>OZ007593.1:32172656-32547656 GCA_963931845.1 Maratus michaelseni | reverse complement strand
AAAGTTACAAATCTAAGAAATATTTATTTATTTATTTATTTATTTATTTATTTATTTAATTATTTATTTAATTATTTATTTTTTATTTATTTTTTCATGTAGGGTTATTAGTTCAAATTCAGTGCAAAAATATTTTCAAATTTACAAGTCTAAGAAATATAAGATTTGGTGAAAGCTCCAAGTCTAACTCGTCAAAAAAAAAAAAAAAAAAAAAAATTTTTTTTTTTTTTTTTAGGTTATAGTTGACTACAGTTGACTCACGTTTCAGTTTGCAAAAGATTTTGAGGGCTCAAGTCTAAAATTACAATTAATTAAGAAAACGTCAAAAAAAATCAGTTGCAATATTTTTTTTTTTTTTTTAGGGTTATGAGCTTAGAGTGTCAACTCAGATTTTAGTTTGTAAAATATTTTGAAAGCTCCAAGTCTGGCTTGTAAAATAAAAAAAAAAATTTTTTTTTTTTTTTTTCGTGTTGGCATGCAGGGCTTTGACGCGTGGCTCGCTGCTCGAGTTCAACGGGAATCTCTTCACGGGAATCTCTTTGCAGGTCGTTGACCCGGGCCACGTGACGTCATGGGATCGTGACGTCACGTGGCGTTTGAAAATTTTTTTTTTGCACGGTGAGGGAATGACTCTATGAACCGGGAGGCATGAAATCCTGAAGTCGTTGGCCCAGGCCGCGTGGGATCGTGACGTCTGAACGTCAACGACGGGGAGTTTTGCAGCGAGAGGGATGACTCGATGAAATCTTTTTTTTTCTCGGGGAGCCGTGGAATCTTGCTGGCATGAGGTCGTTGACCCAGGCCGCGTGACGTCATGGAACCGGGACGTGTTTTTTTGCACTGGGAGGGATGAGATTATTTTTTTCCGGGGAGCCATGAAATGAAGTTGGCACGAGGTACAAAAAAACTCGATGAGATTTTTTTTTTTTTTTTTTTTTTTTTTTTTTGTGACAAGCCAAACTTGGAGCTTTTAAAATATTTTACAAACTAAAATCTGAGTTAGAGTAGTGAGTGAGAATCTAAATCTTTATTTATTTTATTAATTTATTTTTTCTTGTAGGGTTATTAGTTCAAATTCAGTGCAAAAATATTTTCAAAGTTACAAATCTAAGAAATATTTATTTATTTATTTAATTATTTATTTATTTATTTAATTATTTATTTAATTATTTATTTTTTATTTATTTTTTCATGTAGGGTTATTAGTTCCAATTCAGTGCAAAAATATTTTCAAATTTACAAGTCTAAGAAATATAAGATTTGGTGAAAGCTCCAAGTCTAACTCGTCAAAAAAAAAAAAAAAAAATTTTTTTTTTTTTTTAGGTTTTTTTTCAGATTTCAGTTTCTAAAATATTTTGAAAGCTCCAAGTCTAACTCGTCAAAAAAAAAAAAAACCTACATGTCTTTCATAAAAACATTCATTCGATTCCATTCTTTAGTTCGAAAAAACACTGCTTTGGAATGGTTATATTTTCCCAAGACTGTTTGTATACTCGTAAACTATAATGGCACCCTCAAAACTGGCAAAATGTAAGTAATAGGTTCACATTTATAATTGTTTTCATCTTTATCACTTTTATAAAAATGAAAACAATTATAAATGTGAACCTGTTACTTACATTTTGCCAGTTTTGAGGGTGCCATTATGGTTTACGAGTATACAAACAGTCTTGGGAAAATATAACCATTCCAAAGCAATGTTTTTTTCGAACTAAAGAATGGAATCGAATGAATGTTTTTATGAAAGACGAACAAAAGTTTTTTTTTTGACGAGTCAGACTTGGAGCTTTCAAAATATTTTAGAAACTAAAATCTGAGTTGACACTCTAAGCTCATAACCCTACAAAAAAAAAAAAAAAAAAAAAAAAAAAATCAGTTACAATTTTTTTTTGAGCTTATGCTGTCAACTCAGATTTCAGTTTCTAAAATATTTTGAAAGCTCCAAGTCTAACTCGTCAAAAAAAAAAAAAAATTGTAACTGATTTTTTTTTTTTTTTTTTTTTTTTTTTTTTTTTTTTACGAGTTAGACTTGGAGTTTTCAAAATATTTTAGAAACTGAAATCTGAGTTGACAGCATAAGCTAAAAAAAAAAATTGTAACTGATTTTTTTTTTTTTTTTTTTTGACGAATTAGACTTGGAGTTTTCAAAATATTTTAGAAACTGAAATCTGAGTTGACAGCATCAGCTCAAAAAAAAAAAAAAATTGTAACTGTTTTTTTTTGTTTTTTTTGAGCTTATGCTGTCAACTCAGATTTCAGTTTCTAAAATATTTTGAAAGCTCCAAGTGTAACTCGTCAAAAAAAAAAAAAAAAAAAAAAATTGTAACTGATTTTTTTTTTTTTTTTGAGCTTATGCTGTCAACTCAGATTTCAGTTTCTAAAATATTTTGAAAACTCCAAGTCTAACTCGTCAAAAAAAAAAAAATTGTAACTGTTTTTTTTTTTTTTTTTTTTTTTTGACGAGTTAGACTTGGAGTTTTCAAAATATTTTAGAAACTGAAATCTGAGTTGACAGCATAAGCTCAAAAAAAAAAAAATCAGTTACATTTTTTTTTTTTTTTTTTGAGCTTATGCTGTCAACTCAGATTTCAGTTTCTAAAATATTTTGAAAACTCCAAGTGTAACTCGTCAAAAAAAAAAAAAAAAAAAAATTGTAACTGAATTTTTTTTTTTTTTTTTTTTTTTTTTTTTTTGAGGCTATATATTTCGACAGGGGACTCAGATTTCAGTTTGCAAAATATTTTGACGTTTCGCGACATTCTAAACAGTTTTCAAATTTTCCCATAACTTTTTAGTTGAGTGATTCTGATGTGTTTACGAGGACTGTTTAATGATTCAATCTACATTTTCTTCCAGTTTACGTGCTTTGCGTTTCAATTCATCTCGCTAGGCCGTGGTTTACGTGCTTTGCGTTCCAATGTCACTCGTTGACGTGCCACTTTTAGACGGGGGCGCGGGAGAGTCCACGTATCGTTTCTCACGGGGTATTCTCGGAGCCGTGTTTCGAGAATGCCTGGGTGGGGGGGAACGACGGCAGGAGTGCTTGAAGCAGATGGAACGAGAGGAAATGGGATTGCGCGTCACCGAGTGGCGAGTAGAATGAGACCGATGATGACTTGGAAACGTCCTTTCAGGCGAGTGACGGCTCGTACCACGTTCCCTCAATTCAGGAATTGAGGGCAGCATGGTATGGGCCCGCATGCCCATTGCAAGGGGGGGGGGGAACCTAAAGAGTTTAGGTAGACTTTTGCAACAATCAAAAATGAGTCGGGGTTTCAAGGAAATTTGCAGGCTGACGTTGAAGCCGAGAGTGTTGACTAGACGATGGGATGGGTTATTTGTAAACTTTTCCTCATTTTTGGTTTTCACGATGGATGAATGTAAGCGGATTGACGAGAAGATGGTATTCGGTATCCACACCCACAGAGGTTATCAGAAGAGCACTGAAATATTTGGATTTCTTGAATAATGTTCTCCTTTAGACTTTATAAACAATTTGACGTAGAAGATAGTATTCGGTATCCACACCCACAGAGGTTATCAGAAGAGCACTGAAATATTTTTTGGAGGATTTCTTGAATAATGTTTTCCTTTAGACTTTTATAAACAATTTGACGAGAAGATAGTATTCGGTATCCACACCCACAAAGGTTATCAGAAGAGCACTGAAATATTTTCGGAAGATTTCTTGAATAATGTTCTCCTTTAGACTTTTATAAACAATTTGACGGGGTCAGATAATGCACTTTTACTTTAAAGTGAAAGCGGCACATCATGCATTACTGCAAACGTTTTCCATCCAACATTTCAAGAAAAAGATCACTTTGCATTAAATCTAGCTTACTTGCATAGTCTTTAGAGGACTTAAAAGAATCAACCGAAAAATATATAACTAGAATAACGACTTTAAAACCCCACTGAATGCCTTGCAAGATCAATTTTGACACTAAAGGGAAGCTTGACAATTTTCCTCTTGAATGGCTCAGCTGCTTAATAACATCAGTTAATGGTTCCTCAATAAAAGAGCTTTTTCTGGATAATGATGGATTAAGAGTTAATAGAACGGCAGTCCATAAGTGTGCATATCATTGCAAAAAATTTTCCTTGATGAAAGCAAATGTTTGCTTTAGAGTTCAAACAAATATATAATCCCGCATGAAACCGCAATCAAGCGAGAGCTTTAGAGTTTAAACAAATATATAATCCCGCATGAAACCATCACATACAAAGCGTATTTAAAAAAAATTCTTTTTCCACGATTCAATTGCTTCTTATACTTTATCCAAAATTGTTTTTGATATCATCATAAAAGTTTGCTCTAAGCAGTAAACTTTTTCTGCTAAAATACATCAACTCGAGTATTTAAACTGAAGAAGAAGAAGAAAAAGCCATTATGAGTGATAATAGTGGACAGATTTAAAAACCCGCATGAAAGCTGAGGTCCATAAAACCTCAGGTTTGCTCAGAGTTTAATAAAGTTCGTTTCGGCTTTTACAACCCCCCGCCCTAGACCTAAATATGAACCCGAAAAAGAAGCACCACTCAGATAAAAAAAAAAAAATGAAATTGAAAAAGGATTGAGAGCCGACTGATAAAGACAAATTTTACTTTTTTACCCGCGAGGCGGGAGCGCAGCGACCGCCGAGCGGGTAAAAAAGTAAAATTTGTCTTTATCCAGTCGGCTCTCAATTCCCCCCCCACCCCACCTCCCAGTCTCTTTCCATTAACATAAACTTTAATTGAATGCGTTCCAATGTTGGAGAGCCATCGTCTGCAAAAAAAAAATGCGATACAAGTAAATTTGGAAATTTCCAAATTTACCTGTATCGCATTTTTTTTGCTCCCCCTGATGCCGACGGCACCAGTCTATACGGGGAAAAAAGAGAAACAGTTTAGCATAGTTTTTGACGTTTATAAAATGGATTACCGTCATCTAAAAGTCTTTTAAGTTCCGGGTTGCGTTTCATGGGTTTGGTCAACGCGACTGTATTGTTCAGGTCGCGGTTGACGTGGTAAATAATGATGCAGGTGACATGTTTCTCGTCCTTTTCCAGCTTCAGTTTTTGATAGGCGACAAAGGGGATGGATTCGCCTCCGGCCCGAGTGAGAAAGCGATGGCCTTCCGAGACTCCAAACGTGAAGGGTGTCAGTTCTTGAAGGCGGGATTGGCAGCGGCAGTGAGCATTGGGCGGCAGGATGCATTCGACGAGGAGGCGCCGATCGGGTCGGACCATGACAGAAAAGTGACTAAAGGGATGATTTCGGGGTCTCAGGATCGTCGCCACGTTGGTCTCAATTTCGTGTAGACCGCGGTCGAAAAAGCGCATTTCTTGCACTTTGAGGTAGGGAGAGAAATTGATCATGATGTATCCGTAGCCGGGGAGGTGATAGGTCAACAGGTGCATATCTTCCATCCATTGGTAGGTGTTTAAATACTGATCCATCACTTCTCGCATGCGTTCAAAGTGCCTTTGTAGAATGCGCCGCGCGCATTGGGTGCGTACCGGCCCCGAAAGCCATCGATGAGGAAATGACGCATGGTGAATTGCAGGGTGTTTTCGTTTCGGAGGAGACAGAGGCTATGGCCCCAATTATTTCGGTCCACGTACCATCCGGTCCGGAGCAGGTTGAAATAGCGCAGGTAGTCAAAGGAGAAGGGGAGTCGGCAGTCTAGGTACGAAGCGCGGTGCTCGAGGAAAGGCTTGAATTCGGGCATCTTGTAGAGGATGCACATTTTATCCTCGAGCGGGATGTATCGGAGAATATGCTGGAGAATGTACGGATGCAAGTCGAGCAGGTTCGGCGGAGACACGGCGGAACGAGAAGAGGCAGGAGCGGCCATCTCAAGAGTCGGCGTTTGAATGAATGCCCGTCCAATGCATCCCTTTCTCCTCCTTCCTCCTCCCTCCCCCCTCTTCCTCTCCTCTCATCCAACTGGTTTTTGAAGGACGCGGGCTGAAGGACGCGGGCGGAAGGGCAGAGACTCTTTGACCGTTCTTTGCGTGCGTCAATTAAAAAAAAAAGACGATTCACTTTACAAAATCTGTTTTTTTTTTTTCAAAATAAAACAAGAGTTAAAGAATAAAAAAAAACGGTTCCAATGTTGGTAACAAGGCAGCGGCAAAAAAAGGCGGTATTTGTAAAGATGGCTAAACATCTTTACAAATACCGCCTTTTTTTCTGCTCCCCCCCCCCCCCCTTCACTGATCGTCTCATCAGCTTAAAAGGGGACGTTTCTTTCCATGACGACTCTTTTGAGTCGTTTCAGTCCAATTTCGTGCTGCATCGAAATTTTAAAGGGGTAATGAACGTACGAGGTCATCTGCCCTTCCACGTCCCCGTCCTCGTTCAGCTGAAATTCTTGATGCGCGGCCAGGCGGATGGGATCGCCTCCGGGCCAGGTGAGCGTGCGACAGTCTTTGCTCGGTTGAAAAGAAAACGGGGTCAGGTGCTGGATGCGACTCGGGCACGGGCATTCGGGCAGCGTGCATTCGACGACGAGGGTCCGATGAAGGGTGAGCGTTACCCGAAAGTGACTGCTTACCTCGAAGCGGTTCAGCATGTCTCTCGGGTCGTTGGTTTCGAGGGTGCATCGGGTCCAGTCGTAGAAGCGGAGGTTTTGCACGGGGCCTGGAAACGAGTGGTCGAGCAGGATGAACCCGTACCCTCTCAGGTGATAGGCGAGCAGCGTCAGGTCGTCCAGGCAGATGTAGTCGGTCATGAAAAAGGTCAGGTTGCGAGCCATGCGGTCGATGGGTTCGCGTAAAGTGCAGTCCCGTTTGGGTTGGGGCCTATAGAGGCTCGGATGGCATTCCAGTAAAAAGTGGTGCAGGTGAAAGTGCAGGGTGCCCGGGTCGATGCTCAAGAGGAAACGGTGCGACCAGTTTTGCCGGGCCATGTACATACCGGGCCGCAAGAGTCGCAGCACGCGGAGGTAGTGAGAAGAGAAGGGAAGGGGGGAGTCGACGTAGAAGCCTCGGTCGTGCAGGTAAGGATGAAATTCGGGAATCTGGGAGAGAGAGTGGAGTTTATCGTGCAGAGGCACGAGTTTGAAAATGGAAAGCAAGAGTTCGGGAAGCATGTCGAGTAAATGCATTGCAGCAGGTACGGCCTCCGCCATGTTGAACGCTGCAGAGAATGAAAATGGAAAAGTAAGATTTGCCTTTCAGGCCTCAAAGAGCGAGGAATCGTTGCAACACCCCCCGAATCTGCGCTTAGGACCCTCCTAGAGTTTCTTTTCCCCCAGCATCTCCGCTTCATGCCCTCCCTTTTACTTTAAACCACTGAAGCGCGACGGCGGATGCCCTTGAAAAGCCTCCGCAGGCGATGCGCTTCGGGAAGCGGGTGACCTTCGGGTTGACGGGTTCGGGATGCTTTGAGCTGAGAGAGTTTATTCGCGCGTGCAAGATGGCGTATTTCAGACTCATTGCAATTTACGATAAAAAAAAGAATACCGAATTGAAGCGGTGTTGGCCGAAGACGATGGAGAGGTTTATTTTTCCACCGCGGATGTGGATAAAATGCTGAGAGGGGACGTGGAAGGGCCGCTCCGGAATAGTCAATGGCCTCGGAGTCGCAACATCAGGCAGCTCGAGTTTTTGACGCGGATAACGTCAATATATTTATGATTAGAAAGGATCATTTGCTGGAAGAGTTGGAAACGTGGGGGACGCCGCGAGCCGTAGCGCTACGGGATTTGCTGAAGCACGGGTCGGTGAGAGACTTGCCTCACTACCCCTCATTGCCTCCGCAAGTGATCCAGATTCACGATGTGTACGGCATCACGTTCCCGTCCTGGTTGAGAACGTTCAAGAGAAATTACGGGCCCCTCTAAAAAAGGTAAGGTTGAATAAAGTCATCATCTTCTTCTTCTTTGCATGCTGATGAACAATCAGTTTAAAGAAGGGCAAAAAAAATGAGCCGAAGGAAAAAAAAATTTTCCTTCGGCTCATTTTTTTTGTAAAGGGAGAGACACCAATGTTGGAAAGGAAGCGAGCTGAAAAAGGTGAAATGAATAAAACCTTTTTCGGCTCGCATTTAGACGTTTCGGGATAAACCAATGTTGGAAAGGAAACGAGCTGAAAAAGGTGAAAGGAATAAAACCTTTTTCGGCTCGCATTTAGACGTCTCGGGATAAACCAACCAAATCGTAAAGACTTGATTAAAAAATAGAAAAAAATAGTTTCAGGGCAAATAGGGGGACCCGGGACGTTCAAAATAGGATTGAGATAGTAGTTTACAGTTGCCTGGGGGGAAAAAAAACTTTGAACCGATCGTTCCCCCACCGCGTTCCCTCCACTTCCGAGACCTTGAACCGAGCCGAGTCAATGCTCCGTTCATTCCCCTTCTTCTTCCTGCATCGCATTCTTCCGCGTTCCGGTCTCTGACCTCCTCCGCCTCCTCTCCCTAGTCATACGTATAAATAGAGCTTTCAATTCCCATCTTCACTCATACACGATGGCTACCGACAGGAGCAGTAAGACGGATGTCTTCCTTACCCGGTTGGATGACCCGAGAAATGTAAAGAAGCTGCCCCGGGTCCCCAACTTTCAGGTGGTCGTCAGCAATTTCAAAATATATGGCTTCATCGTCTACATGGATGAGCGGGAGCTCATCTACTACAATCTGGTCGAGTGGAATGGCCGGTACCAGAAACATTTTCTCGACACGGCGAGCAGCGTGAAGCCGTTGCGACAGTACGAAGAGAAACCCTGGAGCTGGGCGGCCCGCAAGCTCAAGAAGGATGTGGCGGACAACTTGCGGAAAAACATTGATACGAGGACCTGCTTCAAATACGAGGTCAATTTCTTCCTGGTCAAGAGTTGTTTTACGTTTGGCCAGAGGAAAGTGGAGGACGAAAGAGTGCACGTATACCAGATAGGGGCCGTGCAAATGCTCTTCTACTACGTGGAGCGCCATAATGTGCATAAAGTGAAGCAGAAAAATAAATTTCTGCCTGTCGACGACCAGTACAAGTACAAAAAAAAGACGCTGCGACCGTACGAGAGCTACTGCATTCCGGAAGGCACCATCTACCTCATTTACTGCACCAACAAGTCCTTCTTTTCGCTACACATTTTGCGGGCAGATCAACTGCGCCATTTGCCGTTTGAGTGCATCAACCCGATCCGGGAAGTGCCGAGGCCCAATCCTGTCGACCATGTCTACCGACGACCCGTGAGAACCCCGCTCATCGAGGAAGCCGTGATTGGGGATGAAGAAGAGGAAAAAGAAGAGCTTCCGCCACCCCCGCCGATACGGACCTCGCCCTACTTTGCGACGACTGCTACTGCTACTACTGCTACTGCTACTGCTACTACTGCTACGAGTACCTGGAACAACGATCCCGTGCTTTTGGATCTAGATTCTGGGGCACGGGTGACGGAGGGTATGTTGATGCCCCCGCCCCCGCCACCTCCGCCAGTTTTGCATAAAGTGCCTCCGACGACGACGACTTTGCATAAGGTGATTACTCTCATGACTTTTCCTCTGGAAAAAACTGTCCAGGTGGTCAGACCGGACGTTTTGAATTGGTATCGACGCATGTTCAAATACAAACTCTACGAAAACCCAAAAGAAGAGGTTTCGGACTGGGGAATGAGTGACCAGTCCGAACCGATGGATTTGAGTATGACCGGGAGAATGACTGAGACTGCTGCGGCAACTGCAGCGATACAGATGGAAAACGATGCTGCCAGGAACCCTTCGATGCCGTCCGTGAACTCCTCTTTGAATGAATGTGTGTATGCTGCTGCCGGGAGCCCTTCACCAAATTGGATGCCAAACTCTTTGAATGAATTTGTGTATGACTCTCCAAATTCAATGCCGCTAGTGAACCCTTCTCCGAATGAATATGTGTATGGAAATGCCGGGACTCCTTCTCCAAATTCAATGCAGCCAGTGAACCCCTCTTCGAATGAATCTGTGTACGTGAATGCCGAGACCTCTTCTCCGAATTCGATGCCACCAGTAAAACCCTCTCCGAATGACGTTGTGTATGTGAATGACAATGATTCTTTGACACCTGCTACGAATGATGTAAACATACCTGCTGCTGCGCCCAATTACTTCACTTTTGAAGAACTTTTCAATACTTATAATGAGGACGCGATGAATCTGTTAAAAGCCTTTGATGTATAAATAAATTCTTCTTTGCAAATGAAGAAGGCAAAAAAATGGGATCGAAGATTGAACCGTATGGTTTCAATCTTCGATCCCATTTTTTTGCGCCGATTGTATGACCAACGTTGGATAAATAAATGAATGCTTTTTTTTTCAAAGTAAATGATTCGAGTGTGTTAATGGAGGTAGGGGGGAAATCTGATTTTGAATTTTTCTGATGGGGTTCCGGTGCTCAGTTCTTTTTGCTGTCGACTGTAATTAAAAATCCCTGATGGCTCGGCCTACAGGCTCAGGTAGATTTCGAAGACGCAGACCGTGGGACACCTGTTTATTGGGAATTACAGGTGAAAGACATATTTCCCATGATGTGGTAGTTGGGACCACCCACTTCGAAATATACCTCTGCCTGTGGGCGGAGTCAGCAGGGATTTTTAATTTTTTTTTTACCTTAAGAGTTGGTCCTATAAGAAACTTATCAGTATAAAAGTTGTAGATAATATTAAGAAGATTTATAATAAACTTAGGCGGTTTTGATATCTTGGGAATTGACGAAGATATGAATTTTTTTCTTCTGAAACCCCTATTCCCCCCCCCCCTCGTTCGGAGCATTTTTATTGAAATCAAAAATCTGTCATACATAAATTTTTGGCCCTTTTCCGAGAAGTAATAACTTTAAACGGATTCGATATGTATAAAAATTAAGAAGTTATGGTTTTTTTTCTGTTTTCAACTCTGCCTGTAGGCGGATTCAGCAGGGATTTTTTTTTTTAATTTATTTTATTTTATTTTATTTTTTATTTATTTATTTATTTATTTTTTGCCGTAAGAGTTGGTCCTATAAAAAACTTGTAAGTATAAAAGTTGTAGATAATTTTAAGGAGATTTACAATAAATTTAAGCGGATTTGATATCTTGGGAATTGGCGAAGTTATGATTTTGTTCTGAAACCCCTATTTCTCCCCACCCCCAATTTTATTGAAATCAAAAATCTGGCATGCATAATTTGTTGGCCCTTTTCCTAGAAGTAATAATAACTTTAAACGAATTCTATGTGTATAAAAATTTAGAAGTTATGGTTTTTTTCTGTTTTCACAAAAAGCCTCCATATTTGCTCCCCCCCCCTTGGTTCGATTTTGCTCATTAACGAACTTGACCGAGATTTTATGCCGCTTGATTTTATGTATTAGTTTGGAAGAGATTTATGCAGAATTATGGGAGTTATCGTGTCCATAAAAAAGTGACATAGATAGATAGAGAGATAAAGTTTTGATCTGGGAGTGGTTTTGGGTTCTAAGAATCATGATCGGTGTAGATCTGGAAAAATTTTTCAGTAATTCCAACTTAGGGGAGAATGTAATAGGTGGTATTTCTTACGAAATCTACATAAAAAGACAGGATGGTTCTTAATCTATGTAAGGAACTATAACTGTGAAGAATTCGGGGGATGTTATGGGGTTGGAGGGTGTGGAGCTACCCCTGGAATGAAAACTTTGCATTGAAAATCCCTTGAAAACATTGAATTTTATATTTATTATTTGTCTAGAAGTGCAATTTCAGTCTCCTGCTTAGAATTTCACGTAACCGAGCTTCTATTCCTACGAGAGATGATTCAAATTCTTCATCGCAGTCAACTGACCGTCGTGAGTCAAAACAGACTTGGAAATTTCGATTTCTTTGCTGCATGGCTACGGAAATTGATGATTAAATCATTAAGGATTCGCAACTTCACGGTTGAAAATTTTATACTATTTTAAAACTGCTTCTAAAATTTTTGCATTTTAACTCGTAGTTGTTTATGTATTATTATATGTGATTTCTGTCTTTTGTATTTGTGTGGTCGTTCTTTTTATCTGAAGCCAATGAGGCTCATCATCTGCTCTCTTCTTCTTCAAAAGCCATTACACCCATGCTCGTTTTTGCTGCCTTCTTCCTGAAAAGATGTTACTATCAGGCTTGTCTTCTGCTGTGTTCCTCCAGAAAAGCCGTTATCACCAGGCTTGTCTTCTACCATCTTCTTTCTAAAAGCCGTTATCACCAGGCTGGTCTTCTGCCATCTATTTCCTAAAAGCCATTATCCCCAGGCTTGTCTTCTACCATCTTCTTCTTAAAAGCCGTTACCACCAGGCTCGTCTTCTGCCATATTCTTCCTAAAAGCCATGACTACCAGGCTCGTCTTCTCCCGTCTTCTTCCTAAAAGCCGTTACCACCAGGCTCGTCTTTTGCTGTCTTTCTCCTGAAAAGCCGCTTCCATCAGGCTTAACTTCTGTTTTTGCGTTTTTTTCGTATCCTCCACTTATTCTTTGGCTACAATAAAATACTTCATATGATTTCTATAACCTGTCTTTATTGTGTTAAACCATCTTCAAGTGTTAGATTAACGTTTATAACAAAAGAAATCAAAATATTGCATTCTGAGGTAAATTATCTAAATTATGTAAGATTTACAACGCGTTTATTGTTAAAAATTTTTACATTTAAAAGTTTTCCTACATAAATTAAACAATATATATACAAAAAAGAAAAACGTTTAGTAAATTATATTTTAATTTCTAGACATTAAGATTTTTTTTCTCTCTGTTTTAAAATTAATAAAAATGCATTGAAATATATTTATAATGTATTAATATATCTTCAGTGGTAGATTAAGGTTTATAACGAAAGAAATCAAAATATTACATTGTGACATAAATTTTCTAAATTATTTATGACTTACAACACCTATGATTTACACACTATTACACCTTTATTAAAAAAAAAATCCCTCATGGATCGGCCTACAGGCACAGGTAGATTTCGAAGACGCAGACCGTGGGGCGCCTGTTTGTTGGGAATTGTGGAAGAAATGACCTTTTTGCCATGATGCGAAAGTTGGAACCGCCCACTTCGAAACCTAACTTGTTTTTAGGGGGTGCCAGCAGGGATTTTCTTTTGTTTTTACTTTTTTTTGCTATAAGGGTTGGTCCTATAAAAAACTTGCCAATATAAAAGTTTTATATAATATTAAGAGGATTTATGATAAATTTAAGCGGATTTGATATCTTGTGAATGGACGAAGTTATGAATTTTTTTCTTCTAAAACTCCCCTTCCCCCCATTGGGGCCATTTTTAATGATATCAAAAATCTGTCCTACATAAATTTTTGGTCCTTTTCCTAGAAGTAATAATAACTTTAAACGGATTCGATACGTATCATAATTAAAAAATTATGGGTTTTTTTTCTGTTTATAGAAACCAGATAAGACAGTTACAGAAAAATCTGTAATGGCAGCAATACTAGCGTCACCAGTGACAAGGGCGGAAAAACTAACAAGCTTCCGAAAATATGACATCTGTTCATACTCTATGTTTTTAATATCTATTCTTTTCTTTCCGAGGAAAACGATTCTCTTGAAATTGAAGATTGGTGCGTTGTTTAAGTTTTTCTATAACGTCTTTATTTTTATTATTTCTCTTATTATTTTTGAAACAACAGTACTTTTCAGAACTTTTTTTAGTATGTCTAAACATGTTAAGTATGTCAGGTGGAATATTGTCTTCATAGAAAGCGGAATTCAAAATCTTCGTTTTTCGTTTTCCCTACAAAGTTGAAAACGTAAACATGTAATATTTAAAATAAGAAAGATCATAATAAGATAGACGCTTAAAAGCAGAAATATTCCGTGTATGCGAAGTTTTTTCCCCCGTCTCACTACTGGCGTTATGATCGTCATTGCGTTCAGGGCCCGCTTAAGAGTTATAAATAGGGGAAGCCTGATGTCAAACAGCCCCCCACCCTTTTACTCTGTCAATTATGCTCCAACAATTTGAATTTTTATCATAAAAATATCGAGTAAACAACACTTTTAATAAATTCATATTTAATAACTTTGGAAATTTTTCCATAGAAAATTTCACACGCCTTGCATTCATAATAATAAAATTTTAACTGCTTAATAGACGTATAGGTTTTCACTATGTTGGCTATACGCCTATTAAGCAATTAAAATTTGATTATTATGAATGCAAGGTGTGTGAAATTTTCTATGCAAAAATTTCCAAAGTATTAAATATGAATTTATTCAATTATCTATGCTGGACTTTCTTTGATGTCGTGTTTGCCCTAGGGTTAGTGGCTAACGGAAAATATTCCATCGTTTGATGCGTTTGTAGCCTTGTCAACATGTTATAGTTAGAAAGTTCCAGCCTGAGTATCGTTCCCAAGTGGTTCAGTTGGTAGAACGTCAATTCGCTATACTGATGACCAGGGTTCGAGTCCCGGCTTGAGTACTTTTTTTAATTATGTTGGCTATACGCCTATTAAGCAATTAAAATTTGATTAACAATTTTAATATTAAACTAAAACTAACTACCTATATATATAAAAAAATATTTTACTATATACATAATTATACATAAAAAAATAATTTTGCAACACAATTTTACTTCAATTTTATAAACAGAAATTTGGTATCACCTGAATGGTAATTACTTTCCCTTTATTTAAATAACCTATTCTCCATATTTTATATTATTTCTCCACTCTTTATGAATACAAACAAAATATAATTATACAGATTAAATTTTCTGTTATTTTTAGCAAATTTGAAATTAAAATGTAAAACATAATAAAAATGAAAATAAGTTGCATTTAATCACTGTTTTTATACGATTTATTATATCAACAGAAAAAAAAGAGTATAAATGCGTCAGTAATAGTCTGAGGAAAAATATTTGTCTATAATTAAGAAAATATTTTTTACCCTGACTGATTTTTTCTCCTTAAAAATTAGTTTTGAAAAGTAAATTTGGGGCCCCTTTGTATTTCAGTGGGTAAGCTCGGGCTTCACGGGCCTATTCGATAAACAGGCCCTGATTGCGTTACCATGTGGTGTATGATGGTGTCCTATATTGTATGTTAATCTATGTACTGGAGAAGTACCACTTTGACTATTATTTTGTCTTATCAACTATTTGGATACTGTACATTTATTATTACGACTTCATTTATATTTCAGCCTTCAGTAATTAAAAAAAAAATCGCTTAAATCTCTTTACGCAGATGATGATTCTTTTATTTCAAACATATGTTTCACTCTTTCAGTTTCAAATAGGAGCTACTTTTCCGGAGCAATAATTTATGATAAAAGATTACTAGAAAGTGGTTTCGACTACATAAAATCCTGTTGTAATACGACATTTTCCAAACGTCTTCAACAATTCTTCTTTAGCGCATTGTTACATTAATAGAACGCAAAATTACTCCATTTGTTAAATTTCAGTGAATGCCATATTCATTTAATTTCAATAAATGACATATTCGTCAAATTTCAGTAAACCTCAACTTTTATGATTTGGATCGATATTTATTATTTTTTAAACGTAAATGTAATATACTTCGTTAATTGCTAAAAGGTGTTATTAAATAAAGCAGTAAAACAGTCTTATATACAAACTGTCTACATGTTTCGTTTGAAGACATTTTTAAGACAGGATCGGTTTCAAGATTGTTTTGAAAATGTCTTCGTCGTAGCCGAAACATGTAGAGAGTTTGTATATAAAACTTTTTACTGTTGTATTTACTGGTTTATTTAACACCTTTTAGTAATAACGAAGTATATTATATCGGGGTGTTCGAATTTTTTATATATTTATGTAAAAGTAATTTTCCACAAAAAATGGGATCCAAAAGGATTAACACTGGAACGGCCGACAATTTCGACACCCCTAATTTAATTTTACAAAATGGACGCTATAATTTCTAATTTAACAATATGTTGCGTCATTGTACTTTAATTAAGCTTATAATTGTTAGATTTTCACAAAAGAACGATGATTTCTTTTACAGAAAAACGCTTCAAATAAAAAAGACCGACAATTTGGACATCCTAAAATAGCCACCGCTATCATTTCAACACTACTGATTTATTTATGCAAAATGGACACAATAAATACTTAAATAACACTATATTGCGTCATTTTACTTTAATTAAGCTTATATTGTTATATTTTCACAAAAGAACGATGATTTATTTTACAGAAAAATAGATTAAATCAAAACGGCCGACAATTTCGACATCCTAAAACAGCCACCATTGTCATTTCGACACTTTTAATTTATTTATGTAAAATGGACGCTATAAATACTAAATGAACACTATATTAGCGTCATTGTACTTTAATTAAGCTTATATTGTTACATTTTCACAAAAGAACGATGATTTATTGTAAATCCTGCTTGGTGTCGAAATAACACAAATGGACGTTCTAGGTAAATTTGTCTGAATTTTTTTAAAAATCCAATCACATAATAAAAATTTATACAGTGTGCTTATTACGTAATATGATTAAAAGTCATACAATTTCAAGAATATAGTTTAAACAAGTTGGAAATTGTACGTTAAACATGACAAAAGAGGTGCGTTCGTTTCGTGCTACAACTAGTTTTCCAATATAAAAAAAATCATCGTTATTATTTCAGTGATATAAAATATATCGTCTGCTATGAGCGAAATGAAGATGCCTTATTATTTTTTTCTTTTTACGTATGCCATGTTTACAGATGCGAAATTTTTTTCGACACCAGACAGCGCTGTAAAGTTCACCGTGGAGATCTTGCTTTGCGAATGCTTACGTCCATGGTTTAATATTTCTATGACTCACGATGAATGAATATTTGTGTATGTACTTTAATGGATTGAGATATTCAGCTGTTAACCTAATTTCCACTGAAGTTATCTCAGAATCAATACATTCTTGAATGCAACTCATCTCTGAAACAAACAATTTTTTTGAACAATCTTTCTAAAAATGTAACTTTTATGCAATTTTATTCGAAAAAATAATTTTTAATAAAAATGGCCGCTTGGCACATGGAAAAAGATGTGGTTAGTCCACATTTGTTTTTCTCAGTCACAAGATTTGCGCTTTTACTGTATAGATTACGTATGATAGCATTTAAAAGGTTGACGGACACTTGCGGCTATAGCCGTCAAAGCGAAGTTCACAATGTGGCATGACGGCTATAGCCGCCCAAAACGAAACGGTCGTTTTTAGACACTACGGCTATAGCAGCACAAATGTGCATTTACCGGCGTACAAGTAGAAGCCCAGCGTCATGTTTTGGAAACAATTTTTTAGGTTGAAGTTCGTTTCCCACTTGTTATACGAGTTGCAGCTTCAGTATGCACGTGCAGGGTGGCTAGTGCTCAGGGAAAAATACAGTAAAAAATGATAATTATCAGTATATTCTTATAGGAAAATTCAAATTGAACAGTCCGGAACAGTTGATGCCGGTTCAGGGGCTTCCTAGTTGCAGCAACTTTACGCTCAGTCGATTGTGAGTTGATTGTCTTTAAATAGTGATTCAAATTGATTATTTGATCGAATAATCAACATAAATTTTTCTATAAGAATATACTGGTGTTTATCAGATTTTTTTTAATGTATTTTTCCCTGATTGCTAGCCACCCTGACGTGGTTGTGAAGGGAGTAGTGCAACCTAATTAAAGGTGCTGAATTAATCAAAATTAAGTTTATTTAAGCAGAAAGAGTAAAACTATACTTCTAATATTCTAAAAATTACAAAAACATAGAGTGTCAATTTTCGAACTTCACTTGTTCCTACTGTCCGTCAACGTGTTAATAGAATAAAGAAAAAAATTAATATATTTTTATGTTTTGATTCGATTTTCATAAACTTTGAAATGGCTCGACAAAATTCTGCAACGATTAAATTTATTAATTTTTAAACTATTCGGTTGGGTAGTTTGTGCGCTGTTATATGCGGGCAGACGGACAGACGGACAGACAGACGGACCAGACGACGATCATAAGTGCTACGTATTTTAAAATTACGAAAGCACCTCAAAATGTGATAGAGAGATAAGGCTAAATTCAGTTTGTTCTGCAAATGACACTATAGGACGCTCTAGTGTTATGCCAAAGTAACGTTCAATCCTATAATGACCAGGATGAAACAGATGTTCTAGGTTCGACATCTGGCCTGGACATGTTTCACCCAGTAGGAATAAAAAAAAATCTCGCGCATGTAAAATTTTTCTCGTTAAAATATAAATATCTGGGAAATAAATAAACGACATATAAAAAAAGATATTAATGAAAATAGGATGCATAAAATAATGAAATGCTTTATAAAATTACTTTATTTTTATTTATTTAAAAAATTGTTCCTGCTGTTTTTATTCAGTATTATGATTAATAATTAAAAAAATACACTGAAATATATTTATCTTAAGCTTTACATATTAATAAAAACAACCAGATGGATTTTGCTAATTAGGGAGAAAACGCCGATAAACCCTTAATTGAATTTTCGATAGTATAGCTTTATCAGACTTTTCCATCTATTTACTATTTCACTTTGTTTTTTCGCTAATGCATCGGTTCTGAAACGTTTCTATTTAATGAATAATATTAATAATAAGTAAGTAAATATATAGATTCACACTCGGCAAATCCGGATGTGAAAATTTCCATTTCGGTCATAAAACAAAGCGATGCAGCGGCTAATTATTATTGAGACGGTTTATTCGTAACCTGTTTTCAATAATGTTAATTAATTTTCTTCATTTCTGCAGATAGCATATAGTGAGAGATAAAACTTCTGTTTTTTAGGGTTCAGTAAATCATTTCGTTTCAGATTTGCCTAACAACATTTTATACAATCTGTTTAGCATTCCCCGCTTTTGATGATTTATGATTTTTGTACGTTAATTTAATGTTATTCTTATTTTGTCATTTTGATATTCACGGCTACGGCTTTGTTGTACAAATGAGAAATTGATGGTTACGAAGATAGTTATCATGTAAAAAAGTTTGTTTTGAATTATAGAGGTCAAATTAAAGAATCTGATTTAATTTGTTTCGATGTTCATATGTTTATTAAATTTCAATTAGCTCTCGGAAAATTAAAAAAAAATAAATCTGAATATTTTGTTTGCATTTTTTGAGCCATTAAAGTGTTTAGAAATCACTCAAAATCTTTTTTTTGTACCATTGAACATTTAAATCGTGCGAACCAGTATAATAGACCGGCATCACGGCTGATAACACATAGATTCGCAGATCAAAACATTTAAACGAATTTATTTTTGAACAAACTTTTTTGAATCCGTGTATTTTCTCACGCTTAAATCGTTTAATCTATCGACTTTTTTTTCTTTTTCTTTTTTCTTTTTTTCTTTTTTTAAATCACATTAGGCTTTTTCAAGTTGGATGACTAAGTTAAAAAAAAATGTTTCTTCTCCATTATCCGTCAAAATTTTTCCGTAAAAAAAAAAATAAAATAAAAACTATTGCCAAGAATGCATGAATGTGGCGACACATTCACTTGACGTCAGATGCGTTATACGTGTTTGTTATGACATCACGTGATTTTTAATTCAACATTTAGTTGTATTTTTAATAATTTTTTTTACTGATTTATTAGTTATTTCGTTAATTAAAATAACAATTACGTCATTAAACGGCGACGTCAAAAAGCATTGTCAAAATGCTGCTATGCATAGCTATGTACAATAGATCAGTTTCAACTAACGTCACAAACATTTATCCACCTTCCGAGAGTGTTAATTAAGAAACATAATGTAAATAAATAAATATACAAGATGTTTTTCTGCTTTCATTAATATCTCTCTATATTAAAAAAAAGTAACCACCGCCGCCGCAGCCGCAGCCACTGTCAATGAAGATTTTGTGCTTTGAAGTCTTTCTGGACTAATATCCAGAAAACTACTGCATATACAAAATTAAAAATTGGTAGTTTTATAAAGAAATGTTTGATAAACATGCTGAAACAGACAGTTTTTAAACGAAGAATTATTTTAACCCATTCGGGACCATGGGTGCATATATGCAACCTCAAAAAGAACATACAGAATTTGTTTAAGGCACCAGTAAAAAATAAAAGTAACATTTGCTTTCTCTAATTAGAGCATTTTTGTAATAGTTCAAGTAAAGGTAGCTTTTTTAAAAAAAGTGGTGCCAACCGAATAAAATTTGTGTAAAAGCCGCCGGTCTCGAAGGGGTTAAGAGATATTTAATATTAAAGTTGGTCCAAATAGTTTTCTTAAAAAGGTTTTATAGGAACGAAAACTATGCACAGGAATCTAACCAAAATTTATAAAGATATAGTTGACAAGATTGCGGTGTGCAGACTGCAATTATTTTTTTATTTGAGTAATTTTTTGAGGTTATATTTCAATTTTTTACTCAAAATTTTCATTATTTTTACGATGATTTATTTTATATTTCATAAAATCCATTATTTGAATCGTTGCCAATTTGTAAAACAGCGCACATAATAATATTCCCTTTCAATTAAGGATTGTATTTACACGAGACTATTAAAAACAGAAATAAAGCTTTAAAATAATAATTAAATGATCCCGTGTTAAAAGCAGTAAATGTAGAAAATTACGTAATAAAAAATACACTTGCGCGTGAATATTAAAAAGAAAAATAATTAAATTATTACGCGTTTTCAAAGCATTAAGTAGGGAAACTTACGTCATATTTAAAATGCTCAAATAACAATATTTCGAAAGAAGTTTCAATTAAAAAATATATTTACACGATAAATTCATTTATTTCGACAAATCTTTTACCTATATTTTTCAATATGTTTTACTGATTTATTAATTATTTCATTAATAAAAATAACAATTGCATCCTTAAAACGGCAGTGCCATGATACTAAAAAAAGAAAACGTATTGAAAAATGTTGCGATGAACAGTTACATACAATAGGTCAGTTTCAACTGACGTCACAAATATTTATGGCACAGATGTCATATGCTCCACGTTGGCGCGATTTTTTCATCCGCCAATTTGGCGAAAACTTTGTTTTTGAATATTAGTTACGAATAGCATGCAATTTTTTATTGCAATATAAAAATAAAATAGCGTAATAAATGAAATAGCTTCTATTATTTTAAAAAAGGAAATAAAATAAATAAATGATAGTTTGATATAAATAAATATTGATATACATAATAAAAAATATATATAGAATTAAAATAAAAAATAAAAGTAAATGAACACTAATTTTGTTTTCGCCAAATTGGCGGGGGAAAAAATCGCGCCAACGTGGTGCGTATATGACATCTGTGCCACATTTATTCACTAGCCGAGAGGGATAATTAAGAAAAATAATGTAAATAAATATCCAAGATTATTTTTTTTTTATGTTTTCATTAATATATTGTAAATTTTATTGTTTAAACTTACTGATAGTTGACACTTTGCTGAGTGGGTTTTTTTCCGAATTTCTTGTATTTTATTTACTTATTTATTTTATTTTATTTTATTTTATTTATTTATTTACCAAATTTTATAGCATCGTTTTAAAATTATACGATGCAGCAACATTTTTTACTTAACCATTTTACACAAGTTAATTTTTAAATGTTTAATCGATCTTATTTAATCAATCTGGGAAACAGTTGTTAGATGTTTCGACAGCAGTTGATTCGACCTCAAAATCCTTCAGTAAAAGGAAAATGAATGGAAACCCGGTTGCAGCAGATCGCCACTGGTCGTTTAATTATAATACAATCTTCCGTAATCGTTTTAGAGTTGATCAAATCAGAGTGTTTTTAAATCATGCAGTTTCAGAACGGGGGTTGGCGAGCGTAGCTCGTAGAGGGCAGAGCCCCTTAGTATTGTAAATTTTAGTGTTTAGAGTTACAAATAGTTGATGCCCCCATAGCAGAATATTTTACAATGTTCTGCAAGGAACCTTCAGCTGATCAAAAATGTTCTGCAGAAGTAAAAAAGAAAAATACAGGGAGATGTTCTTGTATATGTAGGAGTGCAATTTCATCTTTTATAGAATGCAAAAGACATTTTGCATTTAGTCCACCCCCCTTCCCCCACCTCCAAAATTTGAAAAAAAATTATAAAACATTTCACTTGAAATATTCAAGAACGTAAAATATATGCAGAACATTTCACTTGAAATGTTCTGCAGAGAAGCCCATTGTTCTGCAACGTGTGTTGCACTCTTAAGCATATTCTGCTTTGGGGGTTGATGCTTTATACAAAAAGGGGGCTTTTCCAAATTTCTTGGTTTTTTTTTTTTTTTTTTTTTAAAAAGACTCCAGTGACAACATATTTCCATTTGTTTTTTGCCATTGACGTTACAGTTTGGCGATAGTTTTTTTTCTTTTATGGAAGTGGTCGACGGGATAATGGTGAAGTACCAAATAAATTTTTATTATTTTCGATATTTTAAACAGTTTTGAAAATGAAAATATAATGCCGAAGATTGGTTTCAAGCATCAAACAACCGCTATTTTGTGAATTTTTGATTTATTTTATCAATTTTGGGTTTGTCCTTCAACTAATTTAATATATTTTAATAATCCATCCATAATTCATTTTTTGTGTCACAAGATTAATTAAGAGCGCAATTACGCACATCAAATTATTGCGCACACAGTACATAGTGAACTTTGTAGGAGTTTAGATCGATTAAAATGTGAAAATTTTTATACGAGAATAATCACACACTTAAGCAAAAAGTACAATAAAATCAATGCCAAGAACATTTTTAATTTCTTCTATCTTTACAAGAAGAAGATATTAGATGCATGAAAATTTTTGACTTCCGGTTATCGACGGATTTATACGTTTTAGAAGGTCCTGAACACGATTTGACTGTTTTTAGAAAATGTCTGTATGTGTGTTTGTGAGTCTGTCTGTCTGTCTGTCTGTGAGTCTGTGACTCTGTCTGTGTGTCTGTCTGTATGTGACAAAAATTTTGTGCGCGCTCTATCTCAAGAACTAATGCTCGGAATTTATTAAAACTTTATATTCAGTTAGTCCATGATATAAATTGGGGCTGATTAGTTTTTGGTGAAAATCGTCCAATAGGTGGCGCTGCTATGCTGCATTTTTCGCGATTTCCGCAATAGCTCTATCTCAAGATCTAATGCACTTATTTTCATCAAACTTCAGATTCAGTTATATCTTCACATAAATAGACGCTGATTACGTTTTGGTATAGATATCCCAACAGGTGTCGCTGCTATACCACTTTTTTCATGATTTTTACGATAGCTATACCTGACGAACGAATGCACGGAATTTCATCAAACTTCAGATTCTGTTAGACGTTGACATAAATAGATGCTGCATACGTTTTGGTGTAAATGGCCCAACAGGTGGCGCTGCTATGCTACTTTTTTCATTATTATGACGATAACTATATCTCAAGAACTAATGCACGGATTTTCATCAAACTTCAGATTCAGTTAGACTTTACATAAGTTGTTGTTGATTTGGTTTTGGTCTAAATCTTCCAACAGGATGCGCTTCTATGCTAGATTTTGCAGAATTTACACGATTTTATCAATAGTCATATCTCAAGAACTAAGGTGCGGAATTTAATAAAATTTTAGATCCAGTTAGACCTTGATATAAATGGGTGCTGATTATTTTTAGTGTATTCGAAACCTGTATGAGATAGAAGACAGTTTTGGGATTGACACTTCCGACTAGTTTTTTCTATTCGCATAATATTTACGAAAAAAAAAAAAATTAAAACATGTTTTAAAAGTCAGTGTGAAATGAAGGAAAATCAGACACTATGTTTCGTTTTCTCAGGAACTGAATGTATGTAAATATTTTGCGTTTGTTGTACTATAATTAGCTACATTTTGATTATTATTTTTTTCAAGAAATTTGCTGAAATTATTACCCTTCTGGTCAATACACTATATATAACAGTGGACTATTGATTCACAACATTTAATAAATAAAAAAATATTCTAAAATTGGAACAAAATTCACCTTTGTGTAAGATTTAAAATATGAAACCATTAAAATGGATCACAGTTTGTGTAATTACTAAAATAGGTGTAAAAAAAATAAAAGGTTCTAAAACATTAAAACCATTTCAAGATGTTAAAAACATCCATCGGAGTTCCGAGCGCTTTCAACCAGAAAACCTGGCCATCATCAGAGGGTGGAAATGAGAATTTTTTCTCATTATGTAATCAAACAATGAGTTATGTGCTGAGTCAAGCTGTTTAGAAACTCATTGATAACACTTTTTTCCAAACAATTTTGCACATGGACTATTTTTTAATATTTAATTTGAATGTTTTGTCTAATAGTTGAACTATTTCAGAAATTTAATATTAAGTAAAAAAAAAAGAAAAAAAATATATATTCTCATCATTTTTATTTGTAGAAATCATTTGTCATTTTTAAAATGTGCTTTTCTACAATACAAACCTTTCAATAATAAAATCTTCATGCTGTGTGTTTGTATGAAGCCTTATGAAAATGGAACGCCAATCCCTCATTTTTGACGAGGGTTATATACTAGTATATATATAATATCCATGGATATATATATATATATATATATATATATATATATATTCTAGCTGTTACCCGTGACTTCGTTCACGTAACATTAAAAGAAGAATAAATGCATTAATCAAGCAAAGTATTTCACCCCCGATAATTAAAAACGTAAATAATTAACTAACTCTTTATCATATTTCATAGGAGAAAATACGGTATTTCTTTGTTATAGGGGCCTTGACATAGCTCAGTTTTAAAACAGTACAATTTGTCAAAAAACAAATATCAGTTTTACCTGATAAACTATTTTACTTTTAACGACTTTGAAAAATGTTTTAACAGCCATCATTTAAAAATAATTCATTGGAAATAGTATATGCTTTTTCTTTAAATTCAATTCTTGTGAATATGGAGGAATAATTCTACACCTAAATGCAAGGAGCTTCAATTTCAAAGCTTTTTGCAACCCAAAATTACATGCAAACATAACATTTACATGTGTTACGTTTGCATGTAACAGTAACAGTTACATGCAAACGTAACACTTGCAATTGCAAAGCTTTTTGCAACCCAAAATTATATGTAAACATTACTTTTGCATGTAATTTTTAGTGCAAATTAACATTTATAAGGGTTAAAATTAAAATTAATTTGGGTGCAAATTACATGTAAATGTTACGTTTGGGGTTGCGAAAAGCTTTGCAATTGCAAGTGTTACGTTTGCATGTAACAGCAAATTTGCCTCCTTGGTTTAATCTATAGCTGAAACAACTCTTAATTTCTTGACAATATGCTAGCAGACGATTTTTGTTCTGCAGAATAAATTAATTCATAAAGTTTGAATATGTGGAAATATGTTTTTAATTTTCGGAAATTCTACTGTAATCAAGATTTTTTTTTTTCACCAACTATTCAAATTGAAAATAAATTCTTTTTTCAGTTTTAATGAGAAAATGGCAGTACAATTAACAGTGTACAATTTAGTGTGTTACTGAGAAAATGGCATAAAAATGTATTACTCCGTTTTATTTCTTCTTTTTTTTATCCACAAAAATGGAGTAATTTAATTACCGTTTTTAGAGAAATTTTGTTAAAATTTACAAAAAAAAAAAAAAATAAAAAAAAAAAATAATAATATCTCGGAATCTAATTCAAAATTTTAAATTCTCAGAGTTTATACGACATCCTTAGATCAATGATGGTGTTAAGTAAATCGCATTGAATTAAGAGTAGTAGTTGCGAAATACAAACAGACAGTCAGATTTTAAAATAATAGACTTGTGTTCAATTTTCTTTTCCTAATAATCTTACTGATGCTTGTATTATTAATCACAGAGTTCAGAGAATAAATAGATATGAAATGTTTATGTTTGGCGTGATGCTGAAAATGCAACCTTACAGTTGGCCTAAACAACTGGCGGTTTGCTTTGAAAACCTCTCCCTGTCCAATGAAGTCAGCCCTTGGGCCTAATGATTTGAGCGATAACCGGCTTCATATTGCAAGCCGATTTGACGGTTCACTGCCTCTCTATTCTTTCACTGTACTCTGTAATTATTAATGTATGAAATTGATTCACGCACCATTTGAAACATATTTGAAAAATCCCGTTTTATTTGAAATATGACGTCACTTTGATTCCAGAGAAATCTCTTTTCAATGATATAATTCTTGTTAATTTTCTTTTCCTGGCAATCATGACGGGAATTTTATCAGAAAACTCACATCTGTATGTAACTGATTTTCAAGCTTATTATTAATCAGTATATAAAAAAATATATTTCAATTATTCATCTTAAATCTGACGTCCATTATGTATATACTTTTATTATACACTGATATTCATGCTCCTTGTAATGTTACGAATATTTGAAAATGCATGTTTTATTTATGACGTCATATTTGTTCAAGCCAAGGAGGATCCTTTTCATAGTTCCATGGTCCAAGCGAAATCTTTTCTTAATAATATGATTATTGTTCATTTTTCCTTCTAATTATAACGCAGTTTTGACAGAAAATATCTTCTCTACGTAACCAATATTCATACTTCATGTATAATAACAAATACTCCATATTTTTGTTTCAAATAGCATGGAAATTCCTCTTCTTTTGAATTCTTTTGAATTTTCATTTCTCACGTGAAAATCTTTCAATTGAAAATTAATTGTTAAGTAAAAATTATTATTCCGGGCTTTGATTTAGTTTTGGCAACGATAAAGTATTAGCAACGGTAAAGTAAATTTAACCATTTAAAAATATTATACGAAAAAATGTCCATTTATTCTCTATGAAAATAACGAAATTTTGAATTATTAAGAAAAATATTTAAATAAAATAAACAAAAACCAGCCTATGTTCATTTGAGGGTTATAATTAACCTATATGCAAAGGTACAGGATCATTAAATGCTCCATTTTGACGTTGGCTTCAGCCTAACATTTGCACACAATCGGATTTATAATATTATTAGGATAAAATATTATACGAAAAAATGTCCATTTATTCTCTATGAAAATAACAAAATTTTGAACTATTAAGAAAAATATTTAAATAAAATAAACAAAAACCAGCCTATGTTCATTTGAGGGTTATAATTAACCTATATGCAAAGGTACAGGATCATTAAATGCTCCATTTTGACGCTGGCTTCAGTCTAACATTTGCACACAATCGGATTTATAATAGTATTAGGATTAGGATTAGGATTTATATAAATCAACATTTAAACGTAGGGGCGTTTGGGGGGTCATGATCGGTGAAAATATACCAAAATTTGTTTGGAATTGCTTTCCTCCGAACGGCTGCAATAGGTAGCTTTTTGTAATGAAAGCTACCTAAAAGGTCTTTAAAAAAGTACAGTATGTTTCAAGAAGGCTGATTCAACTTCACCAAACCGTACGTTGTATGCAAAGCACCTACAGATCGTTTGAAAGAGGATAGCCTTAAAATTCCAAACAGTACCAGTAGATAGCTCCCAAATATTCGCCTAGTGCGCAGCAGGTTCATGGTCAGCTAGTAGCAAAACAGAAAAACGTGTGTTTTGTTTCTTGTGGAAAGAAGCAGTTCATGTACCAACTGTAGCAACAACTTTGGACGACTTAAAAACCGTATCACAGCTTGTTGAACTCAGTGACGCAAAATATTCCTCATCGGGTGTGGAATGATTTTAGATTCCATTCATATGTTATCTTAGCATTTGAAGAGAGCACATTTAACATCTATAAATATTAATATGGATATAATAAATGTAATTCTCATACAATGTATAGTTAAAATAATTTAATTGAATTAAATTGAAAAATAACATTTTGAATGACTATATTTGTAGGATCAGTGCTGAATTCAGACACTTTTCTCCGGGAGGGATTTCTGTGACCGGGGGGAAATTACAGAGTTCTGGGGGAAAATTGCACTTTTTAACCATTAAAAGCATAAAATTTCAAATCTTCCGGAGGGGGACATTACAATGCTCCGGGGGTTGGGGGAGCATTGTAATGCTCCCCCCCCCCTGAGTTCAATGCTGTATAGGATGATCCAGTCTCCATTATAATAGCACCAACTGAAATGTTCTCGAAATATCTTGTTATGAGTTTAAAATGTTAATATTGTTTTACATACAAAATGAAATATCAGCAATAAGTATCAACCATTAAACAATGCAAGTGACACGTAGTACTTTAAAACCTTTATCCTTCGACTGTACTTTAATGTACCAGTGTAATCTTTCTGTTATAAAAAAAAATATTATTTAATTCCAATGGTACGCTGCAGGATCAATGGTTAATACTTCATTATTACGCTATCATCGATAGATAGCATTAGTCGCTTTGTGAATCAGAAAATGTTTGCAAAACATATTTTTCCACCGACGTATATCATTCTAGCTTCAATGTTGTTGTATGATGTGTGTTCGGCCATCCTTATGCAGCGTGTTTTGGTAATATGTTTTGAGTAATCCTCAATGTGCTATATTAGGTTTGTGCTGTGAAAGAACTCAACATTTATAGGTAAGTCCATTATATATATATTTTAAACAATAATATTATAAGTAAATTACAATTAATTTTTCGATTAATTTTCAGGAGTGAGATTCGCCCGAAACTAATGAATAATAAACATGATTTTTACATTGCTAAACTGAGCTTAAAATGTCCAAGCTGGGAATCGAAGCTGGGTTCGATTCCAGGCTTGGACATTTTTCACTCTGTTGGTTTAAAACTCAGTTTAGCAATGTAAAAATTCATGTTTGTAATAATATTATTTAATAAATTAAAAATTAAAGTTTTTTTACCTGTTTTTAGAAGTGGTGCTTTTAAGTACCGACGGGACTACAAAGGAATATTTTATTTTGTCTTAGGAATATTAGCTTAATTTCTCTTTAGCTTAGAAATTTTAGCTCAATTTCCTTTTAGCTCAGGAATTTTAGCTTAATTTCTTTTTATCTGAGAAATTTTAGCTCAATTTCCTTTTTTGATTAAGAATTTTAGCTTAATTTCCTTTTAGCTGAAGAACATAAGAGTAATACAGACTTGAATTTTTACTTTTTTCTTCAAAATGTAGAGAGTTTCTAATGTATTTTTTTGTTTATTTATGAGAAAGTACTAAAAACGTTCATCACAAACAGTTTTGACACAAATCGGGATTTCATCATAGAAATGGTCTGGAATTATACATTTAGTCATAAAAAGCATCAGGTGATTCCAAATGATAATTTATAATTTTTGTCATACAGACACTGGACACTAAATGATATAAATATCTATGAAAACAAACCTGATAAACTTTTATTTTTGTTTATATATGTATATGTATATATATAAACATTTTATTTATATATACATATTATTATTGTTTTTTGTATACAATTTACTTCCGTTTGTATTTAAAAATAGATAAATGGCTTCTTTAAATTAAATAAATTGTATAAAATTTGAAAAAAATGTTTGTATATATAAAATCGTGACGGAAAATATACATGACAAAAATATTTCAGGACAAAAAAAAAAAAAAAAAAAAAACATGAAAAATTTACATCTCTCGCCAAGGCCATTTTGTCTATCTCGCCAACACCCCTATACTGGAAAAGTACTTTTAAATGTACCGCTCCAGTTTATTATCTCTAATTAAAGTATTGCTTTTACTATTGTATAAATAATCTAATATGCTTTTATAACTTTAAAGTTTTGAGGAGATATTTGTTTTAATTCATAATTTATTGCAAAAAGGGTAAATAAATTATTTCCCTCAAAATAATGTACACTTTATTGCAATGTTTGAAGAATTTAAATCCTAAGAACCTCATCACAAGTGAATTTATAAATGAAAGAGTATTTAAAGATATTGAAATACTCCGATTATAAGCATATGATAATGGTGTATCAAAGAATTTAAAATGATTACATATTATAAATTCAATTTGGCTGAGCACCCTTTGTCTTAAGCCTCTCAAGTACATTTCGTAAGATTTAAAGGATTATAATTCTCAAGCATTATTTATCTGCAGAGAGATTATAGTTAGAAATTCATTATTGTTAAGCGAATATTTAATATGATAAAGTGTACGCATTTATTTTGGACACAATATTTTAGATTGACTTAAACGATAATGGTCGAATCAACGATGTATACAGGGTTTCTCAAAGATTTTAATAATGACGTTTATGGGTATTAAGAGGACGCTTCATAGGTTTTTGCCTCTCCGATTGAGAAATCTAATGTTAATTTAAAGTAAAATTTCATTAGGTAGTTGCTCATTACCTAATATAATTATCGCAAAACTGCTTTCACCATCAGAAAGTGAATATCTGATGCCAACGTAATCTATTTTCAAAAATGTGGTTGCTCATTACCTAATATAATTATCGCAAAACTGTTTTCACCATCAGAAAGTGGACGTTCGATGCCAACGTAATCTATTTAAAAAAAATTCTTAAGTTTTAAGTATTTTTTTAAAATTTGTAAACTTTCAAATTTCTACTTGTGGAAAATTTTTAGTAATCGTCTTCTTAAAAATACGTAAAATTTAAGAATCAATTTTTTAAAATGCCATTACATTGGCATCGGACGTCTACTTTGTGATAGTGAAAACCGTCTGTCGATAATTATATTAGGTAATGAGAAATCAAATTTAAATAATTTAACAAAAACCATACCGATGGATAAAGAAATCTTACGAGTTGTAATTTTTCGAGTTGTAATTTCACTCAGTTGAGTGAAATTGAGTATTCATGTTTACTAGAGTTCCTTTACCTGCGGTTCATTCTATTGAACTGTTTCAAAAAGCAGACCAGATGTCATTGCCAGATAGTTGTCTGAGTGATAAGTGTCCGCCGGATTTGTCCAGGATAGCTTAGTTGGAAGAGCGTTGGTAGCTTAACACAAGTTCCTTGGTTCGAATCCCGTCCTGGTCATTGTTTCACTCAGTTCGAAAAATTTACAACTCGCACAGTGAATAATCACCTAATTAAAATTTCCCATATTTTAAGGCACCAATTACAGATTTGTCCTCTCGCTGATAGCAAAATCCCATTTTAACCATATGAGTAAATTTAATTAGGAGGTTGCTCATTACCCAATATAAATATCACAAAACGGTTTTCACCATCAGAAAGTCCGATGCAGACATATTGTGTTTTTAAAAATTGTCTTCTTAAATTTAAGTACTTTTGAAAAATCGATAAAATTCAAAATTTTTACATGGGCAAAATTTTCAATATTCATCGTCTTAAAAATAGTTAAAATGTAGTAAAATCTATATATTTAAAGCGAAAAGCGCATTCTGTCAAATTCACATTCTCTTTTCCGCACGAAAATAATCTCTTTGCGCATGCTTCAACGTTTTTTTTGAAGGGTTCTCCCCTCAGAAACGGGAAACGTCAAACGTGTTTAGCCCTCACTTGTTTAGCCTAGGGGGATTGAAAACAGATGACGTAATATGACGGTTGCATTGAAAGCTATTTTTTTTAAAGAACTCATATTTTCATTACTAAATATGCAAATTTTTAGCAAAATTTTAAAGAGAGCTTGGTTACAGTTATATTTATAACCGATTGAAATTTTAAAGAGTTCGGAAGATGAGAACTATTTTTTATTGCTATGTTAAAGGAGTCGACGCGAAAACAAACAAACAAAAATGCGAGAAGAAAACATTTCTTTTACAGCTAGATAAGAATATTTTTTCACGTAATTTTTACACGGGCTGTAAAACCGTTTTATTTTTCACCAATAAAGATTTCAAAGAGTTCGAAGAAAAACTAGTCGTTGGGGGCCACCGTAATATTTACCCATCATGGATATGCATAATGTAAAATATTAATATAAAAGTGTGTAAACTACTTATAAAATGCATTAAATTCAAATAAAATCGTGGCTTGATGACGTCATAAACTTTAAAGGCTCGATTACTGAACTGCTTGAAAGAAATCTCCTTATAACTCCAAAAATAATTATCCTATTAACTAGCGATTTATTGCATCTGATTAAGCGTCAAATTTCCAGTTAAAATATATCTTTGAAGTGAAATTTGGATGAAATACAGGGTCATGAAAAATCGAAGAGTGTAGAAAATAGGATTCCAAATATCTCGGCAACTCATTATCCGATCGACTTCATGCTTTATGCAAAATTTATGTTTTTTTATTGTCTTTTATATTTATTTTTTAAAATAAACAATTTCGAAAATTTTTATATACCTTTTATCAGAACGAATATTTCAAGAGTCCGAAAAAAATAGTTCCGGTTAATCGAGGTTATTGAAATTAAATAGGCTTCTTCCCATTATTACATACTAAGTAGATACCAAATTGCAAGTCTCTATCTCAATTTTTTCGGGAGATAGAGCGTTTGCAGACACACAGACACACAGACATACAGACACACAGACACACAGACACACAGACGGACGGCAAATTTTTTTTTCTAAAAATATGTTTTTCGGAATCTCCCGTGTCTGAAACGTGTAAATCCGTCAAAAAAAAAAAAAATTCGATTTCCAAAACGATTATAACAAGAAAATGAACGCTTTTATCACTAAACATCAATATTTTTTCGCGAATTTTTCATTTTAAAATATAATTTCATACAAAATCGGGTTAAAAATATAAAATAATAAAAACTTGATCTTTTTTTTTTAAATTTGTTATCATGGGCTCGGGCAACGCCGGTCGGGTCAGCTAGTAATTTTTGAACACGCCCGACGTTTGCATCGGAAGTCTTATTTCAGATGGTGAAACCGTATTTCGATATTTACATTATGTAACGAACCCTCCCCTGATTGATTTTCACCATATGTTAACATGGGATTTCAAGATCAGGGTATAACTGTAAAGCGGCTCCTTAATACACGTCAGCACAAACTATTTTTATATAGGAAAGTGCAATCCACTTATTCAATATAAAAATATAGGGCGTCTCATGCGAAACTAAACCAGGATTTCCGTTCGTAATTTTATCAGTAACGAAGATATTCTAACGATATTTTCGACAGACTTACTTTGCTTTTTGTGAAATGGGATGACATCATGCTGGAAATTGCGATTTATAAATCTATAAAAGACGGAAAATGTGAAAACGGACTTCAGAAAATATTTTTTTGAATAATAAATATTCATATTTGTTTTTAATGAAAAGTAACAGAAAGATAACGTGAATACGTACGTTTTTTTTGTACCTCCATAGGGAAGATAAAGATTTTAAAATGCAGAAAAAAAAACCCGAACGTTTACTACCTCTGCTTTTGTAGAAAGATGCTACCCCCCTCGGACATGCGTGGAAGCGATAATAACACTGGCGAACTGAGAAAATTTGGAGCTCGTTCATTAATGTTCAATGGCGGTTTTTAATTAATTACTCGGCTAATTATAAGAAAATGAAAAATTGGAGACTTATCTGCATTTGAACCTGTCTTTGTCTATCTAGAACCACATTTCCAGATTTCTACGTGTGATAGATTTCCCTAAACCATCGAGCATACATAGACAGACACACAGACATCTGCCTTTTATTTATATAGAAATGGTGAACGGAAATACGGTTTTTGTTTAGAGTTAGGCGATTCATACTTTTGATTGAATAAGAGGATAACGATTCTGGCTTCCTGTACCAAAATTGTTTGTGTTGGCGTTTATTACCACTCCTCTACTAGAAGAACTATATCTAATGTGAGAACATATTACTGAATCAAATTAGTTATTAAATAAATGATGTTTTAGATAAATTCCAGACTCAAGAAAACGTAAAAAAAAATATTGATTTGCTTTTCAAAATTTGATTTTAATTGAAATTCATTTGATACTAATCGACGAAAAGAATTTGAGATAAATTAAAACGCAAACAGGATTAAAAAATTCTTTCATCATTATGTTATTTTCTGTAGTGCTCTTTCACATTTTTTATTATACTTTTTAAATTATTATTTAAATAAATGACTTATCTTCTTCAACAGAATATTTAACTCAACTTCGAGCTATTTTATGTTTTTTTTTCTTCTGTAAAGATCTTTGTGATATATAATATACCGGGTGAGATTGTGACATAATGTCACAATCACATAGTATAATGTCACGATTGTGAAATAGAATAATCTCAAAATCAGTGAAACGGCGGAAACTCGCCATTTTGCGATTTTCATTATGGTTTTTAGGGTTCCGTTCTTAAAAAGCAAAAAAACGAAATCATTATAAGATCACCCCTGTTTCTGTCCGTCCGTCAGTCATAGCCCTTTTTCTTGTAAACTATGGGGACGTGGAAAGTTCAAACTTGGGAAAGTTATAAAGCCTTTCTACCCACATATTTTCAGATTATTAGTAATTCACAAATATGTTTAGGAAAAATTTGGGGGTTAATTAAGTTACGTGAAAAAAAAATGTTTTTGTATATCGTGTGAAAGATTTTATAATACCGAACTCAAAAATATATTTGTTTTAATTTTAGGTATTATATTTTCAGAGATATCGTCGGAAATGCACTGCAAAAATAAGTTCCCTCTTCCCCCTATTTCCGAATCTACTGAAACTAAAATTATGAAAAAGAGTAGTAGGAATTTATTTAAACTTTGCAGGAAAACTATAGCGATTTTCCTAGGTAACATAGATTTTAAGAAAAATGCATTTTTCTGTTACGCACAAACTTTACTTTTCGGGTGGTCAGAGGGAGAGTTGACGGACGCTCGAGATATGTATCGACGTAGAATCATCCAAGGATATTTGATAATGATTTTCGGGGGAAAAAAGTCAGTAATTAGATAAGATATTAATTAAGTTACTTGAAAACAAAAAATATTTTTATGTATCGTGTAGTGTTTTTTTCGAAAGATCAAACTCAAAAAAATATTTATTTTAATTTTATGTCAGTAATGCCAGGAGAGATGGCGCGGTCGGAGAGATTGCGCAGATTGAGGTTAGGGGGGGAAGGAATAGAGTGAGAGCGCAGAGACTCCAGGTAGTTGTACAACAACAGTAGTGGAGTGTCTAACTGAAAGTGCACATTGATTGCTTTGAGCGTCTAAGATAAAGTATTGCTATTTTGTTTTGTTTTCCCAAAGTAAGTGCTTGAATTTTCATAGCTATTCATCAGAATTTCCATACAATGTCAATAGTACAAAATATTTTAAAATTAAACGATTTCTCATAAGCTACTAATCTAAACTAACAATGTGAACATCAACGGTTCGTTTTAGTAGCGGCCATGTTTATATAAAAGGCCGCGCAATCTCTCCTACCAAAATTTGAGAGTTTGCGCATCTCACTTAGGAGAGATGGCGCAGTGTTTCCATTATTTTCCGAGCTAGGAGAGATTACGCAGGTTATTGATAAATTTGCCTAAAAAAATGAAAAATTAAGATGGACTAATTTTAAGTCAAACGTGTTATCAAGTAACTTAATGCTATTTTGTAATCATATCTGTACTTGCTTTTTCTGACTCTTTAATTTCCCCCCTTTGTTTAAAATTTTTTAATCGTTTTTAAAATTATTTCCTTTTTCTGATTCTTTAATTATTAGGTTGAAATATTCACTCCTAATACAATAATATTTGTTCACAAAAACCTTACAATAATGTCATTTAATTGTAATTATTATTGTCAACAATTTAATTGTAGTTATTATTAATAACAATCTCTCCTACCCATGTGCGCAATCACACCAACCCTGTAAGGACAGATTGCGCAAAATAACATTTTTATTTTTATTACAATTGTTCTATTAAATTGCAACATAACAACAAAATAGCAATGGAAATGCATAAAAAACAAATCAAGTAAAAATTATTCATGGATAGTTTAGCAAAAAATTAATATTTAGATTTTTTATTGTTATTCTTTTGAATTGTGCGCAGACTCTCCTAGCTTTACCTTACTGGAAAAATATGTCTCCCTCCTATTTCCGAATTTACCGAAACTAAAATTATGAAAACATTAGGGGTAGTAGGAGTTTATTAATTAATAAATTTAATGTACTTATTAAGCGTGAGTTATACTCGAACTTGACCGATTTATTAATTAATAACTCGGCTAATTATTAAAGAAATGAGAAATTGAAGCTTCAGGTGCATTCGAAACTGCCTTTGCCTATTCTCATACAAATATTCAGAACTCTACGTGCGGTGGATTTCCTAGCCATCGCAGAAACAGAGATACAAATATTTTTTTCTTAATATACATTGCTAAAATTTTTGCCCTAGATTGAACCATGTTTTGTTCTGCAGTAGCTGCAACCATAAGATGTTGAAATATCCTTCCAACATTTGGAGCTCCTGTTGAACCATAGCTCTAAATATTGAAAAGCGATTTCATTGTCTCATTGAAGAAGCTACTACAGCACGAAAAATTGCTTCAACCTAGTACAAAATTTTTAACGGTGTAGATACTTATAATAAATGCATTTCAATAAAGTAATTGCCAGTCGTCACTCTCTAAAGTTTCATGCTAAGGTGTTAGTTCATAAGACGTTTGGGTCACCCTAACTTAAAAGTACTTTCTGAAAGTCCTTACTAGTTAATTTTATTTCAAAGTTAGATCAAATATGTTTTATTTCTGTGTCCCGGTAAATGTCACAATTTTCTTTAAGTTATCTATGTGATATGAAGGTTAATTTAGGCCTTATTAGTATTTCATATCTATATTAATAAAAGAAAGTTTCTCTCTCTCTCTCTCTCTCTCTCTCTCTCTCTGTATGTGTGTGTGTGTGTGTGTGTGTGTGTGTGTGTTTGTTTGTCTGTATGCGATGGCTAGCAAAATCTAGCCCACCTAGAAGTCTGAAAATTTAGGTGTGGAAAGTCCAAGGTCTGGCCATGTGCACCTGAGTCTCAGAATTTTAATATTCTGATAATTGCCCAAGATATTAATTAGATTCTCATTAACCATCGCTTCTAAAATGGCATCTCTTAAATCAAAATGGCGAAAGAAACGAACAGGCGCATTGGATTTGCCAGCGGAAATGAACGAATTCGAAATTATTTTACTAATTAGTGTATTTTAAGAAAACTAATTGAGATATCAATTTGAAAATTTCTGAGCATATGTAAAAAAAAAATTCTGCATCTGACTATGTGATTTTTGAAAAATTCGGTCGGTAATTTTTCTTAATTTATGCAAAACACTGCAAAAATCTGCCGGTGTCAGTGAAAACAATCCGAGAAAGTTTCAGACAGGGATCTGCTTTCATTAAAAACTTAACTAAAAATAGATCTGTTTCTCTGGCCGATCGCTCCATTTAGTTTTCGAAAATGAAAGAAAATAATTGCCAATTTTTACTAATGAACAAAAATTTAGGTAACTAATTAAGATATAGATTTGAAATTGAGGTCGGAAAGGGGTGTCATCTGCCGGCTATTTTAGTGTAGCGTTTTCGTTATGTTCTAATTATCGAAAAATGTAATTATTTTTTTAATAGTCGCGTTAATGTAGGTGACGGTGGTTCTATTGAACACATTATTCATTATATTTGCGGGTATGGGGAGGGAGGGGGTTAACGCCTTTCTCTGAGATTGTAATTATCTCGGGCCCGGGCAACGCCGGGTGGGTTAGCTAGTATATTAATAATTTCAAGAAGGGGGAGCTTATAATTAATATATAATTTGCTTATAATTTTCAGAGTTCTTAATAAAAAGGAACATTTTTTTATATTAAAAACTCTGAAAATTATAAGTAAAACACTTGGTGAAATTTGGGATTGTTTTTATAAAAACCTTAATTTCTCCACGAGTATACGTGCTATCCTCATAAAAATGAACATAGTTTATTAAAAGAAGCCTCCTAAGCATGTGCTACCGTTTCAACGCTTTTGCGATATTAGTTTTTACAGGGTTATCCAAAAGATATTCGTTTTTCTTCAATTTATTGACGCCTCCCTATGGGGTTTCGGAAAAAAAACTTCACCGAAATGTATGACGTCGACTATGCTGTTTACACGCCTGAAGTTTCAGGATATTTCCTTATGTATTTTTCTAGATATTTAACAAAACGTCTAAAATTGCAAGTGACCGGTCATCATTGGCCATATAGTGCAGCAGCTGGGATGCTAGTATTATACTATAAAATCAACATTTTTTTTTGCAGTGTATGATTATAACAGAGTTAAATTACGGTTATGTAATCTTTTTCTATAACAACGGTGGAAGGACTGGACAGTTTGCTGCAATTTTCACAGTGTATTATGGTCAGATTCGAGTTACAATATGGTTATGTAACCATTTTCTATAAAAATGATTGAATAACTGGACAGTTTGGTGCAAATTTTTTAATTATGTGGATAAACATTTGCGCTGTTATATGTAGGATAATATGTATTGTATATTTTTACTGGACGTAAGTGCACTTTCTGCTTACCAATTTACTTGAATCAAATGATTTTTTGAATACTAGTAATATTTATACAACAGCATTTCTAACACATGACAGATAGCATAATTATCAAGCAGGGCGGTCGCTCTGCCAAGCCAAGCTTAAAAAAAAACGCCACACAAACAACGCCAAGAACTGGAATAAAGACCGCTAATGCTTATATACAGAAAGCAACTTCGCAATGTTAAATCGACAAAAAATGCCAGATTAAAATATCAGATATCAAAACAAACCAAGCGTCGTAGAAAAAAAAAACGAAAACTAGAAGAATCTAAGGAAGAATTTCTTCAATTTAAGACCAAACTCATCTTCATAAGTGATTTATAAACAGAGATATAGCTTTTTTTTAAAAACGTCGAGTTACTTAAAATGATCACTATTTTCTTCGTCAACCTTTTTTTTTTCAAACAAGCTACAGGCCTTAATATTGGGCAGAATAAAAAAAGGATTGCATTTTTGGACAAGTAATTACGTAATCTATGTGCTTTTATAAAATTCAGTGTAAAAAAAAAAAAAATATTTTCTATCCTTAATTAGCAAAAAACTGTTAATTAACATGGCGATTAAAAAATTATGCCAAAACAGAGATAAAACCCGCCAACGACCATGTACCATCTGTATTAAAATAGCACAAATCAGTTACAGGTTATAATATAACCACATCAAATTTCATCTGCAAGTCAGCCATTTTCTTCTGAAGATATTTTTTTATTTAAATAAAACTTCACAATTATAAGAACACATATTTTTTCAAATAATTAAATATGACTGCAAACTGTGGCAGATGATTGTTTCTAACATGAATAAGTATGAGAAATTGCCAGTTACGGATATGGATCTGGGTAGCTCAGTCGCAGAGCGTCGGCATGGTACGCATAAGGTCCCAGGTTCGAGTCCAGGCCCAGGTCACTTTTTCACTCATGTTTGTTTAGTGTATTTAATTGTCTGATAAAATGCGTGTTCTTATAAATAAAGTAATCAGACGTAGTGTTTATGCTTTAAAAATATTTTAAATATATAATTTACGTTTTTAGAAAGATCTTTAAAAATAAATTAGTTTTTGAGGGAAGATGTACCTTCTAAAATGTATACATTAAGAGTTATCGCCATTTAAAATTTCTTTCCAAACGTAAACAAAAATTTTGAAATGAATTAAATGTGATTCATTTATTTCTAAAAATAAAAAAACACGGTAAAGGACAGGCATTTCGTTCGCAGGAATACCTTTCACGTCATCTACTATATATACGAGGCTAGCGAAAAAGAAAGGCTACCGCTGTGCTTTACGCGTATCTTTTTTTACAGACCGCGGGAATCACGTGAGGCTCGAATCCACCAATGCAGGTGTACGAAAAGAGCATCACGTCATTCTAGCGGTCTGTAAAAAAAGATAAGTGGAACGCACCGCGGTAGCCTGTCTTTTTCGTTAGCCTCGCTATATATATAAAACACAAACGGAAATTTCGTTCCGTTCCTTTATAACTCGAGATCTGCTGAATGGAATTTGATGGAACTTGCACTGTTCGAGAGATAATTTTTCAGGGAAGGTTTTAGTATGTAACACAACGTTCTACGTATAATAGCTATCGAATTATGATAGAAAGTTCTGTTATTTTGGCCGAAAAGGTTACCATTGCTAATTTTTTGGCGATCATTACTGTTGCAGAAAGAAATGAAAAGGCTATACATCTCGAAAAATAAAAGAAAAACTGTTACTAATTTTATTTAAAAAAAAAAAAAAAAAAAAAGAAAGAAAGAAAAAAAAAGAGTTTTGATGAGAGAATATTATAAAACGAAAATATTTAATTTAAACATGATTAGAAATGTTCATAATGCTTAAAACATTATTCAAGGGGCAAGATTTCTATTGAAACAAATTTGGCGATTTATCTTTTGTTTTTGGCGATTTTGATTTTACTTTTGACCCCAAACAATTTGATTTTAAGCCAAAAAGTGTCTTTTTTTGTTGCAGAAAGGATTGAAATGGCTATACATCTGTAAAAATAAAAGAAAAAACTGTTACTAATTTTATTTTTTTTAAAAAGAAAGAAAAGAAAAAAAAGAAAAACAATTTTGATGAGAGATTTTAGGCCAAAAGGTGTTTTTTTTTCAAGTGTACGACTGCATTTTCGCAGTATTTTTTTTTTTTTTTGGTACTTTTTGGTTAGTCGGGCGCCAGTGATACACATATATACACATATATCTACACAAATACATGTATATACATATATATATATATATATATATATATATATATATATATATATATATATATATATATATATATATATATATATATATATATATATGTGTGTGTGTGTGTGTGTGTGTGTGTGTTCATATATCACTGGTGCCCGGCTAACCGAAAAGTACCTTTGTTTATTCAAATGCAAACTATATTAATGGCAATATACTTCTATTTACTTCTACATATATGAAATTTCGTTCCGGCTGCTTATAACTCGAGTTCTGCTGAATGCATTTTCGTAGAACTTAAACTAAGATAATTTTTAAGGTAAGGTTTTAATGTATAACATATCGTTCTACGTAGCTTAGTTATATAATTATTCTGGGAAGTTCTATAATCAGATCAATCCGATTATGAAAGATTAGCCTTTTTAAAAGATTTTGCCGAATGTATTTCGATGGAACCTATACTGTTAAATAATTTTCTAGGGAACGTTTTATTATATAACGTTGCTTAGTTCTAGTATTATAGGGGGAAATTCGAAAATCGGGTGACCATTTTTTTAATCAAATATTAGCCTTTTCAATATTTGATTCCGATTATGAAAGATTAGCCTTCTAAAAAAGTTCTACTGAACGGATTTTGATGAGAATTGTATTGTTAGTTAGATGCTATTTCAGAAATGGTGTTAATGTACTATATATTGTCCTACGTTGCTTAGTCCAACAGTTATGTGTGAAGGTTATATAGTCAAGTGAACCCGATTCCGAAATATTAGCCTTTTTGATAGTTTTTACTGGGCGTATTTTTTGCGACTTGCATTGTTAAGTAGATAATTTGTAAGGATTGTTTTAGTATATTTTATATCGTTTTGTTGTTTTAGAATTATGTGGAAAAGTTCAATAATCAGATTATCAAAGATTAGCCTTTATAAAAACTTCTTCTGAATGGATTTTGTTAGTTAATTTGTTTGCATTGTTATTTCGATAATTTTTAGTGATGGTTTTAGTATATTGCATATAGTTTTATCATTCTTTAGCAAACCCTAACTGTAAATGACCAAATAAAAGAGTTGGTCCTTAACAGCTAAAATTTTGACTGCACATTAGAAAATATAATAGCGCAATCGCGTCATTTTTCAGTAATGTAGAAGGATATTCCACGTAAATATACAGATTACTTTCAAATACAAGGTCAAATTAAACGATATATTTCGTTTGATTCAGGGTTCATTTGTAGAAACCGACCAGCGCAGCGGGCGTAGCTTGCTAGTTTTCCTATAAATTAATGAAATCCAGTTGTTAAATTATTTTTGTTTTAGAAGTGAAGTTTCCATTTAAATTTATTGTAACAGTACAATGTTTAATTGAATAAAATAAGGTAAATCTAAGAAATTGCTAAGAAATTCCAAACATGCACAGGGCAACGCAAAAAAAAAAAAAATAATAAACAAAAAATAAAAAATAGATAAATAAATAAATAAATAAATAAAAATCAGCTTTCAGAAATTCTAAAAATTGTTCCGCTATTCATATTATGTATCTTCGGGGTCCATCCTCCCACTTTCAGCCCTCCCACCCAAAGGGGGCACTTTTCTAAATTTTGCCGACACCTCTCATGTAATATATCGTTGGAAAAGTCTGTGAACGCTTAATCATAATATGCAGGAGGGGGGGGGGGTATTTTCTAAATTTTGCACATACCCCTCATGTGATACATCGTTGGAAAGGTCAGTGACCGCTTAATCCTATTATGCATCTCCGGTGTTCATCCCCCACTTTTGCCCCCCAAGCGCGATTAGCTTTCACCACCAGGGGACGCTTTCCTATATCTGTTCCTACGAGTCGGATCACGACGGGGTATGGCTCATTCGACTCGACATCAATAGAGCTTTCCGATTTTAGTTCGTTTTTTCACCACCAGGGGGCACTTTTCTATCTCTGGTTCTATGGGCTAGATCACGACGGGGTACAGTTCATTCGACTCGACATCTATAGCCTTTACGATTTCAGTGCCCGAGGTTCATACAGAACAGATTGCGCTACCTGGTGGTGGAAGATGGAACTTGAGCGTGCGCAGCACGACTGCTATACGGTGCCGAAGGCAGCGGGGACCCGTGTCGGAAGTTAGTTTGGTTAGAGGTTTATACTATTCGATGTGCAAATTAAGGGATTATCCGGTGCCGAAGGCAGCGGAGAACCAGGTCGGAGGTTCGTTCGGTTCGAGGTTTATCTTATTCGAGGTTTTACAAGATTCGAGGCCCCGATATAAATTAGAGGTCCGCTAGCGGGCGAAGCCAGCTAGTGCTAATAATAAAAGAGCGTGATATCACGTTTGATTTCAAATGCAGCGCTGGCACGCTATGTACGTATTGCATTTTTATTCATTTCATCGATAAGTCAGTGATATTTTTTAACGGGTGATAACAAGTATTATAACAAGCCACATTTAGTATGTTGTTATTAGTTTAATTTAAAAATCTACTGGTATTTCTAGTTAACCTTTTAAACAATGACTGAAAGTAAAATGTAATTTTAAATTATTTCTCATGTTTAGATTATTTAAATTATGTTTATTCTGTTTTAAAAAAAAAGAAATGATATCTACAAAAACAACTTTTCAAAAGTAAAAAAAAAGCCAAGCGTAAAAAAAAAAAAAAAAAAAAGTTGTGGCTAAAAAATGGTGTGATATCAAATTTCCAAGCTATTATATTACTTTTTTAACTTTTTTCCATTAAATAAGTTATCATATATATAAGTCGAGTGCCTACGTATATGTTAATAGAAATCGTTTTCTCCTGTACTAAATACATCCTAACGAGTTTCTGAAAATTCAATTTTTTTCAAATTATGCATGATGGGCTTGGCGGCCATCTTTTCATATTTCTAAGCACCCAAATTTCTAAAGTAAAAGCGTAATATGTTTGCAATGTAATATGTTTATAACAATTTCGAACTTCAGATTTTAACTACGGACAGATAAATTAGATAAGACTGATATTTTGAGAAATTGATTTTTACTAGTTTGAAATTATTAATTACTGTAAAAAATAAATCATAAGATGAATCTTTAAGATAAGTCATCATTATCTTAAGACACAATTTTCAGATCATACAAATCTATAAATGAAACGCTTAAAATATCTGCTTAAATAACAATTTTGAACTTCGGATTTTAACTACGGATTTGGATACTTAGAATTTTGTGAATAATATGCAAAGATGGCCGCTAAGCCCATCATGCATAATTTGAAAAAAATTGAATTTTCAGAAACTCGTTAGGATGTATTTAGTACAGGAGAAAACGATTTCTATTAACATATACGTAGGCACTCGACTTATATATATGATAACTTATTTAATGGAAAAAAGTTAAAAAAGTAATATAATAGCTTGGAAATTTGATATCACACCATTTTTTAGCCACAACTTTTTTTTTTTTTTTTTTTACGCTTGGCTTTTTTTTTTTTACTTTTGAAAAGTTGTTTTTGTAGATAAACACTTTCTGAAATTCCTTGATAATCAATTTCATCTCAATTTTAGCAATTTTGATTTTTATGCACGTTTATTTTGTTTTGAATAATTTGTTTAATTTTCTAATTAAAGATTTCAGAAATTTTTTGTTAATTAAAATGAGTTTTTACTGAAGCATTAAGATATTGAAATAACATTTAATTTTTGCTAAGTATAGCAGTTCCCATAAATGAATTGTGAATTAAAAATCTTATTTATTTTAAATATTTTAAAAAAGTTCAGAAATAATTAATACAATTTATTTTCACAGGGATGAAAATTCAATCCATTTTTCTGTAATACAGTTTTAATATATATTTCGTTAAAAATGGATAACACGAATAAAAAAGTTAAATAAAGTTCACATAGAAATTTTTGTTTTTTGCAATGGGATAACTATTTATCACCCTTAACTTATTTAATGGAAAAAAGTAAAAAAAGTAATATAATAGCTTGGAAATTTGATATCACACCAGTTATCAGGTTGTTGAAAATAAAATCAGTCTTTTTTTTTCTTATCCTTCTTGTTTTTTAACTTATTATTTAACAAATTACTTGTCTCCTGCAACAGAATATACAGCTTATTTTTATCGAGATACTTTTATGTTTTAAAAGTGATATCGGAAATTCTTTACTAATTAATTTCGTATCAAAGTTAGATCAAACAGATATTTTTTCTTCTGCTGATAAATGTCACAAAAAAACTTTAATTATCTGTAACGAATGAAGATTAATACAGGTATTATTAGTAAATCGTGTACATTATAATTTTCAAGAGTTTGGGGCGAGATTATAAGGTTATTTTTTGTTTTACCCTTCTTGAAGTTTATTAGTTATATTTTTTTTATGTAACTTGCTAATATGAAAAATAATTAGTTGAGATAGATATTTTTATGCTGACAACAGATTATATTTTTTAGAGATACATATGACACTTCTATTTTGTTTTAGAAAAGTAATTTATTATTTCTTTAAATGATTTCGAAGAATTTCTGTTAAGGCTGTTCTGAAATTCAGGCTACTTTCTATGTATAATTCATTTTTGCTATAAAACACATGAAATTGACAGGTGTTCTTATCCAGAAACTACACTGTTAAAAATTTGCAGCAAACTGTCCAATCATTTGAACGTTTTTTTAGAAAACAGTTATATAACCGTAATTTAGCGTTATTGATGACCGTATTTTACCCCATATTATGGCCAGAATAGAGTTAAAATTACGGTTATGCTACCGTTTTTTTACAAAAACGTTCAAATGACTGGACAGTTTGCTGCAAATTTTTAACAGTGTATGTAATCTAACAGTTTTTCCATTTTTTGGTAAAAACGAAAGATTATTGAGAAAATACTGTTAAAGTTGGTGTTTTGAACTCGATTTCCCGACGCGTCCGCGCTGGAAAGGAAAACACTGCAATAAGACCACAATCGCGTATAACTCAACGTGTATTACATTAAACGAAAAATGATATTAAACGAAAAATTATAAAATCCGAAATCACTTCAATAATCATGCCTGCAAGTGTGCTATTACATTTAACAAGAGAGAAAAATCATGCGCCAAGCATAGACTATGAAACACTTTACAAAACTTCAATTATAGTAAAGCGGAACTTCACCGTTTCAAAAGTTGAAAAGGTTCTCTAAGAAAACAACGTAGAAAACGCATAAAATATTTGAACACCAGATTTCAGCAATTACCGTCCATAACCGGAAAGTTTACTTGGATTCTTTTGTGCATCCCTGTACATGACCTAAATATCTGTATATATGGTACATAAGATACTAAAATTTAGCTTAGTTAAAAAACATATAACTCAGTCGTAAATAAATCTTCAACAATTTTCACCAATGAACGAAAATGCAATCGAATAATTTAGTACAACCCTGTATATTATCTACAGGTTTCTTTTATACATTAGTGAACTAATATTTAAGTCAGGAAAAAAATGTATAACACAACTAAAAACGTACTTTCAGAAATGACCATCCATATACCGCAATGCATTCTGTTTTTTGCGTAGCCCTGTATATGGATTTCTTTATAGTCTAGAAACGTTTCTTAGTATATTAAATACAGTTCAGCTGGAAAATGTATAACACAATAATAAGACACCCTTAAGCAATTTACGCTATTACACAGTAATACTTAAGAATTATTTTGTGTAGCCCTGTATATGGTCAATAGAATTTATACACACCAAGTTGTATGAAAAACAATTAGTTAAATTTGAAAACGCATACCACGAATGAAAATGTCTTTTCAGCATTTACCACTCATAGACAATACTGTTAACGAGATTCTTGTGTGTCCCTAGAGTAAATGAACAATAACTTTTACGCACGCCCTATTGTACAGCAAGCATCTTGTAGTGCAACTCAATCATGTATATAAATTTCTTATGTTTGAAATAGTGTAGCATAATTAAAATACGTTGTAAACAAATTTTCACTGTAGACCAGCGGTTCTGAACCTCGGGTACGCCTACCCCTGGGGATACGTGGTGAAATAGTTGGGGGTACGTGAAAATTACATTGGTAATGGCCGATAACGCCAAAAATAGAACTTAAACTGAAAACAGAATAAAAAAGAAAAGTGCCCAGTTATTACTGATGGTATTGAGCTCACTGGCTATTCACACTAATTGTATATTATACTCTTATTTCAAAGAATAATGCCCCTCGAAAAATAAAGAAACCGACAATAAATTAAGAGGGATTTAGCAACCCCCGTTCTCTCTCTTTATACTTAACCAATGAACCCCCAAAACTAATCAGAGAAGCGACTTCTCACAATAAACCTATATACAAAATTTGAAGCAAATCGGCTAATTCTGCATGAAAAAACCATTTATCTAAATTAAGGGGGGATTAGTCCCCCGTTCCCCACTTTATACTTAACGAATGAAACAACAAAACTAATCAGAAAAGCGACTTATCACAATGAACTTGTATACAAAATTTAAAGCACATCGGATAATTCTGTCTGAAAAACCCATTTATCTAAATTAAGGGGGATTAGCCCTCTTTTCCCCCCTTTATCTATAACCAATGAACACCCAAAATTAATCAGGGAAGCTCCTTATCACAATGAACCTATAAACAAAATTGGAAGCAAATCGGATAATTCTGCATGAAAAGCCCATTTATTTAAATTAAGGGGGGGGGATTAGCCCTCATTTCAACCTTTATACTTAACCAATGAACCCCCAAAACTAATCAGGGAAGCGCCTTATCACAATGAACCTATAAACAAAATTTGAAGCAAAACGGATATTTCTATCAAGAGTTATCGCGTTACGTATATACGTACATACATACAGAACGGGCGAGTAGATTAGCTCTCAGGCTTTGATAGCCTGTGAGCTAAAAACAAAGCTCTAAACTTTTCATTTACAAAAGACTTGTGTAAAAGTCTATTCGTGTAAAAGGAAGGAAAATGCCTAAACTTAGTAATTCGTTGATAATATGTCTCCATTACCTCCGATCACTCCTAATAACATCTTACGATTTCGTATGTGTCCCTCCTTTTATTTTGCTGTTCTTTTCGTTCTAGTAATTCTAGAAATATCATGAATCGTATCGGGTTTTCTGGTTTCGACGATTTCATTTAAAACCCATTTGAAAGCGGGTAATAATTTTTGTGTTCGACTCGACTGATCAGCATTAGCATAAACTCATTAACGTGTATTAATGGATGTAGCTTCATCCCTTCTTTGTGAGTGCCTAATTGGAAATTTGTAGCTAATATTTAGTGTTTCGAGTGATTTTCGGTTGATACTGTGTTGTGGTTTAAAATGGATAAGAGGTTGAAAATTGGAAATTTTGAATAGAACCGTATCTAACATTGATAACTAGAATACGAATATCACTAATGAATGAAAACAAAAAAATATTGAAAATGGGTTTATGTGAGAAGGGGTACGCATAAATGAGAAGTCTAAGCAAGGAGTACGTGATTGAAAAAAGGTTGGGAACCGCTGCTCTAGACAATTATATAACCGAATGCTTTTGTGCTACCCTGTAAATGATGACAAGTGTTTTGCGTTCCATATCCTAGAAAAATTATGTTTCAGTGCACCTCAGAAATGCACATTATGTTTAAAATATGCTATTTATTCTATACTCCTGAGAAAGCATGTTTCAGTCCACCTCACTGATGCATACCATTTGGATTATGTTTGTAATAGGGTAACAAACATTATTAAAAAACATGGGAAATGGTTTTTCCTTAAAAACCGTACTGTAATGGGGACATTTTGAGTGTCACTGTAAACGAACTACAAATGCTTCGCACTCCATTTTCAATAGCGAACGTGTTATAGTAAACCTCAATAACATATCATATATTCTAATACGAGCAAATCTTGTGTGTGGTTATATATATATATATATATATATATATATATATATATATATATATATATATATGCAAATTTTACCTTAAAAACGGATTTAACAATTTTGACGAAATTTCGTATCCTACCATTTTGGGGCACCAGAAAACCATTGGGCTAGGTCACATGTTCGAGAAAATTATATTAGTGGGTCATTTTGGGTCATGGTCTAGCTAATTGTATTTAAAAAACGGTTCAAACGATTTTGACGAAATTTTGTATCCGACCATTTTCGGGCACGAGAAGACTATTGGGCTGGGTCACATGTTCGAGAACTTTCGATTAGTGGGTCATTTTTGGGTCAACGCGGGTCAAATTAATTTTATCTAAAAAACGGCTCTAACGATTTTTATTAAATTTTGTGTCCTACGAGTTTCGAGCACGATAAAATCATTGGGCTAGGTCACATGTCTGAGAAAATTCGATTAGTGGGTCATTTCTGGGTCATTGTGGGTCAAGATCTAAAAAGCGACTCAATTTACACTAAATTTTGCATTCAATGGTTTTCGGGCACGAGAAGACTGTAGGGCTAGGTCACATGTTCGAGAAAATTCAATTAGTGGGTCATTTTGGGTCATTTTGGGTCATGGTCAAACTAATTGTATCTAAAAAACGGTTCAAATGATTTTGACGAAATTTTGTATTCGACTATTTTCGGGCACGAGAAGACTATTGAGCTGGGTCACATGTTCGAGAACTTTCGATTAGTGGGTCATTTTTGGGTCAACACGGGTCAAATTAATTTTATCTAAAAAACGGCTCTAACGATTTTGATTAAATTTTGTGTCCTACAAGTTTCGAGCACGATAAAATCATTGGGCTAGGTCACATGTCCGAGAAAATTCGATTAGTGTGTCATTTCTGGGTCATTGTGGGCCAAGATTTAAAAAGCGGCTCAATTTACACTAAATTTTGCATCCTATGGTTTTTGGGCACGAGAAGACTGTTGGACTAAGTTACATGTTCGAGAAAATTCAATTAGTGGGTCATTTTGGTCATGGGTCATGATATTTGAACTCAAATTTAATTTTGACCGAGCATAGCTCGGTCTTCCTGCTCGTAATAATTATATGGCAATCTGAGTCTATATACCTGAGTTAGAGCACGGACAGACGACACACTAAGAAAAATGACACTTTCAAATCTGAGTAAATCAATTTTTTCATTTTGTTATGAAACTTTTTGTTTCAAATATGAGGACACAATGCTTTCAATTATGAAATACCAGAAATACTCAGAATATTTAAACACGGAGATACTCAAAATTGAGTACATAGTGGTCAGTTCATACTCATTTTGAAACATGGACATACTCCAAAATGAGCACATAGAAGTTAGTTCTTACTCATTTTTGAAACATGACATACTCAAATAGGAGAACATGATGTTTTATTCTTGAGTGTGTGCTTGTTTTCTGAAATGAGTATATACATGTCTCAAACTTGAGTCATTTTGATTCGGAGCCATTTTGAATATGCGACATACTCAGATTTGAGTTTTTTTTTGCTAAGTTTTGAAAATGTCGTTTTTTGAGTGCAATCCAAGTATATTTACCTGAGTTGGAGCACGGACAGACGGCAGACACCGAAGTCATAAACACTTTTCAACCATGTTGAAAAGTGTAAAAATGAGCCCGTAAATGTTCAGAAAGTTTCGCCTTGTTGAGCGGAGAAAAATATTTTTTTTTTGTGAATCGTATCTGAATCAATGTTCAAGCCTCAGTATTCTTAAGCAGTAATTTGTTAAGAAACATAGAGTTGCTTACAGCTTTGAATTAAAGAAAAAAAGTCGTGTAATTTATGAGAAAAAAACTTTGTATGTAAATATGCATTTATGTACATGATGTTTCATACAAGCCACCCTAACTTTGAAATTCAATAACGCATTGGAAAAACTAAAACTAAAAATTTTATAAAACTTAAAGTTTTTGTTAGACGGGCGCAAGTGATATATTACCAAATATTCTTTCAATAAGTTTACAACTATATACGAATTAGAACAGTTGAGGTAATTATGTGTGAGTATATTTGCTACAAAATACCAACTTGCTGTGGAACTGCAACAATGAAATATTTTAAACAGTAAAAAGTAGAAAAAAAATATATACATAAAGTGAAGAGTGTACAAACAGTTCATACATATATTTTATTGCGCTTTTATATTTATTAAAATGTTTACTATTCCAGAAAGGAACCAATGTGTAAGCAAGAAAGAAAAATCATGCGTCAAGCATAGATTATGAAACATTTTCCAGCATTTACAGAATACTGCAATGGAATTTCACTGTTTAAAATGCTGAAACTAGATGTCAGCAAGTTAACGTCTCTAGCCGGAAAGTCATCCGAAAGCTTTTGTGCCTACTTGTATATGATCAGTAAATCTGTATATACACTACATAGTGTGATAAAGTTAGCTTATTTACAAAAACATAACACAGTCGGATATCACCCTTCAGCAATTTCCAGCTATATTCGGAAATCCACTCGAATAATTTTGTGCAGTCCTGTATATATGATCTACAGATTTTTATACACTGCTCATATTAAACTAAAACTTAATTCAGGAAAATAGAACATAACTCATCTGGGATCATGCTTTCAGAAATTTATATCTATAAACGACAATGTATTCGGTTCTTTGCGCTGCCTGTATATGATTTTATTTATATTTTGCAGAACTATCTTAGTAAACCCAGCTGGAAAATGCATAGCTCAATTCGAAACATCTTTAAATGATGTATGTTCAAACATAGTGATGCTTACGAATTATTTTCTCTAGCCCTGTATATTATTTATAGAATTTATGCACTCAACATATTATGCAAAAACTTAATCAAATACAACAAGTTGGAAATTGTACGTCAAACGTTACAAACGAGGTGCGTTCGTACGCACGTTTTAGAATTAAATTCATGATCTCCCGTGCGTAGAACGGGTTAAACAGCTAGTTAAGTATATATTTTATGACACTGTTCATACAAATATCTTAACTAGTTATATAAATATTCAGATATGTATGTATCAGCTAGTTATATAAATATTCAGATCTTGATGATTTTTAATTCTGTGAAATGAATTATATCGTCTGCAGATTAATTTCTGTCATAAAATAAGTATCTCGGTCGCTTGACGATTTAACATCCATCGGAAGCTCCTATAACAAAAAAGCACCGATTTAAAAAAAAAATTCAAATTTCTTAATAAATATTTTTATTAATATCTCCTAAAGTTTTGATTCGATTTTAATAAAATTTGAAATGTCTCGACAAAATTCTGCAAAGATAATATATTTTAAATTGCAAACCATTTGGTTGGGTAGTTTTTGCGTTGTTATATGCGGACAGACAGACAGACGGACGGACAGACAGACGGACAGACAGACAGACAGACAGACGGACGGACAGACGGACGGACCAAGCGACGACTATAGGTGCTACGTATTTATATAATTACGAACGCACCTAAAAACGCATACCACATCGGAAAACGCACCTCCAGGTTTTATAGCTCAAGAGTACTGTAAACGAAATCTTTTGCGTGTCCCTGTAGATGAACAACAACTGTTAGGCACGTCATATTCTACAGTACGCATCTTGTAGTATCCCTCAATAATGTATATAAATATCATTATGTTTGAAATAGCGCACCATTGTTAAAAACATCCTCCTCCCCGTACACCATTATGTAACCGAATTCTTTTAATTGATCCTGCAAATGAATGATAAATGCTTTGCACACCATATTAAAGAGAAAGCATGATTTAGTGCGCTTCATAAATGCATATCAATTTCAATTTGTTTGAAATAGTTATTTTGAGCATTATTGCACTTTACGATAGGGCAGCGCCAGCCAATGGTGAGATTTAGACAATGAAATGCAGTAAAGAAAGCACACATTAATCAATTTCACGCATTAATGACCTACAAGATTAACTCCAATAGCTATTAACGTTTATTTGTTATTGAGTTTTACGCTTTGAATGGTGGTGTTATCTATACTATTATATAAAGAGAGAACGCCTGACTGACTGACTCATCAACGCCCAGGTGAAACGACTGAAGTCAGCATCACGAAATTTGTAGAGTAGATTGCTGTTATGACCTAGCAAGCAATAAGAAAGGATTTTTGAAAAATATCCCTCCCCTAACGGTGTTAAAGGGGGATGTCGAAGGCTTTAGGTCATTTCGCCATATCTCAGCAGCAGTTTTAGGCAGAAGCATGAAATTCAAGATAACAAATCTACTAAAATATGGTTAAATACGTGTTTCAGCGATTTTAGAAATTCAGCTCCTAAGGAGATTAAATGAGGGGAGGGGGGTCAAACGTTTTAGGTTATTTCGCGATATCTTGGCAAAAGTTTTAGGTAGGAGCATGAAATTCAAGGTAACATATCTACCAAAAAAAAAAAAAAAATAATAATTAAACACGTATTTTAGTGATTTTAGAAATTCACCCACTAAGGGGGTTAAACATCGAATATGAACGCGATTAAGGAAGATAAGGCTAATAAGATAACTATTGCTGATTTTTGATGAGATATTTTGCGTAAGACATTTTAAAAAGGAAATAATTATTTTTAAAATCATTTATAAAGCTGAGGGATTTAGTATGATTGCGTCAAAATAACATACGTTTTTTTTTCTGATTGTCATTTTGACGGTTTATAGAAGCGAATGCGTTATTGTGATTGGCGTATTTTTTGGATATTACATTTTTACTTATGTTTCCCGGAAGGTCAAGGTTAACTCGGGCGAAGTCGGGTTGTTCTAGTATACTAAAATAAATTTGATAGTTTCAATGCGTACATAAACAGAAAAAAAAATAGTTATCACATTTTTACAAACTTTTATTTAAAGTTTAAAATTTGTAAGCACTGAAATTTCGTCTCACTCCCGCTTTTATCCGATTTAGAACCATTTTTTAAAATTACTTACCCATCCCTATTCTACGTTGTAGTCGACACATTGTCCACTTGTGCAAAGCGGGGACGGGCCGCTAGTATTATATATCCTACTTAATTTTAATTCTAAACTGCTAAATTGCACTAAAAATTTTCGAATAAAATTTTTCTCTTATAATGTACTTGACGAAAATCATTTATTTATTTATAAATAAATTTATTCGTAAATTCGGGTAGCATTAGATGAATTCAACATTTTAATAACAGAATTGCCTGCCCCTGAAAGGGTTAAAAAAATGTGTTTTCGTTTTCGGATACCCTGTATATTTACACTTCATTTATCAAGTTAAAACTTGCATGTAATGTAAAGTTTTCTTATTAAATATCTTTTAATCAAAATTTACAAAACAATATATTTTTTTATTGTCAATTGTTTTCTAGAGTATAATATATTTGTTTATCTAAAAACTAAAATATATTATATGATCAAAATATATCTTGGTATGTTGTAATCCTCTATCTAGATATTTATTTGTTTATTTGATGAAATAGAGTAGCAGATGAAATATTATTTATTTAATATGTACTAAAAGATAACATATTCTCTGTGTTTCAAATACAGCTTTTCCTCTAATGCAAAGTTTATTAAATTTTCCTTTGCAGTACATTTTAAGTTAGCTTCATTTGTGAGTTACGTTTATGAAAAGTAAATGTTTTTAAATGTAAACATGATAAAATATATTACATCTGATATTACTCTTTAGAAAGGCGCAGTATTTCAAAACAGGAGTGCATGCAACTAAATAATTCACTATAGGTTGTTTATTTTAAAGAAAGTGGTTTTTATTTATGTAAATTTACTTATGTGAATTTTAAATTTTGACTGAAATGGTTTTATTTTTAGTTGAAACTTGAAATAAATCCATTGCTTCATAGTTTTAGTTTGCGATTCCAAATCGAGTTTACTCTTTTAGTTTACATCCTGTGTTTTATATTACTTACTCATCATACGTGATATAGGGTAAGTCTTGTAATCGGTTTGAAAATCGAAAAAAAATTTGACGTATTTACACCTTTCAGACACTGGAAATTCCGAAAAACATAATTTTAGAAAAAAAAATTGCCGTCCGTCTGTCTGTATGTGTGTCTGTAAACGCTCTATCTCCCGAAAAAATTGAGATAGAGACTTAAAATTTGGTATGTACTTAGTATGTAATAATGGGAAGAAGCTTATTGAATTTCAGTAACCGCGATTATCCGGAACAATTTTTTTCGGACTCTTGAAATATTCGTTCTGATAAAAGGTATATAAAATTTTTCGAAATTGTTTTTTTTAAGGAGTGAATATAAAAGACAATAAAAAAAAAATATAAATTTTGCATTAAGAATGAAGTAGATCGGATTATGAGTTGCCGAGATATTTGTAATCACATTTTCCACACTCTTCGATTTTTCATGACCCTCTATTCATCCTGTCATATACATCTATCCATCCAGTTTCTCATCCAAATTTCAATTCAAACATATATTTTAATTAGTAAAGAGACGTTTAATCCGACGCAGTAAACTGTTAGTTAATAGGATTATCATTTTTAGAGTTATAAGGCTTATAATTCTTAGAGTTATAAGTCTTACGCAATTCAGTATTAGAGCATTTAAAGCGAGGCTAACGAAAAAGACAGGCTACCGCGGTGCATTCCTTTTATCTTTTTTTACAGACCGCTAGAGTGACGTGATGCTCTTTTCGTACACCTGCATTGGTGAATTCGAGCATCACGTGACTCCGAAGGTCTGTAAAAAAAGATACGCGTAAAGCACCGCGGTAGCCTTTCTTTTTTGTTAGCCTCGATTTAAAGTTTATGACGTCATCAAGCCAGGATTTTATTCGAATTGCAATGCACTTTATAAATACGAGGGGCAGTCTGAAAATATGTTTCCCCTGGTGACTGTGGACAGAGGTGTGTATGAAAGACAAAAAATGTATCGAACGTGCAAGACACCGATACACCATTGGGTAGAGGTCGACCACGATCAAGCAGATGGCGCTGTTGACTGCAACAGCGCCACCTGCTTGATCGCAGTCGAGCTCTACCCAATGGTGTATTATTAATAGCATGTTCATACTTGCATGTTCGCGTTCACCTGTTGTGTCGTCTTTCGCCCATAGCCGTTCAACGCTTCGTCCGTATGCAAAGCCCTGATTTTCTCCTGGAGGGCTTTTTGAAGCTTATAAAGCGGTATGACAAATGTCTCAATGTACTTGGTACTTATGTGGAAAAATAAAGTTATGTTTTATCTTTAATGTCTCATTACATTTTTTGTCTTTCATACACATCTCTGTCCACAGTCGCTAGGGGAAACTTATTTTCCGACTGCCCCTCGTAGTTTACACATGTTTTATTTTTATATATTGTATTATGCATATTTATGATGGGTAAGTATTACGGTGGCGCCTAACGACTAGTTTTATAGATGAATTCGGCTTACACCCCTTTGAATAAGAAATATAACTTTAAAATTCAGAGGTATTTTTATACGTGTCGAGTGAAAATTTCGCCAATAGCATTTAAAAAAAAATCCAATAGCAGCTTTTAGATTCCGTTGGACATTGATATAAGTTGGTGCTGATTCGTTTTTGGTGTAAATAGCCTACCAGGTGGCGCTGCTAATTGCATTATTCACGATTTATTTTCAAGATAGTTATATCTCAAGAACTAAAGCAGGGAATTTAATAAAACTTTAGATTCAGCAGGACATTGACATAAGTTGTTGCTGATTAGGTTTTGGTGTAAATAGTACGACAGGTTGCGCTTCTTTCTATGCTACGTTTTTAAGGATTTACATGTTTTTAGCGATAGACATATATCAAGAATTAACGCACGGAATTTCATCAAACTTCATATTTTGTTATTTTGAAGTATTAACGCGTATGAGATGGAAGACAATTTTAAGATTGGCACATCCGATTAGTTTTTACAGTGTACTGTGCTCACACGCCTGTTGTGCCAAAAGTTTAAACGCGCACACTGAATTGTTAAGTTATAATAATAATAATAATGAAAAAAAGATAAACCGCATTTACTATAATATCACCACTGCAATGATAAACTTTAGAATTTCCATAATTTATGTAACTGTTATAATTAATATCGAACTTTAAAAACGTTTTTAAATAAACCATTTTCTAAAACACACGGAAGACAAAAACCAAATATTCAGCAAAGTTAATTTTAGTGTTTGCTTTGGCCAAAAAAAAAAAAAAAAATAAATAAAAAAAAATAAAAAATTAACATTTTCAGAGATTTAACCCTCTGAACGTCTTGAGGGCTTTCCTGCGTTTTCATAAAAATATTTGTAAAACTTAAAATAATTAAATTTTTTTTCCCCGTTTGTTTCTAAAATTATGTTTCATATCTCTTTATTTTACATATATCTTAAAATACAATTTTGTTAAAAATATTTTTTCTAGAGCCGATTTCAGTTGTTTTTAGTAAACGGAAAAATACGGACAAAACGCTTAGCGGGTCTTAAATACATGAAAATCGTTGAATAATAATAGTAATAATAATAATAATAATAATAATAATAATAATTTACAATACGCAGATTCTATCAGAATTTGGGGATATTTCGACTAAAGGGGGCGCTGTGATCGATATTTTTGTTCCATTTTCACTATTGTACCATCTAAAAGTGTATGAAGTTATGCTTCAAATTGAACCTAATTTTTACTTTATTCTATCTATAATAGAAGAAAGTATTGTAATGGAAATTTTTTTCGACCTCCGGTTTTCGACGGATTTACACGTTTTAGGGGTCAGAGATTCCGAAAAATATGTTTTTACAAAATGTCTGTCTGTCCGTCTTCATTGTATCATCGAAAAGTGTATGAAGTTATGCTTCAAATTGAACCTAATTTTTTTTCTATGTTTTTGGCTATGGCAAGCAGGTTCTATTAGAATTTGGGGATATTTCGACGAAAGGGGGCGCTGTGATCGATATTTTTGTTCTATTTTCAATATTGTACCATATAAAAGTGTATGAAGTTGTGCTTCAAATTGAACCAATTTTTTTTCTATGTTTTTGGCTATGGCAAGCAGATTCTATCAGAATTTGGGGATATTTCGACGAAAGGGGGCGCTGGGATTGATATATTTGTTCCATTTTCACTATTGTATCATCGAAAAGTGTATGAAGTTATGCAGATAATTGAACCAATTTTTTTTCTGTTTTTGACCATAGCCTGCAGGTCCAGGTTGAATTCGGGGATATTTCGACGAAAGGGGGCGCTGCCATCACGATTTTTGTTCGATTTTCACTATTGTATCATCGAAAAGTGTATGATGTTATGCAGATAATTAAACCAAAATTTTTTAATATGTTTTTGGCTGTAGCCAGCAGGTCCTACTAGAATGTGGGGATATTCCGCCGGAAGGGGGCGCTGTGATAGCCATTTAAAGATTTCAAATTCAAAAAGATGTATAAAAAAATTAGAAATCATAAAAGTTTTTTCCGTTAAATGTTCGGCCTTGATCTGGAGAATCCGGAGCAGTTTTTGTTTTGTTTCTATGTTAAAAAATGGCGGAGATATAGCGGTTTGAAATTTTAGGGTGGTTGACATTTTCAAACAAGACAGCAGAATTCATCCATAAATGGGTTTAATTTATGAGTTTTAGTTAACAGGGTTTCAGCAAATTTTCTTTCATTGTTGTAACCATTGTTCCTATTCTTAAATGCTTAACACTATATATTTATATTCGCAAACGTCAAATTCTCACCAAGCTTGGCGACAATTGACGAAATATCGCCAAATTTGGCGACAAAAATAGGTTGCCACAAATGAAGCCAACTTGGCTGTAGAAGACTAATTTGGCGATATTCTCATTCAAATTCAATGTTGACGAGAACTGGGAATGAATCTTCTTTAATTGGGTTCCACGCATTTTAGCTTCGTGTTTTCCAGTAAAATTAGCTAAAATCGTAAAACCAAGGAATAGGGAGGCTATCTGTTCCGGTAGGTACAGGCCAAAAGAACTTTTCGTAGTTTAGTATACATCAGTTGATTGCATCGCGGTAACCCGATGATTCGCAAGCAGCTGGCGTACAACAGAATGCCGAAAAATATTGATTTTATTGGCGATGTGAGGATGAAATTAGAAGTATTAACATGATTGAGATAAAAGAAAGTTTTGGGATTGGCACATCCGACTAGTTTTTCTATGTTTTTGGCCATGGCAAGCAGACTCTATCAGAATTTGGGGATATTTCGACTAAAGGGGGCGCTGTGATCGATATTTTTGTTCCATTTTCACTATTGTACCATCTAAAAGTGTATGAAGTTATGCTTCAAATTGAACCTAATTTTTACTTTATTCTATCTATAATAGAAGAAAGTATTGTAATCGAAATTTTTTTCGACTTCCGGTTTTCGACGGATTTACACGTATTAGGGGTCAGAGATTCCGAAAAATATGTTTTTACAAAATGTCTGTCTGTCCGTCTGTCCGTCTTCATTGTATCATCGAAAAGTGTATGAAGTTATGCTTCAAATTGAACCTAATTTTTTTTCTATGTTTTTGGCTATAGCAAGCAGGTTCTATTAGAATTTGGGGATATTTCGGCGAAAGGGGGCGCTGTGATCGATATTTTTGTTCTATTTTCAATATTGTACCATCTAAAAGTGTATGAAGTTATGCTTCAAATTGAACCAATTTTTTTTTCTATGTTTTTGGCTATGGCAAACAGATTCTATCAGAATTTGGGGATATTTCGACGAAAGGGGGCGCTGTGATCGATATTTTTGTTCCATTTTCAATATTGTACCATCTAAAAGTGTATGAAGTTATGCTTCAAATTGAATCTAATTTTTTTCTACGTTTTTGGCTATGGCAAGCAGATTCTATCAGAATTTGGGGATATTTCGACGAAAGGGGGCGCTGTGATCGATATTTTTGTTCCATTTTCCCTATTGTACCATCTAAAAGTGTATGAAGTTATGCTTCAAATTGAACCTAATTTTTTTTCTATGTTTTTGGCTATGGCAAGCAGATTCTATCAGAATTTGGGGATATTTCGACGAAAGGGGGCGCTGGGATTGATATATTTGTTCCATTTCACTATTGTATCATCGAAAAGTGTATGAAGTTATGCAGATAATTGAACCAATTTTTTTTCTGTTTTTGACCATAGCCTGCAGGTCCAGGTTGAATTCGGGGATATTTTGACGAAAGGGGGCGCTGCCATCACGATTTTTGTTCGATTTTCACTATTGTATCATCGAAAAGTGTATGATGTTATGCAGATAATTAAACCAAAATTTTTTAATATGTTTTTGGCTGTAGCCAGCAGGTCCTACTAGAATGTGGGGATATTCCGCCGGAAGGGGGCGCTGTGATAGCCATTAAAAGATTTCAAATTCAAAAAGATGTATAAAAAATTTAGAAATCCTAAAAGTTTTTCCGTTAAATGTTCGGCCTTGATCCGGAGAATCCGGAGCAGTTTTTGTTTTGTCTCTATATTAAAAAATGGCGGAGATATAGCGGTTTGAAATTTTTGGGTGGTTGACATTTTCAAACAAGACAGCAGAATTCATCCATAAAGGGGTTTAATTTATGAGTTTTAGTTAACAGGGTTTCAGCAAATTTTCTTTCATTGTTGTAACCATTGTTGCTATTCTTAAATGCTTAACACTATATATTTATATTCGCCAACGTCAAATTCTCGCCAAGCTTGGCGGCAATTGACGAAATATCGACAAATTTGGCCACAAAAATATGTTGCCACAAATGAAGCCAACTTGACTATAGAAGACTAATTTGGCGATATTCTCATTCAAATTCAATGTTGACGAGAACTGGGAATGAATCTTCTTTAATTGGGTTCCACGCATTTTAGCTTCGTGTTTTCCAGTAAAATTAGCTAAAATCGTAAAACCAAGGAATAGGGAGGCTATCTATTCCGGTCGGTACAGGCCAAAAGAACTTTTCGTAGTTTAGTATATATCAGTTGATTGCATCCCGGTAACCCGATGATTCGCAAGCAGCTGACGTACAACAGAATGCCGAAAAATATTAATTTTATTGGCGATGTGAGGACGAAATTAGAAGTATTAACATGATTGAGATAAAAGAAAGTTTTGGGATTGGCACATCCGACTAGTTTTTAGTTGAAACCTGAAATAAATCCATTGCTTCATAGTTTTAGTTTGCGTATCCAAATCGTGTTTACTCTTTTAGTTTACATCCTGTGTTTTATATTACTTACTCATCATACGTGATATAGGGTAAGTCTTGTAATCGTTTTGAAAATCGAAAATTTTTTTTTACGGTTTTACACGTTTCAGACACTGGAGATTCCGAAAAACATATTTTTAGAAAAAAAAAATTGCCGTCCGTCTGTCTGTGTGTGTGTCTGTAAACGCTCTATCTCCCGAAAAAATTGAGATAAAGACTTAAAATTTGGTATGTACTTAGTATGTAATAATGGGAAGAAGCTTATTGAATTTCAGTAACCGCGATTATCCGGAACAATTTTTTTCGGACTCTTGAAATATTCGTTCTGATAAAAGGTATATACAAATTTTCGAAATTGTTTTTTTAAAGAGTGAATATAAAATACAATAAAAAAACAATATAAATTTTGCATTAAGAATTAAGTAGATCGGATTATGAGTTGCCGAGATATTTGTACTCACATTTTCGACACTCTTCGATTTTTCATGACCCTCTATTCATCCTGCCATATACATCTATCCATCCAGTATATCATCCAAATTTCAATTCAAACATATATTTTAATTAGTAAAGAGACGCTTAATCCGACGCAATAAACTGTTAGTTAATAGGATTATCATTTTTAGAGTTATAAGGATTATAATTCTTAGAGTTATAAGTCTTACGTAATTCAGTAATAGAGCATTTAAAGCGAGGCTAACGAAAAAGACAGGCTACCGCGGTGCAGTCCTGTTATCTTTTTATACAGATCGCTAGAGTGACGTGATCCTCTTTTCGTACGCCTGCATTGGTGAATTCGAGCATCACGTGACTCCGGCCGTCTGTAAAAAAAGATAAGCGTAAAGCACCGCGGTAACCCTTCTTTTTCGTTAGCCTCGATTTAAAGTTTATGACGTCATCAAGCCAGGATTTTATTCGAATTGCTATGCACTTTATAAATACGAGGGACAGTCGGAAAATATGTTTCCAGTGGCTACTTTGGACAGAGGTGTGTATGAAAGACAAAAAATATAATGAGACATTAAAGATAAAACATAACTTTATTTTTCCACATAAGTACCAAGTACATTGAGACATTTGTCATACCGCTTTATAAGTTTCAAAAAGAAATCCATGAAAAAATCAGGGCTTTGCATACGGAAGAAGCGTTAAACGGCTTTGGGAGAAAGACGACACAGCAGGTGAACGCGAAAGTGCAAGACACCGATACACCATTGGGTAGAGGTCGACCGCGATCAAGCAGATGGCGCTGTTGCAGTGCCTACGCAGATGGCGCTGTTGACTGCAACAGCGCCATCTGCTTGATCGCAGTCAACCTCTACCCAATGGTGTATTATTAATAGCATGTTCATACTTGTATGTTCGCGTTCACCTGTTGTGTCGTCTTTCGCTCATAGCCGTTCAACGCTTCGTCCGTATGCAAAGCTCTGATTCTTTCCTGGAGGGCTTTTTGAAGCTTATAAAGCGGTATGACAAATGTCTCAATGTACTTGGTACTTATGTGGAGAAATAAAGTTATGTTTTATCTTTAATGTCTCATTACATTTTTTGTCTTTCATACACACCTCTGTCCACAGTCGCTAGGGGAAACTTATTTTCCGACTGCCCCTCGTAGTTTACACATGTTTTATTTTTATATTTTGTATTATGCATATTTATGATGGGTAAGTATTACGGTGACCCCTAACGACTAGTTTTATAGATGAATTCGGCTTACACCCCTTTGAATAAGAAATATAACTTTAAAAATTCAGGGGTATGTTTATGCGTGTCGAGTGAAAATTTCGCCAATAGTATTTAAAAAAAATCCAATAGCAGCTTTTAGATTCCGTTAGACATTGATATAAGTTGGTGCTAATTCGTTTTTGGTGTAAATAGCCTACCAGGTGGCGCTGCTAAGTTGCATTATTCACGATTTATTTTCAAGATAGCTATATCTCAAGAACTAAAGCAGGGAATTTAATAAAACTTTAGAATTCAGCAGGACATTGACATAAGTTGTTGCTGATTATGTTTTGGTGTAAATAGTACGACAGGTTGCGCTTCTTTCTATGCTACGTTTTTAAGGATTTACATGTTTTTAGCGATAGACATATATCAAGAATTAACGCACGGAATTTCATCAAACTTCATATTTTGTTATTTTGAAGTATTAACGCGTATGAGATGGAAGACAATTTTAGGATTGGCACATCCGACTAGTTTTTACATTGTACTGTGTTCACATGCCTGATGTGCCAAAAGTTTAAACGCGCACACTGAATTGTTAAGTTATAATATAATAATAATGAAAAAAAGATAAACCGCATTTACTATAATATCACCACTGCAATGATAAACTTTAGAATTTCCACCATTTATGTAACTGTTATAATTATTATCGAACTTAAAAACGTTTTTAAATAAACCATTTTCTAAAACACACGAGGTATCGTTGAATAATAATAATAATGATAATGATAATAATAATAATAATAATTTATAATACTAATTTATAATAAAAACAATAATGTATAAAATAATAATAATTATTATTATAATAATATAATAGTAATAAAATAATAATAATAATAAGAATAAGAATATAATAGTATAATAATATAATAATAATATAATAACGATAATAATAATAATGATAATATTTTTTAATAATAATAATAAAGAAAAAAAAATAAAAATAATCCCCAATTTTTATAATATCACTACTGCAATGACATCTTTACAATTTCCAATATTTCATGTAACTATTATATTTGATATCCAACGGATTTTTTTTTTTTAAATAAATCTTTTTCTAAAACACATGAGGTATAAGGATATAAAGCAAATATTCAGTCAAATTTACTTGAGTGTTTGCTTTAGCCACAAAAAATTGAACTCCTTTAGAGATTTTAATACATGAAAATCGTTGAATCAAAAAGTTTTTTAATTATAAAATTTTCTTTATTTGCTTAAGTACACTTAAAGTTGAAGCAAGAGGTTCATTATCGGCTTGATGTAGCTTCAAAGATAAATATTGAAGGAGAGAATATTATTATATTTTTTTTGTTTCCCTTTTTGCAGTGTGCAAATAAGTAACGATCTGCTTGATAATTACTTCGTATTTGTTTAATATTTGAGGGGCTTAGAATGACAGTGGAGTAAGTCAATATTTAGTAGTGTGAGAAATGAAGTTCTGATGTGAAACTTGTCGTAATGTCGTTGCATTCAGTGGTCCAACAAGTTTTGCCCTGTAGCGAATGCTGAAGGGAACTATGACTTATTTGATTGTCGCATTGAACTGAAATTAATATTCGTTCAGTGAAAATAGGGATATATAGATTTCTCAAATTTTTGACTTACTTCACTGTCATACTAACCCCCTCATTTATTTAAAGAAATAATTTCGTCGTAAAACATTCTGTGATACCAACAGAAGAAATTTTTAAGTAAATAAAAAAAGTATTTTTAAAAATACTTAAGAGACTAATTATTTATATTTATATTTTATTTTCTACTTTTTACTGCTTAAAATATTTCATTGTTGCAGCTTCACACTCAGTTGGCATCATTCAACGAGCGTGCTTTGGGCGCATCATAACTCCATTATATTAATTTTGACACAGTTATTCTAATTGGTAAAGGAATCACACTGAAGTTAATATTCGTTCAATGAAAATATGGTTATCTAGATTTTCCAAATTTTTGACTTACTCCTTTGTCATTCTAACCCCTTCATTTATTAAAAAAAATAATTTCGTCTTAAAACGTTCTGTGATACTAATAGAAGAAATTTTTAGGTAAGTGAAAACGTATTTTTAAAAATACTTAAGGCTCTAATTATTTTTAATTTATATTTTATTTTCTACATTTAGTGCTTAAAACATTTCACTGTTGCAATTTCACAGCCAGTTGACATCATTTAACGAGCATACTTTGGGCGCATCAATAATTCCATTAGATTAATGTTGACACAATTATTCTAATTGGTAAAGAAACCACATGAGATGTAGTCTTCCCAAATGGACGAAAAAGTGCGGGCCAGGATTCGAACCCGGGATCCTTTGGCTGAAGCTGCCAATGCTCTATCAAATGAGCAATCCCGGACGAATATGGCTGAACTAATTCACCCAGTTAACCTTAACGATCACAGCATCTGGTCTGATATCTGAATCAGCACAACAGAATAAATCACAGGTAATGGGACTTCCAGTAAACGCTGTAAACTTTATTACATTAGATTAATTTTAACACAATTATTCTAATTAGTAAAGGAACCTTGTAACTAGTATGAAAATTTCAGAGTTTGGTTCAGTTTAAATGTGAAGATGACTCCGTAAGCTTCTTTTTAGCACTTTCCGATATAGTTGAAAAGTGTTTATGAATTCGGTTCATCTGTCCGTCTCTCCGAGTTTTAACTCGCTTAAATATATACTCGGACTGCTATGTAATTGATATATGGTACTGAGGTTTACCATGCCATGAACGGTGTTGAAAGTGAAGTGTGTAACATTTATAGTTTCTTCATAGGGGCAATCAAAATAATTCCGTTACATTACGATCTGTAGGGAAAAAATCGTTTGAGGTGCATTTTAATAGTGTCACACTATTTGAAACACAATAATTAAATTTAGATACATTATTAAAGACACAAGATAGTAGTACAAGATAGTTACTATAGAATATGTTATGTATAGCAGTAACAGTTCGTTTACAGGAGCACTCAAAAGAATTCCCTCAATATTATGGTCTATAGGAAAAAATCGTTTGCAATATATTTTAAGGATGTTACACTGCTAAAAATATAATGAAGTTAATATAAATTTCGGAGGTGCACTAAAACGTGCTTTCTGTAGAATATGGAGTGCCAAGCATTCACGTACAGTGTCACACAATATAATTAGGTTGTATAATGATCTACGGGAAAACATTTTTTGCAGCGTATTTTAATTATGTTGCATTATTTCAAACATGATGAAATTGATATTCATTACCGAGGTTTACTACAAGATGCTTTCTGTAGAATATGATGGGCATTTTTCTTTCTGCGCATAATCTTTCATTTACAGGTATACACATATGATTCCCGATACAGTACTGTAGGCGAAGTATTGTCTATTAGTGGTAATTGCTGGAAGTGCTTTTTCAATCATGTTTTTAAGTTTAACTGAATTTTTGCATACTACGTTGTGTTTATAAATTTTATAGATCATATACATGGCTACACAAAAGAGTTGGAGCAACATTCCAGCTATGGGCAGTAATTGCTGAAATCTGGTTTTCAAATGTGTTATGCGATTTATAAAATGTTTGCTTAGGTATCGTCTTTACTTTATTAAACGTCGTTTACTTTATTAAATCGTCTTTACCTTATTAAACGTCGAAGTTTTCTTAAAGTATTCTGGAAGTGTTTCATAATCTATGCTTAACGTATGACTTTTCTTTCTTGTTTTAAACATAAATTGAAAGAAGGGATAATTTTAAGTCGAATGTCTATTTCCGTTTTCTCTGGGCCAATCTGGTGATTAAAATGTATTGGATGTTCTTTATTTTTTAGCCGATTGTAAATATACATTTTTATTCCTCATCCAGTAATATACGAAAACACACATATATATACGGCCATAATCCCAGATACATAGAAAAAAATGTGTATGTATCGGTGTACTGCTGAAAAAATTAAAACTGTGACCATATTTCCTGTTTTAAATGAAAAATACAAAATGGAATAGTAAAATTTTTTATGTTACTAGGGGGCTCTGCCCCCTACGAGCTACGCTCGCCAACCCCCGTTCTGACACCGCATGATTTAAAAACACTCTGATTTGATCAAATCTAAAACGATTACGGAAGATTGTATTATTATTAAATGACCAGTAGCAATCTGCTGTAACCGGGTTTCCATTCATTTTCCTTTGACTGAGGGATTTTAAGGTCGAATCAACTGCTCTCGAAACAGCTAACAACTGTGTTCCTGATTGTTTAAATAAGATGAATTAAACATTTAAAAATCAACTTGTGTGAAATGGTTAAGTAAACTATGTCGCTGCATTGGAGAATTTTATAACGAAGCTATAGAAAATTGGTTACTTCTCCATTATCCCGTCGACTACTTTCTATAAAAAGAAAAGAACTGTCGCCAGAATAAATCATTTAACACCAAACGTGCATGATCGTGGCGTCGCGTTGCATTCAGTTGGCATAAGATGCGTTACACTTATTAGTTATTTCATCGAGGGATTTTTAATTTAAGGTTTATTTGTCTTTTTGATATTTCTCCATTATCCCGTCAATCAATTTAAAAAAAAAAAAAACTATTGCCAAACTGTAATGCCAAATAAACAAATAGTAGAATTTTGGGCACAGGTGTCATATACGCACCACGTTGGCGCGATTTTTTTCGACCGCTAATTTGGTGATAACATTGTTTTTGAATAAATTGCTGTTTATTTACTTTTATTTTTTATTTTAATTCTATAAATTATTTTAATTATGTATATCAATATTTATTTATATCAAACTATCATTTATTTATTTCCTTCTTTAAAATAACTAGGGGGCTCTGCCCCCTGCTCGCTACGCTCACCAACCCCCATTCTGATTTCACAGCCTCTTAAAACCTGGTAATGTATCCTGTTTTAAAAAGATGATGATGATGATATCACGAACGACGACTTTCTTCTGTAATCAGGTTATAATGCTTTTTTATTTAACTGGTTATAATGCTTTTTCATTTAACTCATCTTTTTTATTTTTAATATTCATGTGTAAACACAATTTTTATGACGTAACATTCTTTATTTCCTGCTTTCAACACGTGATCATTAAATTATTATTTTAAACTTTCATTATTGTTTTTAATAGTCTCACGCAAATACATTTTTTATTTGAGATAAAACAATCCTTTGCGCTTATTTAGAAATTGGCAACAATATAAGAAAATGACTTTTTCAATAAAAGATTTTTTACTCGATTTTTAAGGATTTTTTGAGTTTTTACTGTCCGACCGTGATAATTTTTTTAATTTCTGAAAGCTTGTTATATTTCGCGTCTGGTGGTATGATTTTCGAATCCGTAGGATGGCTAGAATAAAAGTAATAGCTCCTCAAAAAAGTCCCTAGTAAAAAAGCGATGAGAATAACCCGGAATATCTACGCAGAATTTGATTGGTCCATTTCAAAATCATTTTTGGCTCAGTTCCAGATTACTTTTTTTTAATATAGAAGGATATAAGCTATTTCATTTATTACGTTATTTTATTTTTATATTCAAATAAAAAAATCATGTGTTATTATTGCATGTTATTTGAAACTAATATTGAAAAACAAAGTTTTCGCGAAATTAGCGGTTGATTTAAGACGAATTTTGCCATAGGAATCGAAAAAAAAAAAAAAAAAAAAAAAAAAAAAAAAAAAAAAAAAAAAGTAAATAAATAAATAAATAAACAAACAAATAAATAAAATACAAGAAATTCGGAAAACCCCACTCACCAAAGTGTCAACTATCAGTAAGTTTAAACAATAAAATTTACAATATATTAATGAAAACAGAAAAAAAATTAGTTATTTCGGTATTTTAAAGGTAATTATTAAACGTAGAAATATAGTTTTTAATTGAGAGGAAATATTATTTACGCTGTTTTAAAATTTGAATAACAGGTAAAAGATTTGTCGAAACAAATTAATCTGCCGTGTAAATATAATTTTTAATTGAAATTGTTTAGAAATATTGCTATTTGAGCATTTTAAATATGACGTAAGTTTCCTACTTAATCCTTTGAAAACGCTTAGTAATTTAATTATTTCTCGTTTTAATATTCACGCGCAAGTATATTTTTTATTACGTAATTTTCTACATTTACTGCTTTTATCACGTGATCATTTAATTATTATTTAAAAATTTTATTTCTGTTTTTAATAGTCACGTGTAAATACATTTCTTAATTAAAAGGGAATGTTATTATATGCGCTATTTTACAAATTGGCAACAGTTCAAATAATGGATTTTATGAAATTTGAAATAAATCTTCATAAAAATAATGAAAATTTTGAATAAAAAATTGAAATATAACCTCAAAAAATTACTCAAATTAAAAACATAACTGCAGTCTGCACACCGTAAATTTGTCAACTATATCCTTACAAATTATGGTCAAATTCCTGCGCATAGTTTTCGTTCCCATAAAACTTTTTTCAGAAAACTATTTTGACCAACTTTGATTTTAAATATCTTAAAATAATTCTTCGATTTAAAAACTGTTTACTTCAGCGTGTTTATTGGACATTTCTTTATAAAACTACCAATTTTTAAATTTTTATATGTAATAGTTTTCTGGATATTAGTCTAGAAAGACTTCAAGGCTCAAAATCTTTATTGACAGCGGCTGCTGCGGCGGTGGTTACTTTTCTTTTAATATAGAGAGATACTTTAACAATAATTTCTCAATAATGTTAAGTAAAAATTATAATAAACAATATTAATGTAATAACATATTATAAGATCAATTAACATTCTTTTGTAAAAGTTGCTAAAATATTTCGCAATCATTGAGAGCTGTAAAGTTATTATATTCTGACTCAAATAGTACGGTAATTAGCGTTTATTCTATAGCAATATTAAGTTTTCTTGTTGAAGAGTTTATTAACGTTTGGAATTCTGTTAATTACAGGAAGGCAAAAATCTGATTTAATATATTTCATTAATTAGTAATTATACCTTACTAACTTTGTGTAGTTAGGATACAAAGATTTTTAATTTAGTTTCCTTAATATTAATTATAAGTTTATCGTAATTAGAAAATAAATAATGCTATCGATTAGTGCTCTTCGGAAATTTGTTTTATAAAATGAAGTAGCAGCAAATAAGGAGTAAAATTTCTTTGTAAAATATTGGCTTTTGTGCATTTGTTATTTTAAAATTTTTGGCGTAAAAGTATGCAGTGTGTCTTTCAATGTAGCTTATGAGTTCGTATGTGTACATTGTGAGTCACCAGTATAATAACTGTCTGAGCTCCAACTCTCCTAACAATACTGTCATTGCCATAATTAATTAATGCCACTCTCATAATTGATATATGTTATTGAAATTCAATGGAATGTTCAGTATTGAACATGAAGTATGTACCATTTATGGTTAGTTTACACTCAAAATATTACATTACATTACAGTCAATGGGGAAAAATCGTTTACAGAGCATTTTAACCCTTTCCGGCACAGACAAATTCTGTTCGTAAAATGCGAAATCACTGACTGACATCGGAAATCACAAACGACATTTTTAGGAAATAAGAATTCCTTATTTTAAGCTTTTATTCTAGAAGCAAAATTTTATTAAAATATTCTTGGTGTCGAATGCAAGTTTGGAATTAAAATTAGGTGTGCCCGGAGTGGGACCACTGTGCCGGAAAGGGTTAATGCTACTGTTTCAAGCATAATGAAATTGATAAGCATCATTGTGATGTTTAGAAACATGCCTTCTATAGAATACAGAGTAAGTAGCAAGTACAGTTAGTTTACAAGGACGCACAAAAAAATTCTATTCCGTTATGATCTAAAAGGAAAAATCGTTTGCGGTGTATTACACTATTTCAATGAAATTGAAATTGGAATTGAAAATTAGTTAAAATTGATTTACATTAGTTGGAATTGAACATTCCATTCCGTTGTGATCTAAGAGGAAAAATCGTTTGCGGTGTATTACACTATTTCAATGAAATTGAAATTAGAATAGAACATTAGTTGAAATTGATTTACATTAGTTGGAATTGAGCAATGAAATTGAACATTACTGAGATGAACTGCATCATGTTTTATATAGATTAACGAGTATGTAGAATTTATGGTTTATTTACAGATACACTCAAAAGGATTTAGTTACAGGACTGACTATGAGCCATAAGTTCTGGATGTGCGCTATCACTATAACATGTGTTTTAACTAATTTTTACTGTATTACGATCATAGACTGGGATGGACGAAAAAAGTGGTACACATTATCGGTTATGGACAGCAATTTCTGAAAATGAATTTTTACTGCGTTGTGTGTGTGTTTTTAGGTAGATTTCGTAAGAAATACTACCTATTACATTCTCACCTAAGTTGGAAATTTTGAAAAAATTTTGCAGATCTACGCCGATCATGACTCCCAGAACCCAAAACCACCCCCAGTTCAAAACTTTATATCTATCTATCTATCTATCTATCTATCTATCTATCTATCTATCTATCTAGCTATGTCACTTTTTTATGGACACGATAACTGGAAAAACTCTGCATAAATCTCTTCCAAACTGATACATAAAATCAAGGGGCATAAAATCTCGGTCAAGTTCGTTAATGGGCAAAATCGAACCAAGGGGGGGAAATGGGGGGGGGCATTTTGTGAAAACAGAAAACCCCCATAATTTCTTAATTATGATACGTATCGAATCCGTTTAAAGTTATTATTACTTCTAGGAAAAGGGCCGAAAATTTATTTATGACAGATTTTTGATATAATTAAAAATTGCCTTAAGGGGCGGGGAAGGGGGGTTTTAGAAGAAAAAAATCATAACTTCGTCAATTCCCAAGATTTCAAATCCGTTTAAATTTATTATAAATCCTCTTAATATTATCTAAAACTTTTATATTGACAAGTTTTTTATAGGACCAACCGTTATAGCAAAAGAAAAATTAAAAACAAAAAAATCCCTGCCGGCTCCGCCTGCAAACAAGTTATTTTTCGAAGTAGGCGGTTTCAACTCCCGCGTCTTTTCGAAACTGATACATAAAATCAAGAGGCATAAAATCTCGGTCAAGTTCGTTAATGGGCAAAATCGAACCAAGGGGGTGGGAGATGGGGGGGGGGCTTTTTGTGAAAACAGAGAAAACCCCATAATTTCTTAATTATGATACGTATCGAATCCGTTTGAAGTTATTATTACTTCTAGGAGAAGGGCCGAAAATTTATGTATGACAGATTTTTGATATAATTAAAAATTGCCTTAAAGGGTGGGGGGTGGGGGGTGGGGGGTGGGAAGGGGGGTTTTAGAAGAAAAAAAATCACAACTTCGTTAATTCCCAAGATTTTAAATCCGCTTAAATTTATTATAAATCCTCTTAATATTATCCAAAACTTTTATACTGACAAGTTTTTTATAGGACCAACTCTTATAGAAAAAAAAATCCCTGCTGGCTTTGCTTGCAAACAAGTGAGATTTAGAAGTAGGCGGTTCCAACTGCCGCATCATCGCCAAAAGGTAATTTCTTCCGCAATTCCCGACAAACAGGCGACCCACGGTCTGCGTCTTCGAAATCTACTTGTGCCTGTAGGCCGAGCCGTCAGCGATTTTTTTTATTAGATCTCTCATTTCATTGTATGAAGACAAATAATTTTTTAACAATATTCCGATAGTGTTGGAAAGTGTTTTATAATTTATACCGCGATGCATGCTTTTTAGTTCATCTTTACTCTGCAAAAGTGTTCAATGTCGCACTTTGTACCTCGTCGATTTGTTGAAAGGAAATGGTTATATACGCCTTCCTTCGGCTTTGTTCGAGTTAAATGCATAATATTAACCCTCTGTTTACGCGGTTGGGACATATGTCGTCCCAGCGACTATTTATTTATTCTACTCGAACCACTTTTACAAAAATAACACCTGCCTTGCAGTTATACTATGATACTTTAAAAAGAAATACACCACAAAGAAATTTTTTTTGTAAATTTTGTTGCGAGTAAATATAAAAATAGTCGTCAGTCCCAGCCCGTAATCAAAAGATTAAGCAAATAAATATCGCATCCATCATATCAGAGCTGCCATTGGTGACTATTTCTTTTTATTATTTTGTCGACTATCTTTTCAGAACTGTAATTTTTGTGATGAATTTTAACTAATCGTCGGCGTCGATTATTATTACTTCGAAATAGTGGTTTAAAAAAGAATACAAAAATAGTCTCCAGAGGCAGCCTTGGATATAAATGATACTGGAACTGAAATACAACAAACAAATGCACTGAAGATATATGATGAATTAAATGAGTAATTTTCAGGTCCGAAAGGTTATATTGTTTTTGTAATGTTTAAACAAAATACGCTTGAAATATGATCGGCGAACGCTTCAAACAAGTTATCATTGAACACACTATCATTTAGTGGTGCAAACGCAAACTTCTTTAGGGTTTCGTTCATCTCACGAAACCCTATTCGTCTCACTTCTCTGTCTGTCCGTCACACAATCCGTTCTCGGAAACTGTATAAGTTAGAGACTTGTTTTATAAGCGTATCTGTTTCAGTGTGTACGCTACTCTTCGATGCAATTATTTTAAGAAATATGATAGATAATTTTAATATATTTCCAAGCGATCCTTGTTTATACATTTTGTTTTCAAAATTATATAAAAAAAATATTGCAAAAGCAATTTAATATGCAATGCCACGAATTTAAAACTGTTGGTGAATAGCTATATTTTTTAATGGTAAAAAGAAAAGAAAAATCTTCAGGTTTTTTTTTTCTTCTAAAAAGAAAACTAAACTCTTCTAAAAAAGAAAAACTTCTAAAAGTATCACTTTTACTTGAAAATTTTGCAAATAGAATCTTAAATAGTTTTGTTTTTTTAAAACATTCTTAGAAATATATAGTCCATTAGTGTCGCAAATCATATTTAATGAAGCAGTTTGTATTCTACGAACCAGTTACGGCGCCAATTTACGTCATCAAAGAAGTCATTTTGAAAGAAAATTGATTTACTTGTATTTGCTTTGCTACGTGGATCACGTCGTGTTTTTTATTTGATTGAATTGATTTAAAGAAATGAGAAAAAGGTCACATATATTTCGTAAATGTAAGGACATTTCAATTTTAAAGATATCTTTTTTGTTCATTTTACTTTGTGTTTTTAACCGACTTCTAACGAAAGAGGTTATAGAATTCGTTTATACATATGAGGACATGAGTTTCAAAAGTCGCCTTATCCAAAATTTAAAAAATCGCGTTTTCTCTATCAATCTGTTCTATTGGTAAATTTTCACACAAAAAACACTACAATCAGCAGAAAAACAAGTTTTAGCATGTATTTGTGGGATTCTAAAATCTTGGTTTACAATGAAAACCAATGGAAGCAGTCAGAGGTTTTTCGCGATTTCCTCGAATTTGATTTTTTAAAAAGGCGAGTTTTGAAACTCACGTCCTCATATATATAGTGAAATTATTCTTAGTAGCCATGGTTTTTGAACGTATACACCGTTTCTTCTTTGTTGTTGAGCATTATTTTGCATCTTCCTCGAACCGAAACGTGCAAAACTTTTTAACAAGTTTTCGGATGCATTTCCGGATGCATATATATAGGTAAGAAATAAGAACATTATCAAATGAACTATCAATAATTTTTGTGTACATGGCGACGTATGAAGCCTGCCGAGATGGCGAAGTATACGGAAATTAACACCGGAAAAGTGACTGATTTTCGTCGGGGGGGGGGGACATTTTAAATATATTTTGGACTACAAAGGGTGTGAATCCTAATAATATTATAAATCTGATTGTGTGCAAATGTTAGGCTGAAGCCAGCGTCAAAATGAAGCATTTAATTATCCTGTATCTTTGCATATAAGTTGATTATAACCCTCAAATGAATATAGGCTGGTTTTTGTTTATTTTATATCAATATTTTTCTTAAAAATTAAAAATTAAATTATTTTCATACAGAATAAATGGACATTTTTTCGTATATTTTAAAATGGTTGGTTGGTTTGGTTGGTTTGGCCCAAAGGGCCCGGTTTTGCAGCTTTTTTTAAAATGGTTAAATTATTTTACCGTTGCTAATACTTTATCGTTGCCAATATAAAATAAACCCCTGAGTAATAATTTTTAATCAACAATTTATTTTCAAGTGAAAATTTTCCACGTGAAAAATGAAAAGGAAATGAATTATTTAAGAATTAAACAGAATATGAAATGATGTCATATTAGACATAAAACGTGCGTTTTCAAATATTTGATAATAATACAAAGTGCATAAATACGAGTAAGTATGGAAAGCAAGCGAATATGATGTCATATATAGAAAAATAAAACAGATTTGTTTTCATGTTGAAATAAAATGATCTTGGGTTATCAAAATATTTGTGATTAATTTCTCTCTTTTTTTTTCTTTTTCTTTTTCACATGAAAGGAATTATTTTAAATGTACGTAATATATGTATTTTAAATACAGGGTGATTCATAAAAGATGGGCAGAACTTTAAGGGGTTATAGTACACTTAAAGACAAATAATATTAAATAGGAGACTAAGGGTCCCAGACGTATTCCCAAGGAGATAGGGGGCATTAAAGTTTAGGGTCCGAAATTTCAAATGATTATAAAACATGGAAAAATTGGTCGATTCGTTTGCGGTTTTTGCAAAAAATTTTCTTTATGCCAGTATTTTCTTGAAATAAAATTTTAAAGTTCAATTTCAAAAAATGCCGATAGGGGGCGCTTTAGACTTTGGAGTAACAAACAACTATTTTTTAACGTTATTTTTTGTATTTCTTTAAATGATTTCGAAAGCTTAGACTTAAACTTAAATTTTGATCTAAAAATCTGAGTCCTAACGAGTAGTTAAGTAGCGTAAACTGAAATTTGAAATTTGAAACCCTTCTCCCCCCAGAACAAAAATCAGTTATTCCCGATCTTTGTGTCGTAGATTAGGCTCTAACTACTGCCGCGTTTTGCTAAAATTATTCTTTATGTCAGTATTTTCTTGAAAATAAATTTTAAAGAAAATTTTCAAAAAATTCCGATAGAGGGCGCTTTAGACTTTGGAGTAACGAACAACTATTTTATACCGTTATTTTTTGTGTCTCATTAAATGCTTTCTAAAGCTTAGACTTAAACTTAAATTTTCAGCTCAAAATCTGAATCGCTGAGCGTGGTTCAGTAGCGAGGGGAGGGGGTTCAAATTTCAACTTCTGAACATAGTTCAGTTTGCACTACTTAACCATGCCCAACGATTCTGTGCTGTGATACGAGGCAAAAATACAACTTTCGTCAAGGACTGCATAGTCGGAATTCACTCATAAAGGCACTGGCATAGTTGGAAACGTCACTCATGCAAACGTTAAAGCTCCATTCCTGACGCTAGTCACCGGGTGAAGAAGGAAACAGAAAGTATGCAAATGTCAAACGGGGAAGAAGAAGAACACGTATGCAAAATTTCGACACGATTCAGGCATAAAAACCACTGAACGGTGAGTCAAGTGTAAGTCGCTGTAGTAATGAATCGGAAGATGGTGCCCTTCACGAATAAGGAAAAGGCTGAGATGCATTTAATTTACGGAGCGGCAGATGGAAATGGTGCAGAGGCACAACGAATGTACGGAGAGCGATTTCCTAACAGGCGGTTGCCTAACCGCAAAACTTTCGAGCGCTTGCACAGACAGTTGTGTGAGACGGGATCATTTCTCGCTTCCCGGTCGAATGCAGGTCGTGCAAAAAAGGACGAATCAGTAGTTGTTGCAGAAGCCATTCTGGATGTAGTAGCGGCGCAGCCAAGTACAAGTACACGAACAGTGGCTAGCCAGGTGGATACCTCACAGTCCACGACTTGGAGGGTACTGAAGGATGAACATTTGCTCCCGTTTCATGTGCAACGAGTCCAGAAACTGTCTCCAGGGGATTATCCAAATCGTATTGAATTCGCCCGCTGGTTTCTGCAGCAGAACGCGCTAAATCCACATGTTGGACGAACTGTGCTTTTCACCGATGAATGTACCTTCACACGTGAAGGTACATTTAACACAAACAATGCACATGTATGGGCGGATGTCAATCCACATGCTACGTATCCACATGCTCATCAGAGACGCTTTTCCATCAATGTTTGGGCAGGAATCCTCGGAGACCACCTAATCGGACCGTACCTTCTTCCTGAACGCCTCAACGGTAAAACATACCTCACATTTCTGCAACATGTGCTGCCAGACCTGTTAAACGTTGTTCCTCCACGCATCCGGCGGGTCATGTGGTTCCAGCACGATGGAGCGCCAGCCCATTACGTACGAGACGTCCGCAACTATCTGGACATCACATTTCCGAACAGATGGATTGGTCGAGGTGGTCCTGTTGCTTGGCCTGCTCGCTCGCCAGATCTTTCACCCCTCGATTTCTTTTTTTGGGGACGATTGAAGGCTCTTATGTATGAGACACCCATTGAATCCCCCGAGGAACTGGTCGCCAGACTTTCCGCCGCTGTAGGGGAAGTGCTCGAAAAGCCTGATGTTTTCGCGAATGTTCGCCGTTCCATTCGTCGCCGTTGTTCTGCGTGCATAACCTCTGGTGGTCACAATTTTGAACATTTATTGTGATTACATGTTAATAAATATGGTTTTGTAACATTATCCTAATTTGTGTCTTTTTACCTCGTATCACAGCACACAATGTGTGGACATGGTAAACTGAACTGTGCTCAGGAGTAGAAATTTCAAACCCCTCTCCCCAGAAACTTAACCACGTCTAACGATTCAGATTTTGGGCTGAAAATTTAAGTCTAAGCTTTAGAAAGCATTTAATGAGACACAAAAAATAACGGTATAAAATAGTTGTTCGTTACTCCAAAGTCTAAAGCGCCCTCTATCGGAATTTTTTGAAAATTTTCTTTAAAATTTATTTTCAAGAAAATACTGACATAAAAAATAATTTTAGCAAAACGCGGCAGTAGTTAGAGCCTAATCTACGACACAAAGATCGGGAATAACTGATTTTTGTTCTGGGGGGAGAAGGGTTTCAAATTTCAAATTTCAGTTTACGCTACTTAACTACTCGTTAGGACTCAGATTTTTAGATCAAAATTTAAGTTTAAGTCTAAGCTTTCGAAATCATTTAAAGAAATACAAAAAATAACGTTAAAAAATAGTTGTTTGTTACTCCAAAGTCTAAAGCGCCCCCTATCGTCATTTTTTGAAATTGAACTTTAAAATTTTATTTCAAGAAAATACTGGCATAAAGAAAATTTTTTGCAAAAACCGCAAACGAATCGACCAATTTTTCCATGTTTTATAATCATTTGAAATTTCGGATCCTAAACTTTAATGCCCCCTATCTCCTTGGGAATACGTCTGGGACCCTTAGTCTCCTATTTAATATTATTTGTCTTTAAGTGTACTATAACCCCTTAAAGTTCTGCCCATCTTTTATGAATCACCCTGTATATGTGTTGTAAATTAAAGTTCTGTGTTTTAAATGAAATGAGTGAAAGATTTATATTTTTAATGAATTCAATACGAATGATGGGATAGGTTAGCGATTTATCGTCTGCACACGGCTAACATAAAGATACCATATTTAATAATTTAAATTTTAAAAAGTAAAAAAAAAAAAAAAATTGGATGGCAAATGTTAATGATATGCATCACAAAATTATCCGTATCGGAAATCGGAAAATCTTAATAAAAATAACTGTATTTTTTAAAAGAAAGTTGCTTTTCTCATAAATGCTAAAGATTTAATATGATTGTGTCGAAGTAACAGCATTTCCCCTCTATCATTTTCCCACAATCGAAACACATTTGTAAATCGTCGTTTCGAACCGGAATTTAATTTTACATTTCTTTTAGTTTTAAAATAGGAAAACTTTGTTGTCTTTTTTAAATATAGCTTTTTTTAAAAGTTGTTTCATAATAGATTTTTGTAAAGTCTTGTAGGATAAGAAAAATTGCATAGATTTAAAAGCAATGTTTAAGTAAAATTACAATGTTTTTTAAACTTAAAAAACAACAATGTTATCGAAAAGAAAATCGATTTTACCAACAAATTCGCGTAATGCAAAAGCAAAGAAGAAATCAAAAAGTAATGAATCTTTTCTTCCAGCCGAATTGTGTAAACTTGAACAAGCCAATCATGCCAATTCATAACATTATAAACGTGAAAGAGGGTTCTATATAGTAGATTTTTTTTTTACATATAGGTAGAACATCTCCGAGAATAGGAAGGTTCATATAGGTAGAACATCTCCGATAATAGGAAGGTTAGGGGTCTGTAATTAGGTCCATAGTCAATTTGCTTTTCTTTTTTTTTTTTTTTTTTTTTTTTTTTTTTTTTTTATCAAGGGAAATTTGGCGCAAAATTAAATACATTGTTGTAACCAGATTTTTTTTTTTGCATGGTAAACACTTAATGGTATTTTAGATGATCATTTCCCCGCTCACCTTTGATGCCAACTATGACTGTAAAACATATTAAAAAATATCAGACGATAATTTTCTAATTTTCTTATTGCTTCATGATGTAAATAGACTTCCTGGTTCATACTTGAAACTTGAATTGGTCATGCCATTGTCGTTCAATTTTTATTCCTAATCCTAAACGTATCCTATCCTAAACCTGATAATAACTTTAAAGAATATTCTTTGACACGAATATGTAAATTAAATCAATATCCATAATTGGAATGAAAGGAAAATAGAATAAATAGAAATGGCAAAATAAAATAACAAGAAAGTAGATTTATTTGACACCTAACCCTAGAGAAAGCGTAAAATATTTCAAGCGCATGAAATAAATCAAAAAATTATCCTATATATACTAACAAAAATATGTAAATTTAGATCATCAGATTTGTGTCGTAGGTATTTATTTGCTTATAGTGTTCTTGACGTGATAGAGAAAATATCGAGGTTAAATTGGGCAGAATTTAAAGTACTTTCTAGCAACCTTTATTTACATTTTAGAATCGCATCAGATTGTAATATTTTTGTGAAATATCTATCAATGTATAAAATCCACAAGCAGTTTGTTCACTATTTACACCACTTAGCGTGAAGCACTTAATTTAATATATATATAAACAAGATAATGTAGTAAGAAATATATGACATATGTCTATGCAAATAAACTATATAATAATGCCCATTTAGCAATGCACACATACACAAATTGTACACCAAATACCACCTAAAATGCACTGTTGTATAGAAGAATTCTGACAGTGTTGTTTTTCGTTTTACGAAGAGGAATTCCTCGATTTTCACGATTTTACTTGGTCCTCCTTTTTCCATTAGTTGCAGTTTCATTTTCGCGATTGTATATATTATTTGGCATGAAATTCCACTTTTTTAAGACTGGGTTATGTCAAAGCCCCTATAGCAAAGAAATACCGTATGGTCTCCTATAAAATGTGAAAAAGCTTTGGTTAATTATTTATGTTGTTAATTATCAAGTGAAATGTTTTACTAAATTAATGCATTTATTCTTTTTTTAATGTTACGTGAACGAAGTCACGGGTAACAGCTAGTTTCATTATATTTCATTATATTTCATCATATTTCATTAATTTACAGTGTAATTTCAGCTTTGCTGAAAAATTAATTAGTGTATATTTTGGACTGTTCGAATTATTTAAATAATTTTTTTTGTACGCGGTAGACATGGTTTTGCATAAGATTATGCAAAAAAAAAAAAAAAAAAAAAAAAAAAAAAAAAAAATATATATATATATATATATATATATATATATATATATATTTAAAAAGTATTAATATTCGAATGATAAAAATATAAATAACTGTGTGTTTTTCATCATTTAAAAAATTCATTCTGCATATATACACACAGTCAGATACCGTTAATATGAACCTACATAAAGACTAATGTAAAAAAATCATGTTTTATACGCGAACAGTTAATACGATATTCCGTTTAACACACGATAGAATGTCTGATCTAAGACGGCTGCTGCTGATGGCTCCAGGTAAAAACCGTGAAATACGATGACGTAGAAAGTATATTTTTTAAAGTGGTTCTGGTAAACATATATTTTCTTATTAAAAAAAGCGAAACTTTCTATCATATTTACTGACTTATTTTTAAACGTAAAAGCATGAAAGTGGCAGACATGAGTGTTGAAATGGATTTAAATAGAGGTTTTTCTTTCTGATATTTGTATTACAAGTTGAGTTTTAAGTGATTTGCACGCCAAAGTTCCTTAGCTGTGTTCGTAAATTTGTTTCGAAACGCTATCTAATGACAGACTTTTCTGAAAGATTCTTTACCTATATCAGAAAATGAAAACGATATTCTGTTGCGTAGTTTCTCGATAAGAGCACATGCTATTTCTAAACGTTCGCGAATACAAATAAATTCAAGAATGTGCCATAATGTATCCATTTTGAATTGGAGAACATGCTTAACTCGCCCACTCAGATCTTGAACATATCTGTTAATGGTTCAATAGTGAAAGAGAAGGATTCACACATATAGCAAAAACTTTGAACATGAAACTGGACTGATTGAACTGATTCAAAAATTGGTAGGCAGTCGTATACAACCAGATTTCTTCAGAAGTGACAGAAGTGAACACAGAAGATCTAGAGCTTTGTTAAACAAGCGTTCTTCCCAAATTACCAAAGGATATGGTAGTCGCGATTTCTTCAATGTGGGCGAGTTTGGATTTATTTTCAATTTAACCCTTTGTATTACCGTGTTGCATATCTGCAACATAGCCTAAGTCAATGTTACTCATACATTGGACATTAAAAGACAATTTCCTTTATTGCTGCCTTCTTCCAACACAGAAGTTAATATAAATTGTTCATAGAGATCTCAACAGATGGCAATAGTAAGTTTTATTTATCATTTGAGCAGTTTTACATAGTTATTTCTAAAATGAACTTTGTAAATTTTGAAAAATTAAAAAGACTGGAAACGTCCAAAAATTGTTTTTTTTTTTTTTTTTTTTTTTTTTTTACAAAGGTAAGTTTGTATAGTTTACAATTTTGCATTAGAAAACTGACAATATTTATGAGAAATACGAAATTTTCAGTTTATTGCCGGTGTGAAAAAAGTACCTTTTGGCCAATATTTTTTAATTTTTATGTTCTAATTATTTTTAATTATTTTTTACATGCTAAAAATGTTGAATTCTAACAGTGAGTAAATATTTTTCAAAACGGAGTTGTGGAGTCACAAAGGATTAATTACTACTGAAACATTCGCTGATAAAGAATATAAATACATTGAGAGCATGTTCAGTACCTATCGAGTTATGGTGCTTGTCAGAGGAAATCCAGCCCGCGCGAAAAAAAACATCTAGTCATTGGTAAATCAGGAAACTCCAGCTTCTTCAAGAACATGATGAGGTTGTCCTGTTAATATAAATGCCAAGCAGGTTTAGAAGACTACATACAAATTAGTTTTATGGGTGGATATGAATTTTCAACGTACAAATGCAGAAAAATATTCTAGGAAGGTACTGTTATTATTGACAGCTGTCCAACTTATTAGAGAAACATCCCTATTTTGAAACAAGTTGGGAATTGTACGTCAAACGTGACAAATGAGTTCATACTATAACTTGTTTTATAAATATTTATATCATCTGTTATTTTGATATGATTAATTTTCTTATTTATCATTTGAGGAGTGTTACATCGTTATTCCTAAAATGAACTTCAACTGTGAATAAGTACATTTTAAGTTGTCAACATTTTACCTTTTGACATTTACTATAAATTCCAATGGGAGACTTCAGCCTAGTTTTGAAAATTTCAGAACTTGAAATCCTTATTTTAGCCACACACAGGGTGGCTTATTCTTTCAATCTCTATCATTTTTCATGTTTATGAAAAGTCACAGCAATCCATCGTTGCCACAGATTAATCTCGGAAAATGAAACATTTGAAGTTACTTAAAAAATTAATAACTCGAAAAGTATTTGTCACAAAATTGTTTTACAAACTGCGTTAGAATGGTAAAAAATTGTATTTTTCTTGATATAAATTTCAAATCTAATGATTATGTCGTTTTTCAAATATTAGATTTCAAAAATTACAAAACTTCACAATGGAGTACCGTAGTGAAACTTTTACGCGTAAAAAGATAATGATAAAGGCATTGTGGTTCGACGTGTATCGTGTATACTTGCCATAGCATGAGTAACGAATTATAGTAAACTTATTATTCTGTTAAAATATAAAAGTGAATTATGTATATACATTTTTAAAAAATAAAGAAAAACATTTTATCACAAACATCAACAAAAATTTTTCTTCTATTTATTCCCTTATTCCAAAGATATCGTTTTATCGTCTGCTGCCATAGCAACATGAATTAAATTTCATTAAAAAAAAATTGCTCAGTGGTAGAAAAATATTTTTCTAAATCGAATGGTTATTGAACAACTCAACACTTTAACAGGGGAATTTTTATTTGTTATTTAGATATTTTAAAATTGTTTGTTGTCATTGCGTTTTTATTCTGAGTTACAGCTAGTTTATTTATTTTTTAAATAAAAGCCGTGTGTGGCAATCTATATTCGGCCTTATAGCAGAATTTTCCCCTCTTGTTTAGACTCTTTTTTCCATTTAATATCTATTTCTCTGGAAACATCTATTCAAAAAACTGTCGGTAGGTTATACAAATTCGGTTTTAAAATTCAGTAATACGGAAATAATATGACTCCATCTTAAATAGGACGTAATAATCATGGCAACCTAGAATTATTACTACCAGTCATGGGATATCATTGAATTAATTACGTAGGATAGGATTTAATAGAATGAAAAAAACTTTTATTAATATCTTTTTAAGTTTTGATTCGATTTTCATAAAATTTGAAATGACTCGACAAAATTCTGCAACGATTATATATATTCAATTTCAAACCATTCAGTTGGGCCGTTTTTGCGCTGTTATATGCAGACAGACGAACAGACCAGACGACCTCTACAGGTGCTACGTATTTATGTAATTACGAACGCACCTAAAAACGTCCGCATTGAGTTTTTAGGTAGATTTCGTAAGAAATACTACCTATTACATTCTCACCTAAGTTGGAAATTGTGAAAAATTTTTGCAGATCTACGCCGATCATGACTCCCAGAACCCAAAACCACCCCCAGTTCAAAACTTTATCTATCTATCTATCTATCTATCTATCTATCTATGTCACTTTTTTCTGACCACGATAACTGGAAAAATTCTGCATAAATCTCATCCAAACTGATACATAAAATCAAGGGTCATAAAATCTCGGTCAAGTTCGTTAATGGGCAAAATCGAACCAAAGGGGGGGGGGGGGGGGCTTTTTGTGAAAAAAGAAAAATCCTCATAATTTCTTTGTTATTATACGTATCGAATCCGTTTAAGGTTATTATTACTTCTAGGAAAAGGGCCGAAAATTTATGTGTGACAGATTTTTGATATAATTAAAAATGGCCCCAAGGGGGGGAAAAAGGGGGTTTTTAGAAGATAAAAAATCATAGCTTCGTCAATTCACAAGATATCAAATCCGCGTAAATTTATTATTAATCCTCTTAGTATTATCTAAAACTTTTATATTGACAAGTTTTTTATAGGACCAACCGTTATAGCAAAAAAAAAATTAAAAACAAAAAAAATTCCCTGCCGGCTCCGCCTGCAAACAAGTTATTTTTCGAAGTAGGCGGTTCCAACTCCCGCATCTTTTCGAAACTGATACATAAAATCAAGGGGCATAAAATCTCGGTCAAGTTCGTTAATGGGCAAAATCGAACCAGGGGGGGATGGGGGGGGGGACTTTTTGTGAAAACAGAAAAAACCCCATAATTTCTTAATTATGATACTCATCGAATCCATTTGAAGTTATTATAACTTCTAGGAGAAGGGCCGAAAATTTATGTATGACAGATTTTTGATATAATTAAAAATTGTCTTAAGGGGGGGGGGAAGGGGGTTTTAGAAGAAAAAAATTCATAACTTCGTCAATTCCCAAGATTTCAAATCTGCTTAAATTTATTATAAATCCTCTTAATATTATCTAAAACTTTTATATTGACATGTTTTTTATAAGACCAACTCTTATAGAAAAAAAAAAGTTTGGTTTCGAAGTATGCGGTTCCAACTGCAGCATCATCGCAAAAAGGTCATTTCTTCTGCAATTCCTGACAAACAGGTGCCCCACGGTCTGCGTCTTCGAAATCTACCTGTGCCTGTAGGCCGAGCCGTCAGGGATTTTTTCTACCGAATTCGACGAGTGTGTTTCAGCCCATGAATCAGGGTGTAATTGAGGTTATAAAGCAACACTAACGAAAGCGTCAAGTTCGGTGGTTCATCAAGGACATGGAACTCAATAGAAATGCACAACCGCAATCTGCGATATTGCTGGATGCAGTATATTACATCAGTGCAGCTTGGGATAGTGTTTGTGATGTTGCTGGCTTGGAGCTGTTAAAAACCTGCGCTAGTTACGCGAATACACTCGAATGCTAATGTTAAACCAATGGCAGAGTTATTTTAAATTTTTTCGTTTGAATTTTAATATTTTAAAATGATTTTATTTTGCATAATATATATGTATGAGGAGTCTGTGTCTAACTGTTTACTTTCGTACTTTTTCTTTTTTTTTATGAGGACACTTTTATTTTCGGAACCAATTTTGAAAACGGACGTTTCTAAAAAAAAAAAAAAAAAAAAAAAAAAAATCTGAAAAGTACGAAAGTATTCGGTTAGACACGGTTTTTCGCACGATTATGGAAACAAACTCAATTAAAAAGTAGTCGGATGTGCCAATCCCAACTCTTTCTTCTATCTCACACAGGATTCGCATACATTAGAAACAAATCAGCACAGATTTATATCAAGGTCTAACTGAATCTAAAGTTTTCTTAAATTCCTTGCATTAATTCTTGAGATATGACTATTGCTAAAATCGGGTAAATCCTGCAAAATGTAGCATAGCAGCGCCACCTGTTGGGAGATTTAGACAAAAACCTAATCCACAACAACTTATGTCAACGTCTAACTGAATCTGAAGTTTGATGAAAATTCGTGCATTAGTTCTTGAGATATAGTTATCGTGATATTAATGAAAAAAATAGCATAGCAGCGCCACCTGTTGGGATTTTTACACTAAATCGAAGCAGCATCTATTTATGTCAAGGTCTAACAGAATCTGAAGTTTGATGAAATTCCGTGCATTACTTCTTGAGATATAGCTATCGTAAAAATAATGAAAAAAGTGGTATAGCAGTGCCACCTGTTGGGATATCTACACCAAAACGTAATTAGCGTCTATTTATGTCAATGTCTAACTGAATCGGAAGTTTGATGAAAATAAGTGCATTATTTCTTGAGATAGAGCTATTGCGGAATTCGCGAAAAATGCAGCATAGCAGCGCCACCTGATGGGCGATTTTCACCAAAAACTTATCAGCACCAATTTATATTAGGGACTAATTGAATATAAACTTTTATTAAATTTTGTGCATTAGTTCTTGAGATAGAGTGCCCACAAAATTTTTGTCACATACAGACAGATAGACAGACTGAGTCACATAGTCACAGACAGACATTTTCTAAAAACAGTCAAATCGTGTTCAGGATCTTCTAAAATGTATAAATCCACCGAAAACCGGAAGCCGAAAATTTTCATGAATCCAATACTTTCTTCTTGTAAATATAGAAGAAAGTAATTAAAATTCAAACGAGAAAAATAAAAATAAAGCTGTCGTTGGCTTAACATCAGCTTGCGAGTGTCTTGGCATTTCTAGCATAGGCTCTTAATAGTATTTCACCTTTAAAGTCTAAAACTGTGAACAAATTTTTAAAGTTAACAATATCGTACAAATAAATGACAATGATAAAATATTATAAAACTATGTTATTCTATAGCAGTGATTACCAAACGTTTATGCCTCACGTGCTTGAAGTACTCCCTATTTTTTATTTGTAAGAATCACGACAAAAAAATATTTCAAACAAGAAAAAAACTAGTCGTTGGGGGCCACCGTAATACTTACCCATCATGGATATGCATAATGTAAAATATTAAAATAAAAATGTGTAAATTACTTAAAAAATGCATTGCAATTCAAATAAAATCGTGGCTTGATGACGTCACAAACTTTAAAGGCTCGATTACTGAATTGCTTGAAAGAAACATCCTTATAACTCGAAAAATAATAATCCCATTAACTAGCGGTTTATTGCATCTGATTAAGCGTCAAATATTCAATTAAAATATATCTTTGAAGTGAAATTTGGAGGAAATACAGAGTCATGAAAAATCGAAGAGTGTGGAAAATAGGATTCCAAATATCTCGGCAACTCATTATCCGATCGACTTCATGCTTTATGCAAAATTTGTTTTTTTATTGTCTTTTATATTCAATATCTTAAAATAACCAATTTCGAAAATTTTTGTATACCTTTTATCAGAACGAATATTTCGAGAGTCTGAAAAAATAGTTCCGGTTAATCGAGGTTATTAAAATGAAATAGGCTTCTTCCCATTATTACATACTAAGTACATGCCAAATTGCAAGTCTCTATCTCAATTTTTTTCGGGAGATAGAGCGTTTACAGACACACAGACACACACACAGACGGACGGCAAAATTTTTTTTCTAAAAATATGTTTTTCGGAATCTCCGGTGTCTGAAACGTGTAAATCTGTCAAAAATTTTTTTCGATTTTCAAAACGATTACAAGACTTACCCTATACTACGTATGATGGGTAAGTAAAAATGGATGCAAATAAACACATCTATTAAACATAACTTTTATTCTATGTTCATAAGCTTTATAAGTAGAGAGGTTTTAGAATTTTTTGTTCAAAATCAGTCAATGAGATGAAAAAACTTTTTCACTGACAGATTTAGCTACCTTCGGTCATATGCGGATTGTGAACCAGACTCGCCGCGTAATAAGCCGCGAACCAAGGAATACTCGTACGACACTTTGCAAACCCTGCTCTAAATATTTGAAGTAATAAATATATAGATATAACTTAAATCAATGTATTTATTATTAATTTTTAAAGTAGTAAATTATTTTGAAAAAAAAAAATCCTTTACGAAATTTTTCGAGTATTTCAGCTTTATATCTATAAAAGAAGGTGAAAAATCTTTTTCTGAAAAATCACTTCCTTCCTGCAAATGAAAAATTGCTAACACCAGTTATCATAAGCACTGTCACTGCAAGCTTAAAATGTTTCTTCCGGCTCTTGAAAAATTACAAACCTTTTCCTGTTCTAAATACTATCTGGACAAGCAAATAAAAGTAATGTGAAAAGTTTTTGATGCATTTATCACGCTAGGAAATGAAATTATTTTATTTTACAGCACCGCAATTTCAAAGAATTCAAACAAAATTTTAAAGATTTTCGTTCAGATGAAGAAATTTCATTAAAAGTACGATTTTTTTTTTATTTAATCTCAAAATACAGTGAGGTTTTTTAAATATCACAATGTTTTGCTTAAAAAAAAAAACAGCTATGAATGTTCTTCATTAAATTAAAAATATATATGAATTTTATATCTACAACTTTACAACGGTTTAAAAAATGATATATGTATAACATTTTAAAATATGAATAAAATGTATTAGTTATACAATCTTTTTATTTTTTTTCTTCAATGTCTAAGCATGTTCCAAACATTTATTCTTCCACAATTGATTTAGGCAATAAATAAATAAATAAATAAATAAAAATACATAATAATAATAATAATAATAATAATAATAATAGTAATAATAAAATACAATTCCAAGTATACTCTGATACAACGTATCTTTTATTCAATTTAACTTAACTTGATATTAATTTAGGTTCAGCATAAAATGGAAATCTGTCTTTTCGTTGACAGATTTAAGTTCAGAGGGAAAGTGCGTACCTCAAGTTTCATCTGATCATATGATTAATCTACTTTTAGTTTATTTTAATTTTCAATTTGCTCTGTGCAATCAATTTCCAAACGCGGTAACTTTGCTACTAATGTTCAGTGTTGAAATAGATTTAAAACAAAATTACCTGAAAATACGTTTTAAAAGTCACTAAATTGAGTTACAAATATCAAATGAATTTCATTTGAAAGTACATAATTTGATTTGAAAGTACATTTTTTTCCTATTCCATGATATAAAACTTGAAATTTTGCAGTATTTAGAAGTCGTGTAAGATGAATAAAGATAAAAGCAAAATTACAGGCTGTTGCCACCATCACATTTTTAAAACTAGCAAATATATTTGGCAACCGTCCAAAAGTAAACTATGAATTTTTGGACATGTAATAGAAAAAGCCATAGTGAAATAAATAGGGCTTTGTCGCTAGAAAAACAGGTGGGAAGTATGATCGAAGATCGCACAAAGGGTTTCGTATAATATTCCGTGTAAAACACATTATCCTTTAATTAATAAATCCAAATAAATTTCATTAAAATAAAAAATAAAAACAAGTCATGTTTTTTTAAAAATAAAAATTTACTTTCTATTTTTTCGTAATTATTCGAACCATAATACTAATAGTTATTATTCATAAATGGTAGAGAGCGATTCCTGAAATAATATAGAAACAACAGATTTTGATGGTAATATCAGAAATATTCCAGTATTTTGTTTATTTAGGTCTAGTTTAAGTTCTTTCTGTGGACGATTTAAAAATTGCATGCAAATATTTAATTTCTGACACATAGATCCTTTATAAGTTCCATATGGATATTTTGGTAAATAAACTAATAAAAGTTAATTAATTATTTTATTTATTTTTTAGTTTAGATGAATCATTGTAATTTGTAAGTTCTTTTTTGGGGGGTGGGGGGATTTACGTTAAAGTTTTTTTTGTTTTGTTTTAACATAAAAAGTTTGTGAATAAATAAATTATGTTCTTATTTTTTGGCACATTTTCTCTGCTTTTTTATAAACTGTTTTAAAGAATGACCTCTTACTTTTGAGGGACTATTATTTACCCCATTTCAAATAAATGATCGAGTATTGCCACTTACAACCTCAATTGTCAGGATAATGTTTAGATGTGTTTTTATTTTTCTTTATATTCTTAAAAAATATTTATTAAAAATGCTGAGAACAAAATTTACATAATATTGAATAATAAAAAGTGAAATATCCCTTTTTTTAAATCATTTCTTTGTTTACATTTCAAATTTTATATTGCTAGTTGTATTTTTTAAATTATAAATATTAAATGCTTATTTAATATCAGTATTTCAAATGAAAATGTAAAAAAAATATATCTATTTAATTGTTAATGTTGACAAATTATAATTAGAAATTATTATAAGCTTTTGCAGTATAAGGAGAAAATTATTATGTTTGTTTCACTTTTGTGATTGTAGATGACAGCCCTAAACAGTGAAATGTAAATTTTTTAGTATTCTATTTAAATGGATAAATTAGTCATTAATGCTGATTTTTTAATATCTGTCTGGATTTGATTATATTTTCTCAAACCTTTCACAAATTAGGAAAGTAGAATTAAATAGTAAGTAATTGCCACGGTTTTTGTTTTTTTATCTATTTATTTTCATTACACTTCAAAAATTCCGATATATTTCACCCGCCAATCTTATTTTTTGGCGCCATCTAGTTTCAAACGTGAAAGAATGTTCTTTTCAATTCATGTATGTGTAAATTCTTTAGAATTAAATATATTAAAATTAAGATATAGATATATCTAATTTTTCTTAAAGTAAGTTAAACATATTAATGCATTGATATACATTTAGAAATTCAGTGAGTTTAAGTATGATATTTACTCTTAGGAACATATTATTTATTACATAATCAGATGTAAACAGTGAAATTTTCAGTTACTATTTCGAAGAAATTCTGTACTTTTTTTTCTTTTTTGGTTTTTTAATGTAATTGAATTTTTTAATTTTTTCTTTGTTTCTCTGAGAAAGCAAAAGTTAAATTAGTAATTTTAAAAATAGCTTTTTATGAAAACAGTCTTATTTCTGTATTGGAGCTTACATTTTTGCTTTGTTAGCAAAATAAATCCCCCCCCCCCACCGCAACATAAAAAAATCTACAGAATTACATGACTGCTTCAGAAAATTAAAAGTAACAGACTAGATAAATGAGCACTGATTATTTTATTGCTATTTAAAATGTTGAACAGATATATTACTGCAAAACATTTTTGAAGTTATTATCGTTCCCTTTTCATTAATAATAAATCATTTTGTATCTGCAAATCTTGTGTATTCAGTTATTCTATTTTTAAAAAATCCAACAACCACTTTTAAGAAATTGTTTTTAATTAAATCCATCGAACAATTAAATGAAAAGAAATTAAAAATTCAGCGTCCGCCGAAGAGAATCGAACCTGGGATCTCTTGATCAGAAAGAACACACTTTTCCATGGTACCATCGAGTATACATTGAAACATTGAAAAGGTGAAATTGAAATCGCAGAAATGGTTGGATATCTGTAAATTAATTCATTTAAGTAAAATAATGCGAGATTTTCAAAATTTTAATGATTTTTAGCGTGATCTGTTGGTATTCATCTGTAAGTACACAACATTTCAAGTCTCTAACTTATACAATTTCTGAGAGCGGACTCTGTGACGGACAGACAGAGAAGCGAAATGAATAGTGTTTCGTGAGATAAAAAAACAAGAACATTTTTAACAAAAGTGTGGGGGAATGTATACTATTTTGAAAGAGTATAGTTTTCAATCGATACCTCTGCAAATGTATTATTTCCTACCTCATACACTGAATGAAATACATAAGCAAAAAAGCATGCTGAGTGTATCAAAAAACTTTCTTCTATATTTTTGTATTATATATTGTACTAAAATCTATCTGACTGTCTGTTTGTATTTCACAACTCCTCCTCCTAGGATATAGAACATTCGGAGTTGAAATTCACACCAGTTATTCGCATGTATCCAAAATTGTCATAATATCTTTCAGAATTTTAAAATTTGGATTAGTTTCCGAGATATTAATGTTTTATGGTTATAATGACATTTTTGTAAAGGTGATAACTAAAATTCTCCATTGCAATGGAAAAAAAGAAAGAAAACGAAAATATACTGGGACTATTGGGATATTTTTACTGTTGCCACTTTTTTTATTAAAACTGAAAAGAAAAATGATTCAGTTTGAAAACATGCTATGCTACGATTATCGTATACTATTCAAACTGGTGAACATATAGTTTTGGTTTTATATTGTTTCTATAAATCGATTTAAGGATTTTTTATTTAACTTCACTTTAAAAAAGTATTGCAAAGAATATTTATTTGACATATATATATATATATATATATATATATATATACCCTCAGATTTATTTAATTATAACCAAAAAAATGAAAAATTGCAACATTAACTCGTGTGAAATACCATTTACTGAATTGGAAGTAATTGTAAATAAATGGTATCTGAAGGAACATAGAGCTATTATAAACTACTTAATTTACATTATGGATACTAAAAGTAGAAAACAATGATGAATATAAAGGTATATGAGTCATTACATGCCATATTATTTTGCCGACATTCATGAATGAAGACACTTCTTTGCCCTGTGTTTATGCACCAATTCCTCGATCGTGAATTTATGTGCATACTATTTATAGATGCTTTTACTTACCCATCATTCGCAGTATAGGGTAAGTCTTGTAATCGTTTTGAAAATCGAAAATTTTTTTTTTGACGGATTTACACGCTCGAGACACTGAAGATTCCGAAAAACATATTTTTAGAATTTTTTTTTTTGCCGTCAGTCTGTCTCTGTGTGTGTGTGTCTGTAAACGCTCTATCTATATATATCTATCGAATATAAAAGATAATAAAAAACATAAAATTTGAATAAAAACCGAAGTCGATCGGATAATGAGTTGCCGAGATATTTGTAATCCTATTTTCCACCACTTTTCTATTTTTCATGACCCTGTATTTCATCCAAATTTCAATTCCAAGATATATTTTAATTGGAAATGAGACGCTTAACCCGACGCAGTAAACTCTTAGTTAATATGATTATCATTTTTGGAGTTATAAGGATGTTTCTTTTGCGCAATTCAGTAATAGAGCATTTGATTTAAAGTTTATGACGTCATCAAGCCACGATTTTATTCGAATTGCAATGCATTTTTTAAATAGTTTACACATGTTTTATTTTCCTATTTTATATTATGCATATACATTATCGGTAAGTATTACGGTGGCCCCCAACGACTAGTTTAAGATTGTCTAAAAAGAGATTGCTTTAGCAATTGCAAATAACATCTCTTTGTTAAAGAAATCATGTTAAGCCGAAATATTTTTACATAAGTGGGTCATTTTCATTTAATTTCTTCGACATTCTTCATTGGGCGAAAAGCCTCTGACAAATGATGTCACCTTTGCAGAAAACGTCATTAAAATAGCACACGAGGCTAACGAAAAAGACAGGCTACCGCGGTGCATTCCACTTATCTTTTTTTGCAGACCGCCAGAGTGACGTGATGCTCTTTTCGTACACCTGCATTGGTGGATTCGAGCATCACGTGACTGCCACGGTCTGTAAAAAAAAATATGCGTAAAGCACCGCGGTAGCCTTTCTTTTTCGTTAGCCTCGAATAGCACACTAAGAAGGTGTAACGTTTTACTAAAATTTATAATGCCTTTATAAGAAAGTGGAGACATATTCTCAGGGTACAGCGTAGATAGGAAGTTTTTGTCCAGATATAGGAAACACATTACATAGTTTGGCGAAACTCGTTAGGACGAGCTTATTTCGACGAGTTTGACAAGTAAAGGAACATTTACTTGGCGATATTTTCAGACTCACCAAGTTTAAGATAATGACAGTCCCGTATTTTTGTACATAATCCTTTCTATCAATTGAATTTTATTACCCATACGTCGTTAATCTCTCACAAAGGCGCTCTACTATAATTGCATCAAAATAACGTAATTTGCGAATTTCATAATTTTCATTTAAGCTACATTGTAAATATAGTTCTTTACTTATAGTAACAATTTTTATAAAATTTATATTATAAATATTTTTATAAAAGTAGATTAAAATTAGATCCCTCCCCCCCAAAAAAAAGATATTATACAATGCAAATGCAACACATTGGGTTGTTACGCAGCTAGAATTAAATTAAATATAGCTGTTATATACCAACCATTACGAAACATGGTACATTTCTTTGAATTTAAAATGCCGTTTGCAGTGATCAGCAAATAAAAACAGCTCAGTTCAGCAGCATCCCTTATCGGATATTCATTCAAATACAAAATTGGGCCAAAACATATATTTTTAATTAATAACTTCAAATATAAAATTTGGATCATTTCTACCCAATGAAAAATGAGATACAGGTATATTGTTCGTCGCTAAAAATGACACTTCTGCGTTTCCTGTTGAAAGAAAGAAGACAAATTTGAATCAACATAAAGAAAAAATATCTTACATATTACATTTGGTAAAACTCTATCGTATAGATGCCGAGATAAGCTATAACGGAAATCGCGAAACAGACAAAAATAATTTTAGGAAATTTTATTTAGAAAAACTTTTTTCGTGCTATGACAAGTAAAACAATAAATATTCGATTTTTCTACGACCAAAGCTCACCAAGTTATGTTACATTCAATTTTATTAAATTTTAGAGCTTTCCGGCACTAAACAAAAGCAAAATTCCTTTTTAGTGCCAGAAAGCAGAGAAATTTCATAGAATTCAAATTTTTATAGCTTGGCGATAATTACTCGTGTAAAAGTGGAATTATTCGGTTTTACTTCTTACAGCACGAAATTTTTTTTTATAAATATAACTTATAGAGACAGTAAAAATTTAAACAGTGTAACTTTATGGAAAATGATAACAGGATTATTTCATCAACGTAATCTTAATTTCTATCTTTTTTGAAATATTTTTTCAAATTATATTGACTACATTTCTCCAACAGGTAAAAAATTAAACGCGTTTCAATCTTTTTGAGACACCCTGTGCATAAAGTATAAATAGAATAAAATGGTCCATATTTAACCGATAGTGTTATAATTCCTCCTATGTTTTCAGATCTTTGCATATGAAAGTGTGCACGATCGAGTTTATTATTAATATATATTTTGCGATACTTATTTACTTCTCAAATTTTATTAAACTCATTCAAAATTTTAATGTTTTTAAAATATCCATTAGGTAATATTCATCAAAATTTTATTTAGGTTTCATTATCGCATCAAAAATAACCAATAACAGCTAATTTCTTTTACATGATCTTACAAATCAAGTTAAATTATAATAAATCTAAAATTACTAACTGTCTTATATATTACAAAAATGCTTTTAGAATTTATTTGCTTAACTTTAATAAACTTTGTCAAATCATTTGCTAGAAAAGTCTCGAACATTATAAATCTTTCAATCGCACAATAGATAATTTTAAAACAACAAAGCGAGATTAATTAAGGAGCGCGTCCAGTAATGTCACCGGTACGTAACCGGTCAGGTCGGTTAGTTACCAAAGCGTTCAGTGCTGCTAACCGGTACGCAACTTACGTCGTTCAGCGGAAGTAGCCGAAGTGACCGGTAAGGGACCGAAGTAACGGAAGAAAAATCTCGGTTACTTGGGTCACGTGTTCGGTTACATGAAAATTTACGATGATGTGATACAGATGTAATTACCAACAGATGGCGCTACAAGTAAATAATACCATTTTCGTCCAGTAGATCTGTCGACCGGTTAGAAACCGGTCACTTACCGCCCCGGTAAGTAACCGGTCACACTGGTCACTTTGGTTAGGTCTACTGGACGCGCTCAAGGTAATATAAAAACGCGAAGTTTACAAAATCTGAAGTCTGTAAGGTCTTCCATGACATAATCATTTCTCACCAAAGCAAAAAGTGTTTTCTAAATACATTAGTCTAGCGTAGAGTGCCTCTATCTGAGAGTTGCCGCATACGCCGCGTCGATACGATACACGTCCCGTTCATGATTTTTAAAACGTCACACGGAGTGGATAATCTTTAAACGGCGATTGCCACATAACGATGGACGCGACTATTTCTATCAATCGCCGTATAAAGGTGATCCACTGCGTGTTACATTTTAAAAGTCATGAACCGACCGTGTATAACGTAGGTCGCGCATACGTACAGGGCACAGGCTCAAACTGTGCTTAAACAGACGTGGTTGTCCAAACTATGGCAAACTTAAATTCCAGAACGGGGATACTCGCCTGGACGTGTTCAAGTACAAGGAAAGGGTACATTTACAAACAAACAGTTCCATCAACCAATCTACCACTACATTTTTGTCGTAGCGATTATTGCAGGAATCGTTATGGCGTGTAGGCCAATCATATCATAGACCAGTTTAACATAGACCAATCAAATCGCCCCATCTCATGTGTACAGTAGGAGTAATAAAGAACGAACAGGTTTTTCTTGCGAACCAACAGTAATTTAACCAACAGTGACGTCATCTGCCCTTTCCTCGAGGCTAACGAAAAAGACAGGCTACCGCGGTGCATTCCACTTATCTTTTTTTACAGACCGCTAGTGTGACATGATGCTCTTTTCGTACACTTGCATTGGTGGATTCGAGTATCACGTGACTCTCGCGGTCTGTAAAAAAAGATACGCGTAAAGCACCACGGTAGCCTTTCTTTTTCGTTAGCCTTGCCCTTTCCTTGAGGCTAACGAAAAAGAAAGGCTACCGCGGTGCTTTACGCGTATCTTTTTTTTACAGACCGCTGGAGTCACGTGATGCTAAAATGCGCCAATGCAGGTGTACGAAATGATCATCACGTCACACTAGCGGTCTGTAAAATAAGGCAAGTGGATTGCACCGCGGTAGTCTGTCTTTTTCGTTAGCCTCGCCCTTTCCTTATACGCTTGACAAAAGTTAATAGACATTAGCTTGGTGATTTCTGCAGGCTTGCTAAGTTCCTCGGCAACAGAATTGCCTCAACAATCAAATTTTATATACCGTATGCCACTATTCTCCTATAGAGGCACCTATTCTAGCAAATTAGAACAATTTTTTAAATATTAAAATAAGCATAAAATTCTAAATGCGCTGAAAAACGTTTCTCAACATTTTTTGCTTAGGTTTAATATTCTTTGCCAAGTTTTAGATTAGAAATATCTAGAACTTTAAAAATCTATCTCGCAGAATAAATATTTTTATAACGGCGAAACTAAACTAATAAAAGTAGATTAAATCGAAACGTGACGCTTATAAAATGCAGAGTCCTTATCTGATCGAGAGTATTAAAATTTGTTTTTTTTTTTCTGTGATTACAAATTTAAGACTAAAATATAATAAATCTAAAAATACTGAAATATGTATAAAATTCTTAATACACTAAAACCATTTTTCAGAATTTAGTTACTTAGCATTAATAATAAATTTCATTTTCTATATTTTAAAAATCTGAGCATTATAAATCTTTCCTTTGGACAACAAATACTTTTAAAACCACAAAGCGAAGAAATGGAATCTGATTAAAGTAAAAAGATAAAGTTTACAAAATCTAATGTTATTGTCTTAAGTAAAATGATAACATTTAACTATTTTTCACAATCTTATAAATCAGGCTTAAAGGTGATAAACCACAATATAATAAAAAATATATATAAAATTCTATATACGTTTAAAAAAAGTTTTCAGAATTTACATACTTAACTTTAATTATCTTTGCCGTGTCCTGTGAAAAGCTAAGACATTATAAAATTTTCTATAAAACTGTTTTGATCATTATAAATTTTTCAGTCGCACAACAAATAGTTTTAAAACAACGAAGCGAGACTAATGGAAACTGATAACATAAAAACGTGAAGCTTACAAAATCTGGAGTCTGTAGGATCTTCCATGACAAAATCATTTCTTTTAAAAGAGTGTTTTTCAAATGCAGTAGTCTGTGAAATCTCAGTAAAAAGTTTTTTCACTAAGTTCGTCTTTAAACTTGTCAACTTTTATACATTTATTTTAAACATGTAGAGATATTTTTTTTATTTTTCGTAGACATATTTATTTAAAACATATCGCCTAGTTAAACATTAGATACTATTATTTCATATTAAAAAATAATTAATTTCTTTATTCACATATTTTATTGACGTGCTAGAGTGTTTAAGACGAATAAATACTTTTTAATTTTTATATTACCTTCGTACTAAATATAGTATCTCCACACTTACACACGTCTTTTCATGACTGATATGCTTTCTTACATCCACCGTACCTACTTACATACCTATTGTTTACTTACATACTTGTTATAGCATACAACATATACATATACAAAAATATTCGATATACACAATAAATATCATTTTTTTCTTTAAACAGAGACTAATGAAAGACCATCCAAAACTATGATTCAACTAAAATTTTACAACACAAAAATCACTTTGCTTTATTCTACATAAATGATGACTTGTTTTTCATGCGATTGTAAATAATAAGTACCTCATTCACTTAAAAAACAATGAAAAATATTTCCTAGTTTATTTTATGTTATTGTTACAGCCCTGACCAAAATTATAAACTCACTAAAAAAATCGTAAAGAAACATTGTAAAATATTTATAATGAACAGTCTTGCTCTTTTATAAAAAAATATTATAATTTTGAAAATATGTAAGAGAACTTCCGGTATTATGGAATACCAAGGTGTCTGTTTAGTAAAGTGCTGCCACCAAGCGGCAATATCCTAAACTACTTAAGAACGTTTCCAGAATGCCCCCCCAGAAAAACGCAGTTCGTCATCGGCGTCATTGTGTGAATAAATATTTGTTTTTCATGTTTGGAAAGTTACAGGAGATAACTTTTCAATATTTTTTATTCATTATTAGAAGTCATATTTTTACATTCAAACTAAGCATAATGTACACAGAATTACTAACAGTTTATGATGTAATAGTCGTTTTTTAGCTCCCGATTCACACCAATAAACATAGAGTAATTTTTTCCGAAACAGGTGGTGTTGCGTTATATAGGATACCAATATCTCAAAGTACTCCATGATTATGGAGGCAAAAAGACAGATCCTTATATTTGTGATTTATGAAAATCTAAAGTATGAACTGAAGTAATTGGCTGACTACTTGGCCACTATATTTTGATCATGTTCCATTGATACCATTAAATCTGATATTTTGCCAAATTTTGTTCGTGTTTTTAATTTTTAACTCTCTATTTCATATTTTCCGACTATCTCACAATACCAGCAAAATAAGTTCATTATTATTATTATATGTTTGCTAGTGATGAAATTTCGTGACATAATTTTTGTGTATAAAAACTATTCGCAAATAGTTGAAGTTTGTAACTGTATTCGGTTTTAGGGTTTTAAACAATATCAGTATGTTGTATTACCCCAAATGTAAACAGCATTCCATAATACCCGAAGTTCCTCTATATTCAAAACTAGTCGGATGTGCCAGTCCCAATACTTTCTTCTATCTCACACAGATTTCTCATACACTAAAACTGAACTAACTGAATCTAAAGTTTTATTAAATTCCGTGTATTAGTTCTTGAGATAGGACTATTGCTAAAATCGTGTGAATCCTGCAAAATGCAGTATAGCAGCGCCACCTGTTGGGAGATTTAGACCAAAACCTAATCAACAACAACTTATGTCAACATCTAACTGAATCTGAAGTTTGATCAAAATCCGTATTGAGATATATAGTTATTGATGATAATAATGAAAAAACTGGTATAACAGTGCCACCTGTTGGGCAATTTACACCAAAACGTAAGCTGCATCTATTTATATCAAGGTCTAACCGAATATGAAGTTTTATGAAATTCTGCGCATTAGTTCTTGAGATATAGCTATCGTAAAAAGCATAAAAAAGTAGTACAGCAGCGCCGCCTGTTGGGATATCTACACCAAAACGTAATCAGCGTCTATTTATGTCGACGTCTAACTGAATCTGAAGTTTGATGAAAATAAGTTCTTGAGATAGAGAGCTACTGCGGAAATCGCAAAAAATGCAGCATAGCAGTACCACCTGTCGGGCGATTTTCTCCAAAAACTAAGCAGCACCAATTTATATCAGGGACTAACTGAACATAACGCTTTATTAAATTACGTACATTAGTTCTTGAGATAGAGCGCCCACAAAATTTAAAATTTTTGTCACATACATACAGACAGACTGACACAGAGACACACAGACAGACATTTTTAAAACCAGTCTAATCGTGTTAAGGACCTTCTAAAACGTATAAATCCGTAGAAAACCGGAAGTCGAAAATTTTCATAAATCCAATACTTTCTTCTTGTAAAGATAGAAGAAAGTAAAAAGATATATATATATATATATATATAGATATATATATTACTATATATATATATATATATATATATATATATATATTACTATTTTTCAATGGTCATAATTATAAGTTCGAATAGATACACTTTTAATAAGAAATGGAACCACCTTTATTCTGGAAACACTCAGGCATGTGATTTGGCATGCTTTGAACAAGTCTTGAAAAAATTAGAATGGGAGTATAGCTGTCCATACATTGTAAATAGTTTCTACAAGATCTGTAGTGCATGAATATTTCTTGCCATTTATATCAAACAGTTCACCATTCATTTTTTTTATGATGTTCGTAAAAATGTTCAAATCAATACCTCGTATTCAAGGTTGTCAATCAAATAATGTGAAATTGTTATCATTGAACCACTATTCCATATGGCTCAATGCCATATCTAACTATTCTGTTGGAAATGAATTTGTTCTCTACTAAAAGCAACTATATACCAAAATTTGTGTTTATAAGATACGGATGTACTCTTTATGTTTATTTTCTTGAAACAATAACTAGATTAGTTTTATCTTAAGCTGACATAGCACCAAAAACCATGACTGATACTTCTTTATTTTGACGACGTTATGGAACATTCTATTCCTTTACGCAACGTACCAATTTTAACATATAACTTAAGAATTGTGATGGGCATAAAGCATTAATACTGGCGCGATTTGTGGAGTAATGTAATGCTTACTTAGAGCCGTCAAAATAAAGAAGGATCAGTTAGGGCTCAAGGTGCTGTGTGAGCTCAGGATTAGACTAATTTAAATTTATCCTAATATAAATAACTGTGAAGAATAGACATGTATTTTAGAAACACAAATTTTGGCATAACATTACTTTTAAAAAATTAAATTTCATTTTTCAACTAGATAATGCATTGTTCCATACCTCAATAGATACGAAAAGTAGTTCAATGATAATAATTTTTCATTATTTGAATGGCCACATTATTAGTCCGTTAAGAAAATTACAAAAAATGAATTGAGTGTAATAGTGAACTTTTATAAAAAAGCTGTAATCATTTTTCTTATTTCATATTTTAAAAATTTATTATTATTAAAAAAAAAAATCAAGCCAGACATTTCTCTTTAGATTTTAAAGACATATAATGTGATGTTTTTATTTATAACTGTATAAAATGTATGATTCTTTATATTCTTTTAACGCTCTTGTAATTTTCGGGAGTGTACTAAATCCTAGGTCTCCAAAAAGCTTATATTCCGAAAACAACATTTTCAAAACTGAGCAAAAAATACTCAAATCTGAGTATGCCGCATAGTCAAAATGGCTCCGAATCAAAATAACTCCATTTTGAAACATGTATATACTCATTTCTGAAAACATGCACACACTCATGAATAAAATATCATGTGCTCATATTTCAGTATGTCCATGTTTCAAACAACAATAGGAAAAAAAGGCTCTACTGCTACCTCCTTTAGTTCTATTCACGATTATGGGAGGATAAACAAAATTTATGCTTTTACCCACAGCCAGCATCGAACCCGAGTCCTACTAGTTACAAGTCCATTGCCTTATCCACTTCGCCATCCAGATCACCCGAAAGGGTTATTTTAAATGCAAGTGATCGAATGATTCGGCCGCGTGTTGAGATTTTTATAGGATTAAACAGTTTGTTGCTGAGAAAATTGGAAATTTTTAACGGGATTTTGGATAGATTTGGTCAATTTGAGATGATGGTTAAGATTGTACAACTTTATTATTTATGTGTGGAAGGAGAGATATGAATTATACAAATTTTCAATTCGATTGTTATCAGTATATTTCTTAAATAAAAAAGCGCTCCCTGGATATTGAAATTTAACTGACTAAATTTTCCTTTTTGACACATTTCAACCCATTAACGCCACAATTATTTTTCTCTGGAAAAATGGAAATATTGCATTTCATTCAAAGGAGTATGAACTGACTTTTATGCGCTCATTTTTGAGTATTGCCATGCTTCAAAAATGAGTATGAACTGATTTCTATGTGCTCAATTTTGAGTATTGCCATGTTTCAAACATGAGTTTGAACTGATTCTAATCATTTTTGACTATGTCCATGTTTCAAAAATGAGTATGAACTGACATCTATGTGAACACTCATGAGTATTGTCCATGTTTCAATATTCTGAGTATTTCTGGTATTTCAGAATTGAAAGCATTGGGTTGTTCTATTTGAAACATAAATTTTCATAACAAAATGAAAACATCGATTTACTTAGATTTGAAAGTGTCATTTTTCTCAGTGTAGGAACACTTAATTCAGTCTAGTCACTAATTCATAGATAATTGAGAATTATACATTTCTGAGCGAATAATATTTTCCTTTAATTTTGTCATTTATGTCTTGCAAATTTTTATTTAGTAAGAAATCATTTATCTTATGAAACATATTAAAAATTTTTTTCTCACGATCTTATAAATAAGATTAACGTATCGTAAATCTAAAAATATGCATAAAACAATAAATTTACCTAAAAGGTTTTTAGAATTTATTTGTTTATCTTAAATAAACTTTGTCAACCCATTTGCTATAGAAATATCTTGATCATTATAAATCTTTCAGAGAAACAAATAGTTTTAAAACAACGGAGCAAGACTAATGGAAACTGATAGCATAAAATCGTGAAGCTTACACAATTTGGAGTCTATACGATCTTTCACGACATAATCATTTCTTTTAAAAGATGTTTCTTTTCAAATGCATTAGTCTGTGATACAGTAAAAAAAATTTCATTAAGATCGTCTTTAGACTTGTCGACTTTTATAAATTTATTTTAAAGATGTCGAATTATTTTTTTATTTTCATAGAAATATTTATTTAAAACAGATCGATAGGTTAAACACTAGGTCATTACTATTATTTCACAATAAAAAATTTTATTTCTTTATTGACGTGCTAGAATCTTTAAGATAAATAAATACTGTTTATTTTTTATATTGCCTTCGTACTGGATATAGTATCTTCATATTTACACCCATCTTTTCCTGACTGATATCCTTTCTTACATTTGTCGTACACGTTTACTCTATATTATATACAGGGTGGTTATAATATAAGTATTTCTATTTGGAGCTGTCTGTAGCTTGAATGAATAACCCGAATGAAACCAAAATCGGTACACTTACTATTCGAGAAGGGAGAAGAAGGATGGAACAATAAAATAAATAATTGCAATAATCACCAACAGATGGTGCTACTGAGTGTGAAATGTAATGTGTAATACAAGAACAAAGAATTAAGACATCAAACCGGATGGCATACCGAATTTATGGAAAATGTCACAGACAATGTGGTTACGCTTTCGCATGGCGGTGCCGTTCATGTTCAGGTTCCACATGGCCATTGCGCCAGGACACAATCCTGGCGATGCACGACGTGCTCAACTGCAGAATGCAACGTATCAGAAGTGATGTTTCGCACATGCTGTGATATGTGGTAATGTTATTGAGGTTTGCGACACCTCCACGGTACACAATATTACACATTACATTTCACACTCAAAAGCGCCATCCGTCGGCGATTATTGCAATTAATTTTTTTTATTGTTCCATTCTTCCTTCCCTTTCTCGAATAGTAAGTGTACCGATTTTGGTTTCATTCCGGTTATTCCTTCAAGCTACAGACAGCTCCAAATAGATATACTTATATTATAACCACCCGGTACTTATATGCATGTTATATCATACATATGTACATACATATGTATAAACTTTTGATACATATTATAATATCATATTTCTTTACCAAAAACTAATGAAAAATCTTCCATATTCAGATTTCAACTAAAATTTCACAACACAAGAATCCTATAACATCGCTTTATTCTATGATCGAGGTAATTTTTACTTGTATGATAAAACTATTAAAAATTGATTAAATAGAAACTTGGTGATTTTGGGATTGGCTTGGAGCTCGGTGAGCGAGTACGTTTTCCTAGCTCCGACGGTTATTTCAATTACGTGGTTTGTGTTAGTTGGTTTAGTGGTGGTGAGTTAAGGAGTGGTTTTTGTGATATTTCAAAAAGGGTTAGGTCATATATATCAGATTTGGTGAATTTTTTTTTGTTTTCGGCATAGAGTCCTATATTGCGAGAAGGTCTCAGAATACCTCCGACAGCGATGGCGGGGTCTGAGGTCAAAGTTAAAGCTAGTCCTGTTTTGGACAAAGAAGATTACAACAAGTATAATTGGAATGACGGTAGAGAAGCAGGTGAACAAATTGAAATTATTCCGGAACTCCAAGAGTATGTAATTATCACAGAATGCCTACAAGGAGCTTTTCAAAAAGTAAACCCTATTCAAGTGAAACAAGAAATTAAGAAGAATTTTGAAAGACATAGCGAGATAGATACATTTCGATATACTCGAAATAATAAAATCCTGATAACGACGAAAAGTTATGAATGTGCGCGGGAAATCATACAAAAAAAAAATATTTGAAAGACAGGTCAAACATAACCTAATGAACGAAAACATCACCACAAGATTTCTAATCTTTCGAATGGATGGGTATTTTTGGGATCATCATGCTAAAAGATATCCAGGTAGAACTAGAGGAGGAAAATGATATTGTTGTCCAAAATGTTAAGAGATTCCTAACAAGACAAGAGGGACGAATGGTTCCCACGGGAACGGTGCTTATTACAATTTACGGCCATAAACTCCCGGAATATGTTAAAATGTTTTATATCAGACAAAGAATTAGGCTGTTTATTGACCGTCCGAGACGCTGTAATGTGTGCCAAAGTTATACGCACGGCAGTAACAAATGTCCAAATGAAAAAATCTGTAAACGATGCGGAAAATCTCACCCCGAAATAAACTGTAATGAAGTAGAAATAAGATGTGCTAATTGCGGTAAGCAACATGAAGCAGACAACATCGAATGCGAAACCAGAAAAAAAGAAGCTGAAATTTTAAAAATTAAATGCGAAAAGCATATAACGCTAGCAGAAGCAAGAAGACAATCCAACTCAAGGCCAGCAAACAGCTACGCGGCAAAGACTAAACAACATGTGGAAACAGCAAATATGGACGGTAATATTCATAAATTGGCGATGGTTATAGAAGATAAATTTCAACAGATAATGGTTTTCATTACGCACTTTTGGGAAGTATTAGATAATATGCAGCAGAAATTTGTAGAGAGAAAAAAAAAACGTTCTGGAGGAAAACACGAAAGAAGCACCTGGTAAAAATAAAGTTGTACACGGAGATGTCATGACGGAGCTATATAAATGCTTGAGAAATAAAAAATTAAAAATGGGTGAGCAAAGTCAGCAAGGAGTACAGTCTCAGATTAATATAACTGTGGAGAGCGAGGACATGATGACGGATTCGGGAGAGACATAACGATGTTGGATCAATGGGATGCTGGTTAATGTCGTATGGTCATTATGTGTTTATGGACTGTTTGTTTTTCTGGTGTTTGTTTTGTAAAGACATTTTTGGGGTAAGTGTTTGTTGTTTTAATTCTTGTATTTTTTGGTGGTTGATTTTTTACCTGTTTTTGTCGGGTTGTGTTGTATGGATACTTTATTGATACATTGGAATATTAGAGGTATACGGGCCAACTTACCCTGGCTTCATACTGGGTTTTTTCGTAAGAGTGTTGTCTGGGCATTTCAAGAATCTCTGCTCAAGGAGAAGCATAAATTATTGTTTAATGATAGGAACATTTTTCGTGCTGATCGGATTGGAAATTTAGGGAGAGGGGGTGGAGGTTTGTTTTTAGCAGTCCAAAAGAAGATTCCAGTTACTATCATAAACCTGCCTGCTATTGACCGGGATCATGAGGCGCAAGGGATTAAAATTTGGTTTAAAAAGAGGTGGATTTCCATCATAAATATTTACGCTCCCAAAGGCTTCGGGGCTACGAATTGGTTGGAAAACATAAAAGATATGATTGGTGAGAATTATTTAATTATTGGTGATTTTAACATTAATTTTCTCAACTGGCGGACAAACCCGAAAGGTCAAAAAATGGTTCATCTTGTTAACTGGATTAATCGGAATGATGTAGTGCTCCTGAATACGGACCAGGTAACGAGATTTTCTGGCGGAGGTAGTGGATCTCTCCTAGATTTGAGTATGGTGTCGAGTAGGTTAGCTGGTGAGTGCAATGTGGTAGTTCATTCGGATCCGATGGGCTCTGATCACTATCCCATTGAGGTTCAGGTATCGAATAGTGGTTATGAGGTCAGGAGAGAATTTTTGACACTGGTTAATTGGGATCGTGTTGGCTCGGCGGTGGCTGGTGTTGGTGAACATAAATATGGGGATGATTTGGATAAGTGGACAAAAACTATTACCCAGACTATAGAACATTGTAAGGAGCGGGTTCCGATTAGTAGTGGGAATCTTCCGCCGTGGTGGGGAGTGGTGACTCGTCGGCTGTTGGCGTTGAAACGATACTATTATCGGAAAGCGGTTCGGGAGTGCCAGCTTGATTTATGGGTTAAATACAAGATGTACAATGCTAAGCTTAGAAAAGAAATAAAAAAGGACAAGAAAAAATTTTGGGATACAGTGGTCAGAGAGGCTGGTAGGGGGCCAAAAATTTTCAAAATCATTCGCGGCATCAAGAAAAAATATGAAGGGGAGGTGGACACGGATTTTTGCTTCCCGAATTGTCCGCCTGGCGCCACCTTCCAAGCGAATGCCCTATCCATAATGTTTCAAAACAGTCCGGTGGTACAAGGTATTCCAATCGACTTTTCGGGGAATGATGGAATGGAACTTAAATTCACATTGGAGCAGTTACAAAACACTATCAGTAAGGGCAAATCCACGACCCCTGGTATTGATGGCATAAAAATGAGTTTTTTTAAAAAATTGAAAATTAGGACGCTGACAACACTCCTAGATATGTACAATGCAATTTTGGAGAAAAAGAATATCCCAGAGGTTTGGAAAGAGGTGATTATGCTCCCTATAAAGAAACCTGGCAAAAATAGGAATGATGTTCGGGGTTATAGACCCATAGCTTTAACTGTCACTAGCAAAAAGATTTTTGAAAAAATGATCCTGGACAATTTACTTAATTGGTGCATGGAAAAGAAGATTTTCCATAAGAATCACTATGGTTTTATCCCATTTAGGGACTGTGAGGCTGCGGTATATAAAATTTATAGAGATATTAGTAGGGCAAGGTATTCAAAGCGGAAAGGTTATTTGGTGGCATTAGACATCAAAGGGGCCTACGACAATGTCTGGTGGGATGGATTGCTCTTCAAATTAAAAAAGCTGGGACTTGATGGTGATCTTTGTGTTTTAATTCGGAATCTGGTTCAAGAGCTAAGGATTCGGGTGAAATGGAGGGGTTCGCTGTCTGCTCCATTCCAGTATCACAGGGGTCTTTTACAGGGAAGTCCTCTCTCCCCTTTACTGTTTGCACTTTATCTAGCGGATATCTTCGAAATCTTTGATTCATGTATACATTGTGTAGTTTATGCTGATGACATTTTTCTTTATGATTTTCATGATGACGTAGTTTGGTTCAAAGGGATTTTACAGGAGAACATTGCCAGGGTGATTCAATGGCTTCAGGCTTGGAACTTAGAGGTAAATCCCAACAAATGCCAAATCATCAGGATTGGGAGGTGGAGGAAGGTAGAGGAAAACCATTTACAGGTGCTTGGTCAGGAGGTGGATTTTTCTGATTCCCTTAGAGTATTAGGGTTTTATTTTAATCGCCAGGGGAACTTAAAAGATCATATTGCCATGTTAAGGGAAAAAACTAGCAAGAGACTGAATTTGATAAAAGTTATTGCAGGGATGAGTTGGGGTACGGAGACTAAACATTTACTGCGTATTACAAGGAGTATGATGGGAGTTCTGTTAGAAGGAAATCCTCGGATTCTGACGCATGCGAACAAAACGGAAGGTCGGCAACTCCAGGTTATCCACAATATGGCTTTACGGTGGGCTAGCGGCTTGCCTAAGTGGTGCCCAATCCCGGTCTTATTACAGGAAAGTGGGGTGTGGAGGTGCGGACAGAGGATTGAGTACCTTGCTACCAAACGGTCTATTTCAGAAGTCAAATACCAGGATCATACGGAAATGCTTTCGACTGACCTACTCTACCGGGAACTAAATACACTCAGGAGGTATGGTACGGAAATTAATGAGTTGGTAAATTATAAATGGGGGACGAAAATCAGTGATCATTGTCGGATAGTAGTCAATACATGGGCATTTCAAAATAAAGACTTTCCGGACGAGGTGATCAAGATTTCCTTCCATAACTTTGCTCAGACGTATAAAAACATGGCCACGTTCATTGCAACTGATGCTTCAAAAGATACTCATAGGACTACAATTGGGATGATGAATCAGAAGACAGGTAGCCAGTTGGCTTTTCAAATTCCGCATATCAATACGATCTTCACGGCTGAAGCCATGGCTTTATTGGTTGCACTTAAATTTTATACGGTGGACAGGGGGGAATATATGTTTTTCACGGATGCTAAAAGCGTTCTCCAGGCCCTACAAAAGGTTAATCGAAAATCAGTTGCTATTATCACGCATTTGAGAGAAGAGATTAATAGGAAAAGCAATGACCAGTATAACATGGCGTTCATCTGGGTAACTGGGCATAAAGGGATTGAGATAAATGAGTGTGCGGATAGGTTGGCTAGGAATGGACCTTTCAGCAACGTACGGATTCCGTGGTTTTCGGCTGAAGATTGGATGACGAATGTGAGGAATAATAAACAGAAAGAATCTGAATGGGAGTGGGAGCAATATCTGAATAACTGTACTGGTCGTTGTTGGGACTATGGTAGCATAGGGCATCCTCATCATTCATTAGAAAGGAAAAGTGGTGTTATATTTGCAAGGTTTTTAACGAAGACTATTCTAACACAGGCCCGGCGTAAGAGGTTTCTTGGTAGAGGGATATCGACGTGTAACCTTTGTGGTTTGGAGGAACAAACTGAGGAGCATTTGGTGTTGCGATGTAAGTGGTTTTCGGGAGTGCGCGAAATTGTGTTTCGCAAGATGCAGGTTTTGAGCAATACTTCGTACGAGGATCTTTTTGGAGTGACTGGGCGTAAAGGTGGAGATCATATAGTTTTGTTATCTCAGTTGTTGAATGCCATTTATGTACAGTGTCCGTGTTGGATTGATATTGATGGCGCTGGGTAGGGGGGTCTATCAGGTTTTGTTTGGAGTGTTTGGCGGTCGTTGATTGCTGTTTTCTTCGGATCGGTTCACCTCAGGTAGGAGTTGGTACTTGTGGAATAAGACAGCTATATAGTAATAAAAAGCTGCTCACCGGGCCCTCGGGTCGAATCAACAACAACAACAACAGAAACTTGGCGCTTATAAAATATAGAGGCATTATGTGATGCGAGGTATTAAAAATTATTTTTTTCTATGATAATATAAATCAGGCTAAAATATAGTGCATCAAAGAATTCTAAAATATGAATAAAATAAACTTAAAAGTGTACAACCGAATTTTAAATATATAAATTTTGGCATATAATGGGCTTTGAGTAGGGGGAAATTCATTTTGCCATACATCATAAGCTAGGAAAAAAGGTGTTCAATGATAACAAGATCACATTATTTGATCAGCTACATTCATTGTACGATATGAACATTATACAGTAAATGAAGGGAGCGCAACGGCGAACTTTTTTTTTATGTAAATTGGAAGCAATATTTTTCCTTTACAGATATTCATGAAACTATTTATAATCCTTGGGTAGCTATGCCCACATTATAATTATCAAAACTTGTTCGAAGCATGTCAAATCACATAACTGATTGTGTCTTAAAAAAAGTTTTTTTTTATATTTCTAGTTCAAATTGTATCTATTCGAACTTATAAGTAGTGTCCTTATAATTATAGCCATTACAAAACTGTACAGTTTTTCTTATTTAAATAAAAATGTGCAAGACTCTTTATATTATAAATACATTCAATATGATGGTTAAACTTATAACGGTATAAAATATATAATTATTTAATTTTTTTGAGTACCTTATGATTTTGGCCCTGGGTATGTATACTTAGGGCCGTATTTAAGGTTGTGGGATATGTACAACTGCACAGCATAGCAAAATCTTTGAGAAGGCAAAATTTTGAAAGGCAACCTTTTGAAGATTTCAAAATATTGCGAGGTGTTAAAAAATGTTCATATTTTTAATTGCTTTTATCATTTTGAAATATACTCGACATAGTGTCAGACATCACGGTCAGTCATGATATCGAAAAAGGATACATGTATACACAAAGATAAAAGTGAGAGCAAAATAATTTATCTAAGTTTCGCTAATTTTGCAAAATGATTATTAAAGTATAGTGTTTCTACAGTATAGTTTTGAATTTCTAAAATGAAAGTTACTGCGATGGATTATTTTATATGAGTTGTTAATCTGTAGTGATTTGATTCTGTATACTTCTGTCATACATTTTTCTAACGAGATAGGAGGTTTCTCTAATAACTTTTGCAGGAGTTATTCAAAGTGTAGTGCTCATGTTAGATTATTGTTCGAAAAACCTAAAAGTTTTTGTGATATTGGCTGTTGGAGCAATTAAAGTGCAGTGAATATTTTCCGTTTATTTGTCATGCACTATTTATCTTAGAATAATTTATAATTTTTAACTTGTACTTTTGTTTTACGTATTGTAAATTTAATTGTTTAAACACTTCAATACAGCAAAAAATTAAAGTAAATAATTCCACAGATTTTTTTAAAAGGCTATACGTGAACAGTGATAATGAAGTTTATCTGAACAGCGTAAAATAAATGACTGCGCTGTGGCGCCATGCATCCTAAATACGAGCCTGGGCGTACTGCAAAGATCTGTCAAAAATTTAGGGGCAACTTATGTTCTACTAGCTGACGTTGTCTGGGATTTTAAGAATATTTGTGTGGAAAAATCAATTTCAAAATTAAACATGTTGTACAGAGAACTTCAAAAGGATACAATATGTCAATATTTCCATAATCGGGTTTTTATCATGATTCAATACGTTCTTCAAACCCGAGGATAACGAAAAAGAAAGGCTACCACGGTGCTTTACTCGTATCTTTTTTTACAGACCGCGGGAGTCACGTGATGCTCGAATGCACCAAAACAGGTGTACGAAAAGAGCATCACGTCACTCTAGCGGTATATAAAAAAAGATAAGTGGAATGTATCGCGGTAGCCTGTCTTTTTCGTTAGCCTCGCCTCAAACCCATATGACGTTGTATTCACCTACTGACGTCATATCTACTTGCTTTCTCTGTTACTCATATTGATACTCTCTTTGTATGTTTCTCAAACATTTGAAAAATTCCGTTAAACTTTCAATATGACGTCAGATTAAGTTTATTTTTAATTATCTAATGACGTCATATTAACCCGATTTCTGTACTGACACATACTCATACTCCTTATATGATAAAGAAATGTTTGAAAATTTCCATTATATTACCAATATGACGTCATATTAATTTTTTTCCCCAAATGTTGAAACTTTTTATTCGCATTTTCATTTTTTACGTGCAAATCTTTCAATAGAAAATTAATTATATTGTAGAGAGAATTTTACTGTGGATTTGTAACTGTTGGCAACTGCTATAACAAAAAATAAATATTTAAATTTGATAGGAGAACGTTGTTAGATTTTTCTATTTTTTATTAATTAAAAATTAACTATACATTATTTCGATTTCGGATTACTTTAGGTGTCTTGGTCGTGTTTTAATACACCTACACGTAACATTTCACAATTCTGGCTTCTGAACTGTTGATTTGTATAGAAGTGTATACAGACAGACAGACAAATTTTCATTCTTATATATTAGACAAACTCTTAGATAACTGAGAGTTATACATTTCTGAGCGAATAATTATATTCAATAATTTTCCTTTTAAGTCTTGTAAATATTTATTTAGTAAAAATTCCTTTATCTCATGAAACTGCTTGAAAATTTCTTTCCCATGATCTTATAAATAAGCATATCGTCAATCCAAAAATATACATAAAATTATATATTCACTAAAAAAGTTTTCAAAGTTTATTTGCTTAGATTTAATAAGCTTTGTCAAATCATTTGCTATAAAAATGTCTTGATTATTATAAATCTTTCAGCACAACAAATAGTTTTAAAACAACGAAGCCAGACTAATATAAAATGATAATATAAAAACGTGAAACTTACAAAATCTGAAGTCTTTAAGATCTTCCATGACATAATCATTTCTCTCAAAAGAATTTTTTAAATGCAATACTATCTGAAAGCATGGTAAAAAGTTTTTCATTAAAATCGGCTTTTGACTTCTCGTCTTTTATAGACTTATTTTAACGATGTTGTAGAGTTTTTTTTTAATTGTTTTTAAAATTTCCTAGATTCTTTCACTTATTTAAAATATTGAGTGGGTTGAAAGTCCGTATAGACTTTAAAAATTTATAAAAAAGAACAAGTAATGTTACGGAAGCACGGTCAGGACTCAGAAATATTTTTTTCTAATAGCAAAAAGACTTCAATAAATTACCGTAAATCACCAGTGAATTTGTTCAAAAAATCACCGATAGAGGATTTTACGCGAGTGCGCAACTGAGGATGATTTTAAAAAGAAGTGATTACTCTGTGTATTCTTTATTCAACACTCTAAAAACGACAGTTTCAAAACTGAGCAAAAAATACTCAAATCTTAGTATGACGCGTAGTCAAAATGGCTCCGAATCAAAATTACTCAAGTTTGAAACATGTATATACTCATTTCTGAAAACATGCACACACTCAAGAATAAAACATCATGTGCTCCTATTTGAGTATGTCATGTTTCAAAAATGAGTATGAACTGACATCTATGTGCTCATTTTTCAGTATTTCCATGTTTCAAAAATGAGTTTGAACTGATACAAATCATTTATGAGTATGTCCCTGATTCAAAAATGAGTGTGAACTGACTTCTATGTGCTCAGTTTTGAGTTTCCGTATTCTAAATATTTCTGATATTTCAGAATTGAAAGCATTGGATCGTCTTATTTGAAACAAAAAGTTTCATAACGAAATGAAAACTTTGGTTTACTCAAGTTTGAAACATGTATTCCCTCATTTCTGAAAACATGCACACACTCAAGAATAAAACATCATGTGTTCGTATTTGAGTATGTCCATGTTTCAAAAATGAGTATGAACTGACCTCTATGTGCTCATTTTTCAGTATTTCCATGGTTCAAAAATGAGATTGAACTGATCCTAATCATTTTTGAGTATGTCCATGATTCAAAAATGAGTGTAAACTGACTGCTATGTGCTCAGTTCTGAGCTTTAATATTCTAAGTATTTCTGGTATTTCAGAATTGAAAGCATTGGTTCATCCTATTTGAAACAAAAATTTTCAAAACAAAATGAAAACATCGATTTACTCAGATTTGAAAGTGTAATTTTTTTCAGTGTACTTAATCAACAATCTGGTATGTAGGTCAAATTACTGAGCAATTGTTACCGATGAATGTTTTTAGAAAATTAAGACTACAAATACATCTAAAAGGGAAAATGATGACTTCAAATTGATAATTCAGTCGGATAAAGAATCCACTGAGTAATGAGTTTCTATAATAATCTTCCGATGCTTAGTCCAGGAAGATTCAATCGTCACCGATCGGGATTTTTGGAACTACAAATGTTTCAGCTGTTTAATACAATCTCGCATCTTATTATAAAGCAAAAACATGCCCTTGAGTAACGCTGACGTCATATTTACGGTGGCAACGGCCTGAGCAATAATTTTTCGTTTTAAGGAAGAGTTAATACCTTCTAAAAATCATTTTTGGTTATTTTCTATGAATTTAAAAATTTATACAGACTTTCTACCCATCCTTTTTATCGTCTAAACAATCACTTAAGTACTATTACCTCAATTTAAAAAATACATTAAAAAATTACAAGAAATCTTAAAGTTTTTTTAGATTCATGATTCCGAATTTTCAATCTCTCGGGGGAAGATCAATCATCCAGCTGAGCAAATGACAAGTTTCCGTCTTTTACGGAAATATTTCTGGAATTAAAGGTCTCTTTGCTGCACCGAAATTTCAACGAAGACGATTCTATTAATTTCTTAAACCTATTGGTTTCTGAGGCGTATGTTTGCTCTGTCTCTTAAAGGTTTCCGAAACAAGGGAATGTTTCCGTAATCAAGGTTACACTGATTTTTCGTAAAAGTTTCGTCTATATCAGAAAACTTTTCTGCAATATTTTTCAGTACCTATTTAGTTTTTCTTTTACTTTGAACATCTATCTTTATGCCTAACTATATAACGTGGCAAGTTTATCAGACCTACTTTATATGTATTTTCTTGAATTTATGTATATTCGTATCGAATTATCCTAACAGCATCGTCAACCAAAACTGTTGTGAAATCGTTGAAATCAACTAAATATGAAATCATTGAGTCCCAAATTCGACTTTTACAATATACACCGTTGTCACGCGATGTGAAAAATGAATGAATTTGAAGTCTATATGGCTTAGTATTATGTGACTATGTTCAAATGACTCAAAATTCGATCACTGTTTCTTCAGAATGGTGTCACTGGAGTCAACGAAAGTGACAGCCCGTGATACCTCCATCCCTCTTGAATATCACGTGATCAAGATAGGCTGATTTCCATCAACTTTCGAACTGCGATGTGAAAATCAGCCGAGTTCGTTGGAGTGCCACGGCTTGTGTCTTTCGTTAGCTGCGAGAATCACGAATTGACACCAACATAAAGTCATAATGGGACGGAATAGAGATGTCGCATTTTGGCGATTATTTGGGACAATTGTGGCGTTATATAGACTGACTGTGATAAGAGTAGTTTTTTTTTTGGGGAAATGGACATTGAAATAAATTTCAATAATTAAAAAAATTTCAAAAACTTTTATTAATTTCTATTTTTGCAGTGATAAATTTTCCTAACAGAAAACATTCTTCAAAAGTTCCAGTTTAAAAGCGCGTTATTCTTAATTTAAAAACATTCTTCCTCTCTTTGATAAATCTTTTCTTACTTGAAATCCACAGGAAATGAAAACAGATGCAAAAAATTTTTGCTATTTATCAAGTCTGGTAAAAACAAACAAACAAATAAAAAACAGGGTGTAAAGATGACATCGATTTGAAATAACGAAAATCTTGAACAAATATCTTTATTTTTGTTTGTTTGAATAAATGCATTCACTGATTTTTAGTTTGCGACGTTCTCTTAAAAAATGTAATGTAAAGAATATTCATATGAGGTTCTTCCGTATTTACTAAAACTATTATTAAAACCTGAAAGATTTTAATATTACCGATCCGTATGAAATAATATTTTTCGAAATTTTTTAAAATGTAAATGAATACACTGTGATAGAACATGAAGTTTTGGAAATGGAGTCTGTGCATACATACATGCGATATTCTTAGATTAAAAGTTTCTTACCAAACCATGAGAAATCCACACAACAGAACTTGACAATTCTTGCCTGGTCAAATTCGCTTAAACGAGTTATACAGATAAACAAACATTAGCTTGGCAATAATGGAAAGCTCTCAAAATTTAAATTTAAATCTCCTCTACCAATGAAATTTTATTGCCCGTATGTAGCCATTTTATTCTAAAAGCATTCTACTACAACTGCATCAAAATCACGAATCTTGCAAAATATAATTTTCCGTTCATTTACATTTTAAACACGATTTCTTGCTTTTTTCTTGCGATTTCTTGACTTAGTTTACGTTCTATTAAAAAAGTGTAATTTAAAAAATATTCTCGCATATGCTAAAATTATAAAATAAAAGCTAAAAGATTTTAATATTATTGATCTATATGAAATAATATATTCCGAAATTTTTAAAGATATAAATGAATACACTGTTACATGAACTTTTGAGCATGGAGTCTAAGCATACATGCATGGAATATGCTCATATTAAATTTTTTTACCAAACCATAAGCAATTCATACTACAGAACTTGATAATACTCGCCTGGTCAAATTCTCTTAAACGAGATAGACATGTGAACAAACATTAGACTGACAATAATGGAAAGATCCCCAGATTTATATAAAATCTTCTCGACCAATGAAATTTTATTGCTCGTATGTCGTCATTTTGTTCTAAACGCATTCTACTATAACTGCATCAAAATCACGTAACTTGCAATATGTAAATTTCCGTTCATTTACATTGTAAACAAGATTTCTTGCTTATAATTAGAAATGTCATAGTTATGCGTATTTCGCAAGTATCGTAGTAATTAGATCCAGCTGTAATAACGTTAAGAGTAGAGTTTTTCTTGAGTGTTGATTCACTCGGTTGCAGAATTCTGCGATTAATGAATCTTGTATGGTTCTACCTGAATATACAGTTTTACTTTAACGTAAACTCTGTAAAGTTTTCTTGACTTTAAATGATAAAACTTTTGACTGTAAACATATTTGGAGAAAGTCTGGTTATAATATGTTGTTGCACTGAAGAGGGGTTCAATCGTAATTTTAAACGTTTGCATACGTTTTTTAATTTTTTGTATTAATGTGTGTTTTTAATTTTGTATTGTCTGATTAAATGTAATTTTTAACAATTGAATTATTTTATATATCAGACGTAAAAAATGTTCATTTATTTGAAATTTAACAAAATTAATATTATAAATCTTTTCTAAATGTAGAATTAAATTATATTATCCCCCAACGCCCTACCCCCCCCAAAAAAAAAAAAATCAAAAGATTTCATGCAATGCAAATACAATACATTGGGTTGCTACGGCAGCTGGTATATGTTTAAAGGTATTTTCCTCAAAATAAGTCATAAAAATCTTTACCCACAGATTAACTACTCGTATAGCTGTAGCAAAAGTAATATAACTAGAAAACACTATGTAATAAATAAACGTTGCGTAAATATGTATAGCATAAAGATTCAGTATTCTTCTCATATTTTAACATTTCACTAAAAACGGAACTTTACTAAAAATTTCATAAATTTTTAATGAAATATATTAAAAAAATTAAATTTATGTCTTTTTCGATATTTTTTTCCTCTGAAAAATTACTTTTCTTGAAATACCCTCTCTTCCCAAGAAATTATGAATTCTTTTTAAAGCAGAATCTTCGAGAATTTAGAAAATTTACTTCCTGTCTGTGATGCGTTCTCTCCGGCTTGAAACTTCCGGGAACAACGAAAAAGTTTTAAAATATTTATGACATTTAAAAAGCTGAGTTTAGAAAACTTTCTCCTCCTGCTTATTAGAACTTTTGCAGAGATATGGAAGTTTTAGTTTTCTTTTCTTTTTTTAAAGTATAAATTAAAGTTTTAGAAGATGTTTTATATAATATATTTCTTCACATTTTTCTCCCATAAACAATTATAAAAAAGATGTTTCTGTAGATATTTTAATTTGTTAAAATGACTCTTTAAAAATGAAAATTATGAGTATTTTTTCAACCCTGTAAAAAAAAAAAATGTTTCTTAATCTTAGAAAATGAAAAAAAAAAATCTTTTCCGACCTATCCCCGATTTACAAATGCTTTCTTTATCTGTAGAAAATTCGAGAAACTAATATATTTTCGAGATTTAAAGAATGATTCATAAAAACATTTCTTTTGCTACCAGAGATTTTCAGAAGCGTTTTTAAGTATGGTTTTTATAATTTATTCATCAGACCTGGAATATATAATTTTAGGATACTATCCATTCTCAAGTCAACATTTTCATTATCATGAACATTGTTTATTTATTAATCAGACCTGGACTATATGATTTTAGGATACTATCCATTCTCAAGTCAACAATTTTATTATTATGAACATTGTTTTTATTTATTAATCAGACCTGAAATATATGATTTTAGAATACTATCCATTCTCAAGTAAACATTTTTATTATCATGAACATTGTTTATTTATTAATCAGACCTGAAATATATGATTTTAGGATGCTATCCATTCTCAAGTAAACATTTTTATTATCATGAACATTGTTTATTTATTAATCATACCTGAAATATATGATTTTAGAATACTATCCATTCTCAAGTAAACATTTTTATTATCATGGACATTGTTTATTTATTAATCAGACCTGAAATATATGATTTTAGGATGCTATCCATTCTCAAATAAATATTTTTATTATCATAAACATTGTTTATTTATTAATCAGATTTGGATTATATGATTTTAGGATACTATCCATTCTCAAGTAAACAATTTTATTATTTTGAACATTGTTTTTATTTATTAATCAGACCTGAAATATATGATTTTAGAATACTATCCATTCTCAAGTAAACATTTTTATTATCATGAACATTGTTTATTTATTAATCAGACCTGAAGTATATGATTTTAGGATGCTATCCATTCTCAAATAAATATTTTTATTATCATAAACATTGTTTATTTATTAATCAGATTTGGATTATATGATTTTAGGATACTATCCATTCTCAAGTAAACAATTTTATTATCATGAACATTTTTTATTTATTAATCAGACCAGGAATATATGATTTTAGGATACTATCCATTCTCAAGTAAATATTTTCATTATCATGAACATTGTTTTACAGATAAACATCATAAATTAACTGCAGTAACATTAACATTAAAATTGGTTTTATTTTGTTATCTTTCATGTGTTAATTTCCTTACGCAACTGAAAATCTTTAAATGAGAATTCCATAGCATCTTCAAAACACAGATTCTGATTTGAGAAAACTGATGAATCCATTATAAAAAATAATCGGAAACGTTTCAGAATATCAGTGGAAGCAAAATAACTTTTGTTTTCATAAATGCTTCTTTAAATCTAGAAAATATATTGGTGCCTGAAGTTTTAAGGATAAAGAACGCATTTCGGAATCGTAGGTAACACGGAAGAAGTTGTATATTTTTGCAAATTAAGAAACATTTGTCTTTTACAGAGTATGTTAGTACAACAATGGAATAAATTAATTTATTAATTAATTAATTTTTGTACTTTGGTTTTGAACAAAAAATTTTTATAGCTTTTCTATGATTTTTTTTAATATGACCATTGTTAGGGTAATATACCTTTCATGTCCTATTTAGCTCGGAATTCTCTAATATCCAAAATAAATGTTTAAATAAAACACCATACTTTAAAAACAACTAAGGGGTTCAATTTTAAGTTAAATAAAAGAGTGTAATATTTAAAGACAATTCTATGAAATATTTTAAAGTAATTATTCTATTTATAGCGGTTTTTACATTTTCTCTGATGATCTTTAAAATGTTTGTTTCAGAAGCAGTTTAAATTATGAAGCAATTATGTCTCATATACAATGTAAAACAAGAGCGAAAAATCATGCGTCAGGCATAGATTATGTAACAGTTTCCAACATTTCCGAAATAATTTTATAAATCATTACCGTTTAATAAGGTGAAAGATTAGGGCCAAGTAAACAATTTGGAAAACGTATAACATATTTAAAAACCCAATTTCAGGATTTACCAACAATATTCTGAAAAATATCCGATTTATTTTGTTCAGTTCTGTATATGATCTATAGTTTTGTACATATATACTACATAGAATGCTAAATTTTAGCTCAGATAGGAAACGCGTAGCGCAGTTTAAACTTTTCCTTCTGGAATTTCCGTCAATAAACGAAAATGTACTCGAGAACTTTTGTGCTGCCATGTATATGATCTATAAAATTTATACACACCAAGTAATAGACAAAAAATGAGTTAAATTTAAAGAAGAGTTCAACAACTGAAAAATCACTTCTAGCAATTATTGTAACAGAAAGTACTGAACTTTTTGTGTGTCCCTGTAAATGAACAATGAATGCCATTCACATAATATTCTATAGTAAGCCTCTTGTAATGCATCTTAGTGATATATATCAATTTCAGTATACTTGAAACAGTGAAACATTGTTAAAATAAACCGCAAACTATTTTTCTCCACAGAGCGTAATGTAAGAGAATTCTTTTGAGTGTCTTTGTAAAGGAATTATAAGTGCTATATCCAAATATAGTGCAAATATATCCAAATATATAAGGAATTATAAGTGCTATATATACTTTCCTCTACTCATTATAAGTGCTATGTACACTATCTTCCATAGTAAACCTCTTGTAGTGCTTCAAGTGATATATATATCAAATTCAATGTGTTTTAAATTGTATAGCAACATTAAAATAGACTGCAAATAATATTTGCCTATCGATCGGTTTCTTTTGAGTGTCCCTGTAAAAAAAACTATAAGTGCTACACATTTCATTTGCAATATCGAGCATGTCATAGTAAACTTCAATAACATATATCAACTGCATGTCAATCCGAATATATTTACCCGAGTTAGAGCACGGACAAACAGACGGCAGACAGACAGACAGACAAACCGAATTTATAAACACTTTTAAACTTTGTTGGAAAGTGTTAAAAAGACAAATATTTCTCATTCTAAAACAATATAGTATAATCATGTACGAAGATATACAATAACCTCTTCCGAGCTAAAAGTGTTCTTTATCTTTAGAAACCTCAAAAATCTTTATATTTTCGAGATTTAAAGAAGAAATTATAAAAACAAACTTTTTTTTCTGCCACTGATTTTTTGAAACGTGTTCACGTAGTTCTTATAATGGATTCATCAGTTTTCTCAAATCAGAATATCTATTTTTAAGATACTATAGATTCTCCATTAAACATTTTCAGCTGCGTAAGGAAATGTATACATGAAATATAACAAAACTATCTGTTACCCGTGACTTCGTTCACGCAACATTAAAAGAATAATAAATACAGTAATTAAGAAAAAAATTTCACTCCCGATAATTAAAAACGTTAATAATTAACTAACTATTTATCACATTTCATAGGAGACAATACGGTATTTTTTGTTATAGGGACCTTGACATAACTCAGCCTTAAAAAAGTGAAATTTTGTGCCAAATAATCGCGAAAATGAAATTGCAATCAATGCAAAAAGGAGGGCCAAATAAAATCGTGGAAATAGACGAAATAGGTAAAAACAAATGCCAATTTTGCGTGATAAATAATTTTACTTTTAATGCCTTTGTGAAACGTTTTAGCAGCCCTCCTTCAAAAAAACATTAATTGGAAATAGTATATGCCTTTTTCTTTAAATTCAATTCTGCCTCCTTGGTTAAATGTATAGCTGAAACAAATCTTGTTTTCTAAATGACAGTATGTTGCAGGCAATTTTTGTTCTCCAGAATAAATTGATTCATGAAGTTTGAATATGTGAAAATATGTTTTTATTTTTCGGATAATTTACTGAAATCAAGATTTTGTTTTCACCATCTATTAAAAGTGAAAATAAATTTTGTTTTTCAGTTTTAATGAGAAAATGGTGTAAAAAATATACTGATCTGTTTTATTTCTCCTTTTTTATACAAAATATGGAGTAATTTACTTTCCGTTTTTAGATAAACTTCGTTAAAATTTACAAAGAAAAAAAATCTTGGCATCTAATTTAATTTTTTAAATTCTGAGAGTTTGTGTGACATCCTCGGATCAATGATAACCGGTATTAAGTAAATCGCCTTGCGTTCGATAGTCTAGGAGTAGTTGCGAAATACAAACACGCGGTCAGATTTTAATATAATAAATTCGTGTTCATTTTCCTTTTCCTAAAATTATGATGTGATTTTTAGCAGAAAACTCTCATATGTATATAACGGATACTCATGCTTAATCATCAGTATAGATAACAAAACATTTAAATTTTTCGTTATAAATATGGCGTGAAATTCATCTACTTTCTATACTTACTGATCCTTGTATTATTAATGTAAGGAATTGATTCACACTCATTCATACTGATATTAATTTTAATGTTAATATGAGTGTTGTTAATTCATCATTTTTGTTGAACATGTAAAACTGTTTATTTAAGAATGGATAGCATCCGACAAACCTATATTCCGGGTTGAGAAAACTGTTTTAATGCACTATAAAAACTAATCGGAAAAATTTCAGAAAATCAGCATTTGCAAAAGAAACTTTATTTTATAAATGCTTTTTTAAGTCTCAAATATACAGAGGGTGTTTACATATTTTGGAAAATTATTTGACAACAAAAATAAAATACCTAAATTAAAACAATCATTTTTTAATATGTACTACCTGGCAGTCCTTGTTGTGGACTATCCTATTGCAGCGAGATTTCAAAGAAGTAGGGCTTTTTGTAAAACTGGAAGTGGAATTTTGTTCCATTCCTCCACCACACATTTCCAGAGTCCACTCAACTTAGTTGATCGGAGTTTCGCAAGAGCTTGTTTTAATAGTCCAAAGGCACAGTAATACATTGGTGAAACATCTGGGAATTTAGTTGGAATATGATTAAACGGTATACACTTGATTCCAGTTTCTCTTGTCAATTTTTCGAGAAATGGGACTGTACTTTTAGATGTACGGCTTCTCACTTTATCCTGGTGGAACTCAACACTTTTAATATCCGTAAGATAAAGTTTTGGAATTTTTTTTTTAAAAATGGGAATTGGAACATTGTTTTGACAATGAGTATAGTTAATGGTGAAATTTTTCTTAACTTTTCTGATATTTAATTTTCCGTTGTAAGAGATTCTAGCAATCACCACAAATCCTTTAGAGAAACTTTCTTTGCAGTGTTTGAATCAAAGTTGTAAGTCTGCTTGGCCTGTTTTCCGGTAATAAATGGATATTTTTTTATTACAGTCATTTAGATATATCTACGCTTCATCAGTTGTGACAATTTTGTCCATTTATAACTTGCGAAATGATTTTCATATAACGGAATATGAATAATTCTTTTCGGAAAGAGCAAATGTATAAACTTCAAGCCACTCGCTTCTTTCGCATGCTACTTCAGTAGCTGACAATGTTTTTTCATAGCAGCCAATATTTCAGTTATCATGTTATTAGATGTTGTCAGATTTTTCATCTGTTGTTTCTCGTTGTTTTTTAATTTAACGTCAAAATAGTTCCCAATATGTGTAAACACCCTCTGTATATTAGTTTCTCAAGTTTTTCACGATAAAGAACTCTTTTCCAAATCGAGTAACTCGGAAGATATTATTTTATATTTTCGTTTGTAGTTGTATTTGTATTTTCCTAGATTAAGAACCATTTGCCTTTATTTTACTGTGTATTTTGTACACAAAATACATTTATTTTCAGAAGAAGTAGTTGTTTTTATTAATTTAATTTAAAAGTATTTTACAAATGGCAAAAAAATTATTACTTGGTGGAAATAGTATTCAATTCAATCCCGTAGGATTAAACTGCATTTCAGCAATAACACCATTTATTATCATTTAATAATTCTACAAAATATACTTATTCTGGCAAAAATGTTGTCACTAGTAATTGATATATTGCTTTCAAAAGGTTTCTTCTCTAAAACAAACTTTGTTTCAGAATGTTATTTTAAATTAAACAATTTTTCAAAATATCTTTATCGGAGAAAATGCTCTATTAAATATGTGAGGGATTCACCGGTTTCACTAAAAGTGTTATGTGAATGTTATATCTCTCTAAACTATTAATATTAGTTTAGTGAAAGGTTTATCTAAGACATAGCGTAATTATACCCGATCCTTTCATAATCCATTTACTTTAGAAATATACCTAAATATTTTGCTCTCGTTAATTGTCCTGATTGAAAGCATGCGTTTCAACTAATATAATTAATAATAGAATACTAAAGGACATGTATCTATAAAAGACTGAATATAGAATATTTATTTAAATATGGCATTAGAGTTAAAAAAGAAAGCTTTAGAATATCTAAACTTGACGTTAATAAACGTTGTTTAAAATTAATTATTGATCAAAGATATTAGTGATATGAATATAAAATTTGAAAAAAAAATGTTTATTGTTTATGCAGTTTTTTTTATTTATTGGTAAACATAATGACACAGTAAAGTTTCTTATTAACGAATTTACCCAAGATACAGATGAATTTTCGAAAATAGTTACTTTTATATGTTACACTAATTGACGTAATTTTCATTAGTAAATTATTTTCGCACGTAATAATATATTTATTTTTATGTTTTCTTTCAGTTTCAGTATTCATGTGTAAATATATAACGATTGAAAAATGGAAATATATTGTTTGAAAATATTATTATTCAGGCGTTTTGAATTTTGGCAACGGTAAATAAAAAACGGCTATTTGAAAAATATGAATTACTTCTCTATTTAGACAATAGAACGTTTTATAAATCATTCGAATGAAAACACTGAATTAAAAGGTTTAATAAAAAACATCGAAGTCAATTTAAAAAAAGGATTGGACACAGAACACCACAATATAGTACGTGCCTCCAAAAGATGGATAAATTTTCTATGTATAGTTTTTGATCCTATAAAGTTTTTATGATTGAGCTATCTTGGCCAGTTTCAAGATTGAATATCGTTTTAATATCATTTTAATAGTGTCTAATTCTTAGATTTAAAAATCGTTAGTATGTTTATTATGCATTTCTAAATAAAACTTCAACTTTTCATGTTTTTATATGCAATAGTTTTTTAGATATCAGCTGAAAAAAATGAAAAAAATCTCTGTCGATTCAAAAGCGGCAGTGGCAGCGTTAGTAAACTTTTTTTTTTAAACATAGAGATTCATGCTTGAAAATTATTTTAAAAATTATAAAATATAAGTAAAGTAAGATACAGTTTTCAAGCAAATTGCATTTGAAAGTAATTTTATTTTAATCCGACGATGTAAAAAATGAAATTGTGACATGTTTAGAATTTAATAGATTTGCCCAAAACCGAAATTGATCGCTCAAATCGTTGCTATCGTCGATATGTCGCTAGAGTTACTCACGAACATGTTTTTGCTTTATAATATAAATTTTGATTGAAAACTTGCGTTTGAATAAATGGAATTAATATTTGAAGATAAAGGGATATAATGTTCGTTCTTATTATAAAATATGAGAGTTTTCCTAGAACATGTATTTGAATCTTGGGTAAGACTGCACAATTAAATTTCAGAGTATCTAAACATATTGATTATAGATGTTTTTGAGAACGGAAATTTATTAATAGATGTCAGTAAGTATTGTTTTAAATTTAAAGAAACACGAAATAATTTTAAAATGTAATATTACAATTTTAAGCTCACACTGGTAAAAATTTGCAGCAAACTGTCCAGTCATTTGACTGTTTTTATAGAAAATGGTTACATAACTGTAATTTAACTCTATTCTGACCATAATATGAGCAATATTATAATATGGTCAAAATAGAGTTTAATTGTTGTCGCGTAACGATTTTCTATAAAACCTGTCAAATGACTGGACATTTTGCTTCAAGTTTTTAATAGTGCAGAAAGGTATAATTAGCATTCTCTTTCAAAGGTTGAATGATAATATGGGACAAAAGACAAGTCATATAAAGAAATACCCACTAGGTTTGAATTACATGTTACATTTGGATGTTGGTAGTGGTTTATTCAGCCGAAGTGTCTTCAGGATGTTATATTTCACAGTTTATCATCCTGACTAGTATTCTCACTATTTCTTGGGAAAACAGGCTGAAATCCGAATTTGCGCTTGGATGTCGGTAGTGATTTATTCAGCAGAAGCGTCTTCAGGATGTTATATTTCACAGTTTATCATCCTAACTAGTGATAAGTATTCTCACTATTTCTTGGGAAAACATTAGACTGAAATCCTAATTTGCGTTTGGATGTTTGTAGGGATTTATTCAGCAGAAGCGTCTTCAGGCTGTTATATTTCACAGTTTATCATCCTGACTTGTGATAAGTATTCTCACTATCACTTGGGAAAACATCAGACTGAAATCCTAATTTGCATTTGAATGTTTATAATGGTTATTCAAAAAGCGTCTTCAGGATTTTAAATTTGGCAATTCATTATCCGGTTTAGTGATTGGAATCCTCTGTAATAATAAAAAACACTAAACTCGAATCCTAATTTAGAGATAGATGTTTGTTATCGTTTATTCAAAACTATCTTCATGATGTTACATTTGATAGTTCATCATTCTGTCTGGTGATTGGAATCCTCGTTAATAATAATAAAACATAAGGCACGCGTCCTAAGGGATTTTTGTACTGTCTTAGAAACCACTTTAATCCGAAGCTTCCGGTCAACGAGGTATGCATTTATACTTCGTTTGTTCCGGTTGATTTTGCTGTTTCAAAATGACCGTTTTATCACAAAACACAATTCACTAATAAATCAATAATTGCAAAATGTCATGAACTATTTACCCGATATTTATTCGAACTTCTGTTCTTGAATTGTGCAAGCTTTTAATAAATTAATTTAAACATTCGCATCCTTTTGTACAATTGGAAAGTAAATATGATTTAAAACAATAGAACATTCAAACATGTCAAATAAGCAATGCCATTATCTTATATAATCTGTCGGAATATAATAAAATAGAAGTTAAATGCCAATTTAATGATATGAGTTAAGTGTTACCGTTAAATGTTGCTTTATTTCTGATAATAATAATAAAAAATTGAACAGATTAAAAAGTTTTTAACAAAACAATCTCTTAATCCCTAACAATTTTATTACAATATTTTACTTTATCTGCGCTGCATTAAAAAGAACAACGTTCTTTCTAAACACAATTTAGAGAAAGATTTTAGAGGTCATTTTATTAGTGCTTCATTGCAGGATTATTTTATTTATTTGTTTGTTCTTTAACTGTAAAAAGGATATGGAATGCAATAAAGTTTTATTGCACACATATTGTTAAAACTGACAAATTGTGGCAATGACAATATTTTCTTCTATATAATTCTAATATATTAATTTAAATAGAGCTTCAACAATTATCTTACCAATATATAACAATTATCTAAATATCACTTCAACAATTATTAATATTTATTGCTTTTAATTGAACCGTAAGCAGTGAGTAATATAAAAAAAAAGTACAACAACGATTTCTGTTAGATACTCAAATTCACAGTTATATCGCTACATTTGTTTTTAAATAATAACCACGAACATGATGCGTTTTTACCCTATAGAAATTGAGATACAACTATAACGTTCATCGCAAAGAGCATTACAGCATAGTTGCCGTTCTCTGTAATGTCCAATCCGGTTTTTATTCTCTGTAATGTACAATCCGGCTTGTACAATAGTTTTTCATTGCTCTGGTAGTGAGTTTGAGGTCGTAGAAACTTAAACTTATACTGGTGAAATGAAATTCAGTGAAAAGGTACGTCCTTTTGTCGTATTTATAGTATTATGACGTCAATTTCCACTGGTGAAAACGTTCCGCCGTACTAACTTTAAGGCCCTTTATCCCGGAAAGCAACGAAATGACAAGAAAATATTTAGTCTTTAAAAATGACAATGAAGTATTAAACAAGTAAGAAACTGAAGTATTTTCTACGAATGCATGCAAATGACGTGTCTTTGTACTCTGCCGGTATTGAGATTAGAACGTTAGCAATGGGTACATGAAACACAGAAATTAATTCTTGTCAACCATGTTTAAACATGTTTACAGGAAATACATTTATTAATAACCTATACCGTTTTAAAATATAATCGAATCAAAAGTATGAAAGTACGTATGAAAAGTTTGTGCCGGTAAAAATAACGTTATGTTGAAATGCATTTTTTTAATGATAAAACTAAAAAACTAAAATTACTGTGTTAGATTTACTTAATTTTTTCGCTCATTTCTTGCGTCGTAATTACGAATATTAGTATTATAGCTTTATTTAAGTACCTTACCTTGAATATTACCTTAAATTGCATATCACTGAGTGATTTAATTTTAAATAAAGTAAAGATTAGATGTATGAAATGTAATTCTTAATTAATTTGAAAAGTTAAAATTGCATAAGTAGTGTTATGGTAAATATATTTTAAAATAATAATTGTTTTTTCCAGTTTGGAAAGTCAATGTAAGACTGATTGTTATTCAGTTGTTTTTGTAGATGTATTAAAAGTTGATCTAACGCATTTCTATTACAAAATTTTAATTCCGTCGGATTTCGACGGACTCCACTTCATGTATTTTTACATTAATTTAACATCTGTATTATTTTGAAAAGCAACATTTTTATGAATACATCTGCAGATAATGCTGCGCTATAGATTCAGGAAAATTTTACTCTTAACTTTTGAAATTTTTTAAATGCAAAGAAAATGTAGTTTTAGCTTAAAATCTGTGCAGAATTTTAGACTAAATTAAGTTATTTTTATTTGCAATAAATAATTATTTTGTCTGCATATTCATTGCGTTAAGAATGTTTTAATGTGATTAAATTCATTTTTAAATACCGCATTTTCTAATGTATTAAAAAACTCCCCAAATTTAATAAATCTGTAAAGAAAAACATGGAATTTTTAAAAACGCCGAAACTACATCTTGAAAGTAAAATAACTAGATTTCTGTAGACATCACCAACACAGATAGAAAAGCACTGCATTTTATCAACACTGATAAATATTGCTTAATATCACTTATAAGCTAATTTTTAATAATTAAAATTAAATTTTTAATTAAATGCAAATCTTCTGAATTTATATTTAAGCATTGTTTTATGTTAGAAATTCAATAACACATAAATATATCATTAATAGAATTGATTTATGAAATTATTCATTTTCTAAAATTAAACACAATTCTTCTTATATAAATTATGTAATTCGATATAACTAATGACATTTCTATTGTATTTTTTAAATTAATATATTAAAAAGCGTAATGTGTACCGTACAAACATAAGAAATACAAAAGGGAGTTACACATAAAGAAAAGAAATCTGTACCTACATGCATAAGACGCATCCTATGTTAAAGCACTTTTTTTGTGTAAAAAATAATGCGTCTTTTGCATCATAAAATACAGTAGTTTAAAACTTAGCTGATATGAAATCTCTTAAACAGTATTTTATATTACAAAATGTTTTTTCTGATTTATCAAATCGTAAATTAAATTTCTCCTTTCGTTAATGTTGAATATATATAGAAGTGTTTCTCTAAAAACCTTAACATTTATATTTTTCATATATTTACAAATGTAAATATGAAATTTGAATCAATGGTTATTTTTCAGAGAATTTTCTATTTCAAAGAATATTCAAATAGAAAAACAATATTTTAAAGTGCATTTCGAATGTTATATTTCCCAGTGTAAACAGAGTAAGTATTCCTTTTGACTTACAAACGAAATTCGAATGTTTTCTTTGAAGAAGTCTTATTTCCATAACAATAAAGTTTTTCTTCTTAAATTTTGAAATATGATGATATTTAACCATTTCGAAACAAATACAATTGCTTTTTGGATGTCTCCATTTTCGTTTGTTAAATTATATTATAGTATTGTGAGATTTTGTTTCCCTCCTCCTAAGAAAACCTATAAAGATATGTACATTATTACTTAAATACTAACTATTATTATCTATTATGACTGATCCATTATTACTCAATTATTGATAATTCCTGATTACAAACTTGTAAAAAAGAGAACTTTTCACTTCTAATGGAATGTTTTGTATGTACTAATATACAGAACAGATCTTCTCATGGTCGTTTTATTGGGATGTTATATTTGCCTATTTATCGTTTGACTCCCAGCATTTGAAATTCATAAAAATGTACAGATTACTTCAAAAGTAAATATATAATTAAAATAAAGTACTAAACAAAGTCATTTAAAAATCATTTTTGAGTCTTAAACGTATATTTAAAGGACTAAGGTAAAGTTCTCGATTATATTATTGCGTATGGAAGTGTATGTTAAAAAATATTGAACCTTAAAAAAAAAAAAAAATCTAATTACTGTGGTTTAAAGGGAATGAGCCTCCTATATTTTTCCTTAGAAAGGCTTCAAAATTAGTTCCTAAACTGATATGTTATTTTTTTTTTTAAATAATTCATTAAAGTTGGTGTATTTTATTATTATTTAATTTTTTTATCTGAATGTTATGTTAAAGTAGATACCTTTAGATATGACATAACATTAAATGTGATCAGAGATGTTTTTTAATTAGAAAAAAAAATATCGCAATGTTTTAGTGTTAGTCTGTATACAGGATGCATGGGAAAGTCCCTTCATCATGAAATAAATCTTGAAAGGATGAAACTAGATTAGACAAAGTAGACACAAGTGTCTACTGATAGTAAAACGACTCTGCGTTATCATACGATAGTGACGGCAGTGCTTCCTAGTGACGAAAGTTTGAAGTGATCGACCTTATCGAAAAAACGTTGAGGAATAGTGAAGCAAATCAAATCAAAAAGTTATTCTAAATTCGTTATGATACGACGTCGGTTTTCGGTGATAATAACACTGTGCATACCCTAAAAAGTTTTGAATTTCTTAAAGGATTGCCCGACTTATCTTAATTAAAAGACACACTTCTTTAAGCTGGTGATTTTAAATTTCACCATCCAATAATTATCTTTAGAATTTAAAATATTTATATATAACTAGTGGCAGCATAACCCGAATGTGACCAGAAATGCAAAAGCACCGTAACCCAAATGCAACTCTTATACTATTCAAATTGTGGCGTAGAAAATGAGTCGTATAATAGTTACAGTGAGTCGATATGTTCTATTTTACAACGAAGCAAAAATTACTCAAAAATATGTCACGGTAGCTTCACAATGGAATTACTAAATGACAGTCTCTATAGAGTATAATGTAACTAAATAAAGATGTCACCGAATCGTCACAAATATTCATCATTTTGACTACAGTCATTTGTGACTATTGTGAATTCATACTTTTCATTTAGTTGCAAATTTATTTATTTAATTTATTTTACTATTTTTTTTGCGGGTTTCAAGATCAATATTTTTATTTTAAAACTGTATTAATCAAAACCATTCAAGCATAAAAAATGCCTAATTGAGTAGAAAAAAGTTTATATGTAATTTAATGTAACATGCAATAACTTAATAAAGTTTTAAATAATTATTTGGAAACAAGAGTTTGAAAACTTTTTCTATTGAAATTTTGATTGATTGATGAAAAAAGAAGTTTTAGCATTCTTTTATGATTTTTGAGAAAAACATGGACTTAAAGAGGTACGAAAAATAAAGTATCAGAAATTTATAAGGATGCTTTTTAAAGTGAATAATAAGGTATGTAATGTGAAAAAGACAAATGTAATTTATTCTTAGACTGAAAATAAAAAAGACTTAATTTTTTAAAAATACTTTCTTTATCAGGATTTGATTGATTGAAGAAAGGAAAAATTAAAGATGTAATGCCATTTTGTTAATTTTAAGAATAACAATCTGAAATTCTCCTTTAAAATTCTTTCTATAATTTTAGTGATCTAGAATTAAAAATAAATTAAAGCCATACATCTTTTTACATCGTGCAAAAAGAATAATTCGGAAACCATTTAATATCAAGCACAAATATTGTTTTTTAAATTCGCTGTTTTATATACTGTTTTTCATTTTAATTAACAGGGAACAAAACAATTTTTCAGATTTAAATTTAAAAAAAAACTGTTTAACAGATTTTTATACCAATATTTTATTATATTCAATATATACATTATTCTGTTATTTCAATTTAAATATTCAAACTTATTTTTCTTCGTTTTCTTACTTTTTTACTTTTTGTAATTTTCAACATCAGTCATTCTCTTTTAAAATTGTATTAATAGTACACATTCAAGCTTCAAATATACTTATAGAATTAGGATTGCAATTAGGCATTGAAAATAAATTTTATGTCACGAAATGTAACATAATAAAAACAGAATAAAAGTTTTAAATAATTACCTTGGAAACACAAAGTTTGAAAACTTTTCTCATAAAATGTTTATTGATTGATAAAAAAAGAAGATTTTGAATTCTTTTGAGACTTTCGAGAAAACATAGACTTAAAGAAGTACGAATAATAAATTTTCATAACTTCATAAAAGTATTTCTTGAAGATGATAAGCGGTTATGAAATTTAAAACAAGTTGGAAATTGTACGTCAAACGTGACAAATGAGGTGCGTTCGTGTTATAGCTAGTTATATAAATATTCAGATCTTCTTGATTTTTAATTCTGTGAAATGAATTAGATCGTGTGCAGATTCATTTCTGTCATAAAATAAGTATCTCGGTCGCTTGACGATTCAACCTCGGAAGCTCCTATAACAAGAAAGCACCGATTTTTTTTTTAAATTCACATTTCTTAATAAATATTTTTATTAATATTTCCTAAAGTTTTGATTCGATTTTCATAAAATTTGAAATGTCTCGACAAATTTCTGCAAAGATAATATATCTAAAATTTCAAACCATTCGGTTGGGTAGTTTTTGCGTTGTTATATGCGGACGGACGGACGGACAGACGGACGGATCAAGCGACGACAATAGGTGCTACGTATTTATATAATTACGAACGCACCTAAAAAAGATAGAGAATATTTATACTTAAACTAGAAATAAAAAGACGCAGGTTTAATTTTCTTTTCTTTACAAATAATTTAAGTGATTGAAGAAAGAAAAAAAATTAGATGTAACATTATTGGGTTAATTTTAATAATATTAATCGAAGATAATCTTCCATAGTTTTTTCGAAACTTTTAGTGATTTAGAATTTGAAATCTAAAGCAGAATATATGTAGAGATTTACATGAGGAGAAAATATTTTTTTAGATACTTACTAAACATTATGCACAATGTTTTCAAAATTTACTGTTTTAAATACATCAAGTTACTAAGAAAGTTGTAGAAAAAATAATTAAGAATTTGTCTATTTTTTATTTTATTGCAATTTTTTTAATCAATTTTTTTATTAATGAGAAATGTTTAATTGCATTGGGATGAAATATTATCAAGCCTTTACTACGGGTAATCTTTGCTAAAAGGCAGGAATAGAACATTATATTTATTTTCTATGTTCACAGTAGAATCTTGCGAAAGTTGGATTATACTCAAACCGAAACCGAAAGAGTTTTTAAAAGTCAATCTGAAACCTGATACGAACCCGACAAAATAATTCGGGAACTCGAAACCTGAACACTGACACACTTTAACCTGAAACACGGCACACTTCAACCCAAACCCAAAAAACTTTAAACTAAACCCAAAATAGAAGAAAATTTATGGCGATTACTTGTAGAAACTACCTGAACTGCTTCAACCGGAACCCGAAATGGAAGAAAATTATTCCATATTTTCTACAACTATGAAAAACTGTCTACAATTGTATCTCTAATATCAATTTTATCTTTTATGTTGAAAAATGAACACATATATATTATATACTCATTAATGTTCAAATTTATATATTTTGTATATTTGTATATATATATATATATATATATATATATATATACAAATATACAAAATATATAAATTTGAACATTAATGAGTATATAATATATATAAATAACAAATCCCAAACCGAAACACTTAATGTCAACCTAAACTGAATCCAACCCACAATGAAACAGAACAGCATCAATCGGGATTCAGTTCGAAGTTACTCAACCCGTTGTAAGACTCTAGTTTACTTTAAACAGATTCTGCTGATTAAAAAAAAAAAAAAAAATACTGTCAGCTAAAACTAAAGTAAAAAAGTCCTTCCGGCCTGTACCGGGAGGAAAAGGTAGCTTTCCTATATCTTCGTTTTAAAATTTTAGCTAATGTTACACGAAAACAGCAAGCTAAAATGCAAAGAAACGTTTACAAAAGATTCGTTAATACTGAATTTGAATAAGAAATTTGCCAAATTATTGAGCAATAGCGAAATTGGCTTCATTTATGAAGACTTATTTTGATCGCCAAATTTGGCGATATTTCGCCAAATGTCGCCAATTTTGGCGTTAACGGATATGAATATATAGTTTTATGCGTATGATTGGGAAAATTATTACAACAATGAAAGAAAATAATTTGCGAGTAATCGCGTTAATGTGCTGTTTTGTTTCAAAATGTCAGCCACCCTAGAATTTCAAACTGCTCTATCTCAGCCATTTTTTAAGATAGAGGTAAACCAAAAAAAGCTCTGGAATCCTTGTATCAAGACCTAACACGTAATTAAAAAATAAATTTGAATTTTTAAATTTTTTGTATATTTATTTTAGATTTTAAGTTATTTTACATCTTTAAATGGCCGCCATCTTGAAACAAGATGGCGGACCAAGCTGGCCAACGAACTCGGTCGAGACATTAGTGACCTTAATACACACAATTAGTTTCATCAAAATCGATTCATAATTACGGGCGTTATCGTATGACATAGGTCAGATATATATATAATATTTTAAAGCAGATATATGATATAACGTTAAAACATAATAAACAACATTGCCTAAAAAATAGTTTTCAACTCATTAATAAAATACATAATATCAATCCGGTTAAATTCATAAAAACATTGGATTTTAATGATTTATTTAATAACATTGATATAAAAGACTTACATAAAACAATGTGTATATTATTTAAAGAATTTAAATCTCAATTAAAATTAAAAGAACATATTTCAGTAAATTTTTTTAAAACTTTACTAAATTTTACATTGCATAATAATTACATTATATATGACAATATTATCTATAAACAATGCCAGGGAATTCCGCAGGGCGGAACCGCATCTAGTATTCTCTCTGACCTTTACTTATATTATTATGAAAGAAATATAAGAGTGAACAATGATTATGTATTTTATCGCTATATTGATGACATTATCATATTTTATTTCAATGAAAAAAATTGCACATCACCACTCAATTTTTATCCTACTCAGCTTAAATTAAGCGAAAATGATTTAATTAATAATAATATAAACTCTCTTGACTTAAAAATTAATAATACTAATAATTATAAATTAATTTTTGATATTTATGATAAGAGATTTGATTTCCCATTTAAAGTAAATATTTTTACCAATTTTGCTTCATGTTTACATAAATCTGTTTATAAAAATATAATTATCAATTATCTACATCGTATAAAATACTTATGCTCAGATATAAATAAAAACAAAAATATTAGATATATTCGAGATCAAGCAAAAATATATGGTTATCCAATTTTTATGATAAATTCAATCATCAACTCTTTTAAATAACATTTATTATATAATTTAAATATAAACAAGGTATGTAATAAATTATTGTTTTAGTGTGCGATAACATATAACAAAAGATATAGAAAATAATAATTATAACATACATTATTATAATTATAACATATTAGGAAATTTAATATTTAATATTTGTTTGAACATTATATACACTTTATATAGAAAATTACAATTATAACATATATAATTACAATTATAATATATTAGGAAATTTAATATTTGATTGAACATTATATACACTTTGTATAGTTGTGATTGTGCGTTGCCGATCACCTCTGTTTAAGGTGTTATTGATGTGCAGTTTTCATACATTTATAAATTAACTTATACAATAACAAATTAAATTATACATGGATAACATTGGTGATTATAACTCATAAACATATCTATTTGCAATATATATAAATATAAATATATATAGTTTTTATTTTTGTCTATGAATAATTAAATTTAACAAGTATTTTAATTACTGCATTGCATTAATTTGATTGAAAAACAGTAGTAATACTATTAATTATCAATTTTATAAATTTTGAGATATTTTGAATTGTTTATGAATTATTTAATTAGATATTTAAATTAATCTATGAAATATAAAATATATTTACAATGTAGTATAAATTAAACATTAATTATTTAATAACAAGTCTAATATATATTTAAGTAGTAGTAAAAATAAAACATTAATTATTTAATAATATGTCTATAATATCAGTGGATTAACACAGCTGTAAAAATAAAACATTAATTATTTAATAATATGTCTATAATATCAGTGGATTAACACAGCTGGCAGCAAAAACAATTTGAATTAAAATAATATCTCTTTTACATAATATATTCTTGTTAAGAATATCTGAAATGCTGTGCAAGTTGAATTAATTCTGTGTAGATTTATTCATATAGTAGTATTATATTTTATTTGAATTTAAAGTAAAACTACAAGTTAGTATTGTTTTTTAAAGTTTATTTATATAATTAAATCTAATGAAGTGAGTATGTAACTAATAAAGTGGATATCTAACTAAATATTAATTATGAATTATTATAATACCAATAGATGGCGACACTTTACCTTTCAGGTAGTTGTTGATAATATTGTTAATATTATATTTAATTTAACTATAGAGGGAGCTATTGATTGTATATTAATTTTACTTTCAGGAATTAAAATTGGATGGAGTAATATATATTCACGGATATAATTTTGTTATAAGTGTATTAAAACCAGAATTATTTTGTGTGTTTTTGAATCATTTTGTGTTTGGGTGTCATCGATGATGTTGTTGTGTTTTAAAAAAAGTGTGCTCTCAACTTGTCTTTCAAATCATTTCTCTCAACTCGACTTAGTCAACATGTATGATGCATTGCCATGTGGATGTGAATATTATGCAGAAGTTGTGACATTTTAAGGATTCTGTATAATTATTGTGAGTAAAATATTTTATCTACACTTTACGCGTTCATATTTCCAATTTTATTATTTCAAAACTGTTATCTCGTGGTAATTTCCTGAGGTGTTAAATACAGTTTTTGGGATAATCGATGTGAGTGAAATATATTGTATATTCTTAATGGTTTTTTATTTCCTATTTAAATATTTCCAAATGTTGTCTGGTAATAATTCAGTGTACCTGGATGATTCTACTGATCTTAGCATTATGCCAGTAGAATTATGAAACACTGAATTATTATTTAAAACACATGTGCCCAGACAACACAAACACATCCTAAAAACATCCAAAAGATGTCATATTTAGGACAAGCTGATATCCTGTGGACCGATGAAATGGTCCTCTCGACAGTTACAGGACATCCCCTAAGTTTCGAAATGTCACACCTTTCAACGTCCTATGGATGTCATCTCATGACACATTTTGGACGGTTATAGGACACTTGCATTACATCCTCTGGATGGTCCTATTGATATCCTAAAAGCATCCACATAATGTCATATTTAGGATAAGCTGATATCCTGCGGATGGATGAAATCATCCTGTAGACAGTTATAGGATATCCCCTGGGTGTCGAAATGTCACACCTGTCAATATCCTATGGATGTCATTACACAACACCTTGTGGATGGTTATAGGGCATCCTCTGGGTGTCAAAATGTCACACCTGTCAGCATCCTGTGGATGGTTTTCATGATATTACTGCCTTCAATTTGCATTTTTGAAATTCATATGTACATAAACATATGACAATGCATAGATCTATTGTTACTGAAAACATTTATTTAATAAATTTTATAGTTTAAAAATATCTTCATTTATTAGAGGGAATAAAATTTTTTATTTTTTAAGAAAGGTTATTGAATAATCTTTCTTTAAAAAAAAATATCCAATCTAACAAAGATCTCATACACTATATAATTTATTTAATAAAAAATGTTTTCAGTAACAATATATTGAGGTATATATGAATTTAAAAAATGCAAATTGAAGGCAGAAGATATCTTATATTCTCGATAAAATTCAAGAAAATTTAAGAAATTTTGTAAAATTCCTTACTTATATATATTGATATATATCATATATAATTATATAGCCCTTTCATCTTATATTCTCGATAAAGAAAATTTTCAAGAAAATTTAAGATATTTTGTAAAATTCCTTACTTGTATATAATTATTTTTTACATATTTTATTCTTAATTTGAGCAAATATTATATAAAATGATGCAATTTAAAAAATTTTCATGACCTTTATTTAAGTGCTATGTCTGAAGTGGAACTTATCATTCTTGTCGTAAGAAGTCATATAAAAACTTAAGGCAGTATTCAAAAAAAATATTTTTCCATGCTCAACAACTCAAAATTTTATGACACATTTTCAAACTCATTTTTAAAAGTAAAAACATGAAACTTGGCGGCGTGATTTATGAAGAGATTTATAAGGGACCTACGTTTTTATTTTTCGTTCAATTAATTAGAAATTGATTTACAAACAAATATTTTCAAAGTACTTTTTTTTTTTTTTTTTCCAGCGCTATCGCTTCGGGAAATTCGGTTCAAAATGTCCACTTTGACAGCATTTTTAAAAATATATTCTGCCTTTATCAAAAAATCGAGACAACACGGACATTATAAAGTTTCTGAATAAGAGAACCTGCCAATTGGATGCATTTTCGAGCAAAAATGAATTTAAAAATGTGTCTCAAAATAAGCAGTTTGGATTTGAATACAGCCTTAAGTTTTTTTTAAAAATTTGCAATTATTTGTTTTACTTACTAAAAAAAGCATGTAAACACCTGATCCACTTTAGGAACACCCGGTATATACAACAAATGTTATGCATTTGATTGTCCTCTGATAAGGTGCCACATGAAATTTAAAAGTATCGTTTTGTCCCTCTGATGATGGTTTTACATTGTTTTTCTAGAATAAAGCTACTGCATAAGTCATCTGTTAATACTTTTGCATTCAAAACAAATAAAGGACAGAAAAGTATGCCCTTTCATATTTAGTGACCGAAGCACACATTTACTGCTGTGATAATTTGGCTATACAGCTTCAGATTCAATTTGTTTTACTTATCTTTGTACTTAAATACATTACCTTACTTTAACAAAATGAGACAGTACCATGATTATGTAAATGCTAATGGCCCAGAAAGTGCATTTGATATATGTCACAAAGTATTAACACAAATTTGAGCAATATTAAGATATTGTTTGCTTTCATTGTTCTAACTTTAATGAATAAACAACTTCTGTATTTTAAATAATTGCACATATTACACTAAGTGCTCAATATAAAATAATAAACTTAAATTATATGACATACAAAAATTAAATCTTTATGCAAAAGTCATCAGAAGTGAATACCTGAAAATTTTAAAATTTTACTCCCAATTTAATTGGAAATCAGTAAAGGAATAAAAATAAAAATATAAATTTCACAATGTCATGAAAGATAGTATGGGGAAAATGATAACCGCTGTTGAATAATCTTATTATTTTAAAAAAATTCTATAATGTTACAAATTGCACAATAAAAAAATTCACATTAAAAACAAAACAAATATTTATTTACAGCTTTCACAATAAAATACAAAACAAATATTTATTTATAACTTTCCACAATAAAATACAAAACAAATATTTATTTACAACTTTCCACATCACAAAACATAGTTTTTTTTTTCTTTGCAACAATCTGGTTTCTTCCACCTTGCTGTTGTCACAGAAATTTCTGCTCGGCATACGTCTGTAAAGAAGAAAAGAAAAAATATACATTTCTACCTAACTTTGTAAGTGCATCACATTCATTCAAAATGAATAAATCAGCATATATACACAAGATATACAATAATTTCTTACCGTCTGTTTCTTCAAAAGATCTTACAGTAAAATTTATTATTTTTAGGAACTTTACTATTTAAGCCTTATGGGATATTTGAACAACTATGAAAAAGTAAAAGCACATCTTATTTTATGTCGAAAAACGTCATACAGCATGAAAGCACCCGCCTTGTTTTGTGTCGAATAAAAAAAAAAATCTTAATATTTATAACTGATGGTAATGTCATATTTTTAATAATTAAAAATGATGGTAATTACAAGCAAAATGTACTACAGTAGACTCCCCAAATCCACATGAGTCCATCATAACACTGAAATTGTGCAAATTTTTGAATTATTTGCAGATTTCTGGTTTATTTACATTTTTTAAGCAGTAATACGAATGTAATAATGCATTTGAAATTACAATGAATATGTCTATAATAAAGTAAATTATTAAGTAAAACAATAAAGTACTAAATATTAAGAAAATGTAAAACTTGATTAAAATATAAAAAGTAAAGATCAAGTATGTATTTAGTAATGTGTAAGGCGTAAGTATGCTAAATAAAGATTAGATATCATCATCATCAACAACTGTTTTCAATCCACTGCTGGATTCTCACCCAGATTTTTCCATTGTTTCCTGTCTAGTGTTTTAGTCATCCAATTAACACTGACCACTTATCTGATTTCGTCACTCCATCTTACTTGAGGTCATCTTCTTGGTCGTTTTACATCACTGGGATACTACTGTAGGGTGTTTGTGCTCCATCTACTGTCTTATCTTTTTGCAATGTGCCCCGCCCATTTTCCATTTTAGATGTTTAATTCTTTCAATGACGTCAAAAACTTTCGTCTAACTTCTCATCCAGGTTATTCTCTTTCTGTCTCTTCTAGTTATGCCTAGCGTACACCTTTCTATACTTCGCTGTGTTCGGGTCCGGATACCGGGTTGCGTTAGTGAAGGAAACACTTGATGGAGAAGTTTCTGTAGAAGCACAATTTTAGTCATCAATATTGGTTTGACACTAAACGGTATTTGCAGTTCCGCTGCACCAGATTTAGTACAGCAATCCTATACTTTACAGATTAACAAACTACGACTTGTGTGTTCAGGGGTCGATGCAGGTTTTTTTTTCTTGGGGCCCATTTTGTGAAAAGTAAAGGTTATTTTTGTGAAATTTATTATATTTTTGTGAAAAATAACATTTTGTGGCGAAAGTTGATATCCAGTTAATCAAATTCAGACCAAGCATTTAAAAACAAAAAACGTTTAAAATCCTTTTGCTGAAGTTTTCCTCTCTGGTGAACTTGCTTGTTTACAAATTACATATTTTAAAAATCACAAAATAATAAATAAATAATAAATAGTAAGTTTTTATGGAATAGCATTTTGTGAAGGAGCCCATTTTATCAAATTGATTTTTGTGAAGGGGTTCCATTTTATCAAATTGAATTTTGTGAAGGGGCCGATTTCATTAAATAGATTTTTGTGAAGGGGCCCTAAATAGGCCCCAAATTTTTCCTGGATCGACCCCTGGTGTTTCATTTTAAAATGCTTGTTGCACTTATGCTGAATTGGTGTTTGTTATGAGAACATAAGATTTATTTTTATAAAAGCTATGATTTATCAAACTTATAAGTTATAATGCTCTAAAATAAGACTTATTTTTGTATGGAGTAAAAAATTCAAAAAGAAAATAACAATGTGTGCAGTATTTGAACACACGGCAAATGTAATATGGTGAGAAAATGCTTTTTTAACCATTAAAATAATGTCAGGGCTTAATATACTTACATATCTACCGTATTATTGGGAATATCAGCCGTACCAATGAATATCTGTTTCAAAAAAAGTATATCCACGTAAGCGGCACACCTGTAAAAATCTCTTTTTTAAAAATGTATAGTGCCGCACCCAAGGAACTCAAATTTACGTATAAATATTTTCCCTTAAATGCCACACACAAAAAAAATTTAAACTAGTAATTAAATATAAAGAACTATTGTAATATATAAATAATTTAACTTAAGTGCTGAAAAAAAAACTGTATGTATATATATATATATATATATATATATATATATAAGGATATCATATAGAGACTTTGTGCCGAAACTACTGTAGCATAACTAGAACGGTGTTCCTGTAATTTTTTTTTTTTTTTTTTTTTTTTTTAAGGGTGGAGGGAGATTTCTTTTGACAAAAGACATGTTAGATTTAAGGTATGCAAATGACAAAAAAATTTAAACAAGCAAAATATTACTGAAAAATGTTATGTAATAAACCATTATGAAAACATTTTTAAAATATGTAGTTTTATGTTAACTCCCCTGACTACTGCTAAAAGCACCTTTTCGTCACCGAAGCAATAATCAAACAGAGAAAAATACAGTATTTAATCTATATCATCAGAAGCTGATGATCTTATTCTGATAACGTTCGGCGACTTCCGACTACAAATAGTTTAATAAACAAAACAAAAACCACAGATAGTTCTCTCCTTTTTCTTTGCAGTTGCTTTTTTGTGGGGATGCTCTCATTTTCTAATAATTGATTATTTTTTAATAAAAGTTTGTTACACAGCCTAATTTACTATTATTGAACTTGCTGAAAACTTGATCAAATTTCGTCAATTGACGATGGAGATATCAATTATTTTTTTTAATAGTAAGGTAAAAACAGGTTTTGCTTTTCATTCTTTTTCTTTTAATTATTTTTTCCGTTTGCTTGAAGCTCAATTTTTTTTCCCATTTGGCTCTAACTATTACGCTTGACGACAATAGTGTTGATATAACACAGTTTAGAGATACCTAGAATTTAAATATTCAGGGCCGAAATTAGCTTTTTTTTCACAGGGGCAAACAGGGATTTTGGCACCCCCACTAATCCTACCTTTCTCGCAAAGTAAATTTACAAAGATAATTTTACTAAGTTTTTAATAGCTGACTTATTTTAAACTGAAAAATATGTAATCATAAAATACGTAATAGTGAACTCTGTGCTTTGTCAAATACTTATTCAATAAAACCTGTGAGTACAGAATCAAAAGGAACAAGACAAAATTCAGTTTTATACAAGTTTTCGTCTTAGCAAATAGAATTGATGCTATTGTTACTGTTGGATCCGTGTATTTTTTTCATTTAAGACAGGATTCTATTACAGAAAGATTTTACTGTAGTTATAGTATTACATTACAATTGAACAGATGTTTAAAGACCTAGTGTTATAAGTCACAATGTCTTAAGAACTGAAAAACCAGAATTTTCTGTAAGAATATAGCAATGAATTCTAATACTGTAAAACATCTTTGTATGTTAACTACATACAGTTTCATGGAGCTGTCATTTATACTGCACTTCCTATTTATAGACTAATATGTTTAGATACTTTCCTGAACCTAAATTCCAAATTATAATAGTGACTCGGAACAAAAAAAAAATTAAGTTTTTAATAAGTATTTTATTATGTGAATTTTCTACCTTTTATTTTTTAGTGTCCCATGAATTCTCAGTTTTTCTTTTGAATTTTCCAACTTACAAAACATTTTTGCCCAAATTTCATATACTTTTTTTGTATCAAGCAACAAACCAAATGGTCATTTGTCGTCCCCCATGCCTTCCATTCTGGCGCCCGGGGCACATGCCCCCTCTGTGCTGCCTTTAGTTTCAGCCCTGAATATTAATAATCAAAAAGTGCTGCAGAATGTTTACATTTAAAATAAATGTCAATATACTTAAAATCTTGGTACTTTTCGGTTAGCCAGGCACCACTAATTAGAGATCTGCACAGACCGGGCTCGGGCCTATTTTCCTTCACTGCACTCGGGCTAGGCCTGGTCTCCACTCGTTTTGGGCCGAGCTTGGGCCTAGTGATTACTCTTTATGGCCCGGGTTCGGGCCTTTCTTTTTTCCTGAAGGATCAGGCCGTGTCTAAAATTATTTTTTCCGTACAGAGCCGGGACTGGTTTCATCCTTCCTAATCTTCACACCCCAAAATTTTCAGTCCTGGTTTTGACCCTATAAAAATCATTGCCTCGGCTTGGCCTTGTCCATTCGAAGGTCAGTAAAATAAGACCTGGCACAAAAATCTTTGAAATAAATGCAAATATTTTTAAATTGCCATTATTCTACAATTAAACATTAAAATTTATTATTTTTAAAGATAAGTAGATTTGTACACTTATTAAAATATAGCTAAATTAAAATATAGTGAAACGTGTGAAAAAGAACCTGCTTATGACGGAATCCTGTCTTAAACTGAAAAATGTGTTGATCCATGCAAAATGAATATACTAATACGTAAGAAAAGAATATATAATATATTTACACCTGCTAAGAAGGCAAATTGTCTATAACTCATTTTTTTTTCCCCTATGCAATTCCGTCTTAGAAGAAGATTTTAATGTATAGCATTTTTCTGATTTTTAACACTTCAATACATGGAATATGGATTAACAATATTAATGATAACTTAAACACATGCATACAACAAATAGAGATTTATTAAAAAAATAAATATCGAAGACTGCGGCACTTCTATAAAAATGAAGATTGTAAACATGAAAAAAAAAAAGAGCTTAGATAGGAATTTTTGGTTAGATCTACTCCTACAAGGCAAATTTTTAACCAAATCATCGTAAAAATCAATGTTTTGTGGAAATTAACTTGGGCCGGCCTTTTAGCTTTTATACCGGGACGAACTTATTTTTAAATCGGGCCGGGTCAGGCCAATATTTTTTTTTGCTCGGGCCGAACTTTTGATTTTTGTATCAGGCCAGGCCTGGAAATTTCGGCCCGTGCAGACCTCTACCACTGATATATGTACATGTATATATATACCATATATCTGCAAATACATATTATATATATGTATATACATATGTATTTATATATGTACATATGTCACTGGCACCCGGCTAACCGAAAAGTACCAAAAACTTTAGCATAAAATTATGGTTTATTTCTTCTGAAAAAAAATAGTTTGAATTAAATGTACTTTAAGATAAAATGAAGATTTTCTATACTTATATGACTGCTAAAAAGATATTTATTGCCTTTTGACAGGTATGCTAGTAGAACTTTTAATTTTTGTATCGGGCCGGGCTGAATTTTTTTTTGTATGGGTACCAATACAAAAATTAATTTGGGTGATCTATCAATGTTAACTGAATATTTTAGAAATTACCGGAAAAAAAAATCAGTTTTCAAAAACAAGCCATGGAATATAAACATTTGGGCAATTCCAAGCCAATTTACCATTTCTAGAATTTTATATTTTAGATCAAATAGGTAATATATATATTTTTCTGATAGTATTATACCTATATTTTTTATATTTGCAATGCATTTTATAAAATTTTGAATAGTCAAAATCAATAAAATTCATTATAATCGCTTCTGTTTACATGTTTATTTGTTTGTCTGTTACATGTTAAATGTTGGTCTGTTACAGGTAAGATTACATATTTTTCATGACTACCTTATGACAACAGTCAAATTTTGAGAAAGATATATGTTTCAGAACGCCCTCTGAATGAAAATACATTTTTATAATAATAAATTGTAAATTATTTTATAAGTAATATATCGATAAACATCAAGGTATCTGAAAAGCATGGTAATTCATGTTTGTCTGTTACATTAACATTTTTTTAACCATAATTATTTACATTAAATAATTTATTCATAATAACTATATTAATTTATCTTCTAATAAATATCATCATGCTAATTGTAGCCCTTTTTGAATTACATAATTATTATTTTTCAAATGAGATAAAGCCTTTTTTTCCGCTATGTCAATTAGTCTGTTACAATGGAATTGCCCATTTAAATAAATAAATAAGTAAAAATGTTCCAAAGCACAACAATTCATAAATATGCTTAAATGCAAAAATATGACAATTCAATAAAAGCTATAAAACTACATGCTCACATATTCTTTTATTTTTAAGAAAAAGAAATAATAATAATAAATCAATTAAACATACCACTGCTTAAGAGTCCATTGCAGACTTCTTTTCCAGCATTCAGCTCAATTTACAGCTGGATTTTTCAAAAATTACTTGCATAGTCTCTAAAATAAAGAAATAACTTTGAAATGAAGCATGTGTAAATAAATGTGTCAAATTAACATTTTAACCCGTCAGCACACACACTGGGATAAAATCTACCCCAGCTCAGAACTATTACTTAAAAATGTGCGTAAATCGTTCGGGATCATTCTGAGCTTTACAGTACCTTTCAAGCTGAAAGAGATCAAGATGTGGCCAAAAAGAATTTACCTCCGGTTGTGAGATTTTCCATTCTTTTGTTATAAAAATGTCAGGTGGGAGGAAATTTACCCCACGCGTGTTATAACGTAACCCATAATGATAAGAAAATGTTAATGCAAATGTTTATGTAAAAAATATAGTGTGCAAATAATAATATAATTTTTCTTTTAAACGTTAACAACTCTTGCACATACAGTTTCTATATATCAGTTTTATATTTTTTTGTATTTTTATGGCTAAATTTGGATTGAAAAAACTTTGTATGTAATGATATGCAGAAAAAAATCTTAGTGCTAGATTTTATGTTTTTTTTCTTCTTTAAATATGAAAAAACCTCTTATTTTAAGTTAAATTATTTTCTTTATTGATTTACAGTTTATTTCAAAATATAAATTTTTGCTTATAATCAAACCGGGGGGAAATTGACACAAGAAAACCCATTGGGGTCAAATTTATCCTGCGTGTGTAGTAACGTAATGGAAAGGGGCGCATGTGCTGACGGGTTAAGAACCAAGTTTTCAATAGAAATGTTTCCAATTTTTATTTAATTATTAATTAGCACTAGGATTTAATTATGATTTGAAATTGAAATATCTGAAATTAAGGAAAGTAACAGAGTTCTCTTTATGAAAGTAATCTCAAATAGATTGAGTTTTATAGAACAGAATTTAGAAAAAAAAAAAAAAGATAAATTAATACATAATCTTTTTTAATAAAAAGCTACGTGTTGCTGATGACTGGTTTTTTAGCTTATCGTTGCCAGAGATTAATTTCAGAAAATGAGAGATTTGAAGTTACTGAAAAAATTAATAGCTCGTAAAGTATTTGTCAGAAAATTGTTAATTCTCGACAAATACTAGATGTGCCATTTATTTTTAGTATATATATATATATTAAATATAAAAAATCTGTTAGAGTTTTAAATTAAAAAAAAAAACAGTTTTCAGCGATGTTCTGTAACCCGGGAAGCCCAAGTTCGATTCCCTAGTATTATTTAATAATAATGTACTTGTACGAATTCAAAAACCAGCTCAGGCTAAAAGTATCAATTTCAAATTAGTTGTGTATTATATAAAGCAGGATTACAAAAAAGTCAGCTTGAAATGTTTAAAAAGTGGCTTTTACTAATTTTAGTTTTAACTGTCATTAGCTTTTACATTTTAAAGCATTTTACTTATAAACTATAATTCTTTAGATAAAATTTTTTATAGCTTAACTCGGGGGTCGATACAGGGAAAATTTGGTGTTATTTAGGGCCCCTTCACAAAAATCTATTTAATAAAATGGGCCTCTTCACAAAAATCTATTTGATAAAATGGGCCCCTTCACAAAAATCTATTTGATAAAATGGGCCCCTTCACAAAAATCAATTTGATAAAACATACACTTCACAAAATTCTATAAATAATAATTCTATAAAATTCCATAAAAACTTACTATTTATTATTTATTTTGTGTTGTTTTAAAATGTGTAATTTGAACAAACAAGTTCACCAGAGAGGAAAAATTCAGCAAAAGGATTAAAAAAAAGTTTTTGTTTATAAATGCTTAATTCAAATTTGACTAACTGGATTTCAACTTTCATTACAAAATGTTATTTTTCACAAAAATATAATAAATTACACAAAAATAACCTTTACTTTTCACAAAATGGGCCCCAAGAAAAAAAACCTGCATTGACCCCTTAACTAATATATATATTAGGCACACTCCTTCACAAAAATCAATTTGATAAAATGGGCCCCTTCACAAAAATCAATTTGATAAAACGTACACTTCACAAAATTCTATTCCATAAAAACTTAATATTTATTATTTATTTTTTATTTTGTGTTGTTTTAAAATGTGTAATTTGAACAAACAAAGTTCACCAGAGAGGAAAAATTCAGCAAAAGGATTAAAAAAAAGTTTTTGTTTATAAATGCTTGGTTTAAATTTGACTAACTGGATTTCAACTTTCGTTACAAAATGTTATTTTTCACAAAAATATAATAAATTACACAAAAATAACCTTTACTTTTCCCAAAATGGGCCCCAAGAAAAAAAACCTGCATCGACCCCTGAACTAATATATATATTAGGCATTTTATTGCACTAGAATGTAATAGCATTATTTATCAATATTGAAAACATCAGTATTAAAGTCACACATGCATAAGAGAAACTCATAGTGAATGTAGGAAAAAAAATTAGTAAATTTTAATACCAATTTCTTTATTTAGCTTTAAGAGGCTACTTCACTTAGGCCAAAACACCCACTCACTAATGTTAATTCTATGGGGGAAATAATTTATGATATCTCGTTCGCATTTCAATATTTATAAATGATTTTTTTCGCATTGGATAGCTGAGGTCAATCTCTATGCACACTCCTTTATACTTTTTCGATTTTGATTACAAGTTTTTTTTATTAAGATACTTTCACTTTCAAAAATTGTTTTGAAAGCGAAAGAAAGGAGGGGGGGGGGGGGTGATATTTTAACTGTTTTTCAAGTGTTTGAAGTTTTAAAAAAAAGAGAGAAGTGGGATATGTAATATATATCTGCAAGTCACTTTTTGACTCACTGTTGTAAAATCTGAGTGATGGTTCAAAAATTTTCTACGATTTCTGTGTAAAATACAAGTAAACTTTAACCCTGAAAATTATGAAAATAAAAAACAGTTAAAGGATAATAATGTTTTTAGTGTGATCATCAGACATCTTCTGTTTTAGCACTATCTCAAAGTAAAAATTGCTTATTTAAAAATATCTTTGTTCATTTTTCACAAAAGTTGCATTCCAAAATTATAACCCCATAAACAAGAACATTTCTGACATACAATGGTTATATAGTGCTTTGTTAAACTCTAAAACTGGTATTTGTTTACAGATATATGGCAGTTCCCACTGCCAATTTGTTACCAATTTCCTAAATAATAGTACCATGGGTGACCACACAATTGTTAAAGAAGACTTTCATTTGTTTCTGGAAATTGTGTTCAAAGAAATGTTGATGCTTTCTACAAACAACTAAATTTTGTATTGTGCTATTCGCCCCATTCACTTTTATTCAAAAAGTAACGTGTTACACAAAACTAAGAAAATAATTAGCAGCTACAGTAATTTCACTATTTTTGATCACAAGCTATTTTATATTCAAATTGCAGAGTTTCCTGTAGGCAGTTTCAGGAAGGTGCTGCACCCTGGCTGCCCTTTGGTTTAAAAAACATCCCCCTTCTTGCCCCTCATCAAAAAATAAGTGCTCTTCTTGACCTTCAACCAAGAAAATTAAGCCTTTACAGTTTTGTAAAAAAAAATTATTTGCATAGTAAAAATTGACACATTGTTGCAATTCGATAGGAGTGTTGTAACATTTAAATAGCAAAAGTGCATTTAAAATTGAAAGAATGAATTTAAAAAATATAAAAAGTGCTCATATGGATCTAAAAAATACCCTTCAGAGTCAAAAATGTGCCCTTTTCCAACTACCAGCACTCTACGCTTTTCTAAAACTGTGAGAAAATCTGACATTGTCATCTAAGTTAAAACATATTAACTGTTACGTTTAGAAGTATGTTTTTCTTTTTAAGTGACAATAATTTTAAAGTGGTTAAAAATGTATTAATTTGTTAAGATTTAATAAATATTATTAAAATGTTTAGCAAATACATACATATATATTATATATATATTTGAATATATACATTTGCTTTAATTAATATATATCAATATGCATTAAAATCTATGTAAAGAAATAAGTATTTCTAAAGTAATGGGAATTAATTGTAAAAGAAAAAAGAGGGGGGGGGGCATTTTTTAATTGCTTTTAAAGCGTTTTAAGTTAAAAAGAATGAAGGAAAAACATATTTTTGGTTTTTTAAATGTTTGAAGTTTAAAAAAAAAAAAAAAAAAAAAAAAAAAAAAAAAAAAAAAAAAAGGAGTTCAAACTGGAGTTGTAAGTAAATCTTCATTTTCACACAGAAAATGTAATCTAAACTTGAAAATTCTCAGAAAGTACTCAAAGTGGTTATATTTTCTTTAATAATTTATCAAACTGTTAAATACAAATCACTACTGTTGCGTTTACACTACCATCTCTATTAACATTTACCATTAAGCCTACATGAATAATTAGGTCTGATATACACTTCGCTTTTACACAAGAAAATATAAGTATATAAACGGAAGTTATAAAGAATAGAATTACAAATGAAAAAGATAATTCTTACCTTTATTGACATCAGATTACTATTTATTAATCAGATTCCGAAAAGCCGATCACGTTTCTTCATTCACCAAAAAGCAAAATAAACTTGTCTGGTAGGTAAGTTGGTTTATACGTTTGCGTAGCGTGCAGAGGAAGGAAGCTAAGGAAGAAAGTCAATTTGCGGATGTGCGTTCTATGACATTTGCCGGCTGCTTTGTGGACAATGTATAGACGCTTTCAGTGTGACGTCAGTCATGACGTTTTGCTTGGATACTGACTCCAAACAAACGGTTGCTATGTGTCATTTCTTATTAAATATAAATCGCAGAAAATATTACCACAGCATATAATGTATTAAAACGCTTTGCCGTGAGATATAATCATAAGATTTAGGTATAATATATAAACATAATAGAAAATATACAACATAGCAACTATTTGTTTGGAGTCAGTTTCCAAGCAAAACGTCATCATTGACGTCACGACTGAAAGCGTCTATTCAGACTAGAGCTCCTATAATACAGGCTGACGCATCCTCGCAGATTTGGGTCTCAAATTGAAGTTCAGTCGAAAAACCAAGCTAATCAGAACCGGTTCAGCCAATCACAACCGAGTCTTAGGCAACCCCAACTCCGGCTGCGGTCGATTGATGCTGAACTGAGCACGAATAATCCGAAACAAAATGGATATGCGTCAGCTCCTATTATAGGAGTCTTAATTCAGACGGTCCGTTGTCAACTATCTTCCGGATATTCACTGGATAGTTTTATAGGATATGACAACTACAGGATTTTCAGGATCATTATAGATCGTCCGAAGGACGATTGTGGTTGTCTGGGTGGGTGCATCCAGGCTGATGAGTACATGTGCATGTGTTTTTTCATATCCAATTCATATTTAATTCTCATGTGGTCCAATTTTCCATTGTATATGGTTCATATTTAATTTATTAATCCATTTGTATTTACTTAATTGCAACTCCAATTTATAATTTTTTTTTTTCCCTTTCTCTCTATTTCTTTTTTCTTTTTTCAGTATTCTTTAGGTATGAGTAAAATTTGGCCAATTACCATTGAAGCACAAGCTATGGTAATATTATGTTTGCACATGTTAATTATTAGCTATGTGGTATTCTGTATACACAATATCATTAATTATCTCTTTGGAGATTTAAGTAGAATGATAATAGAACTTGATATGTTTTTTTAAATTCATAGATATTATAATTATATATATATATATATATATATATATATATATATGGATATATCTATATATATAAATCAACATTTGGACGGAGGGTGGTTTTGGTGTCTGGGGGTCATGATCGGTGAAAATATATCGAAATTTTCCGGAACTACTTTCCTCCGAACGGCTGCAATAGGTAGCTTTATACTTTTTTGTATTGAAAGCTACCTAAAATAACAGATATTGTAGAACTTTTTTTAAGTGACAGACTTGCTTTCAATCGCACAAAAAACGTAATTTCATTTAAAATAGAAATACTCCGATTATGGAAAGAACTTGCTATAGACCCTATTTAAAAGATAAACGTTTCATTCTAATAATTATTTGCGTTACATCTTGAAACACAAGTTTAAGCTGAATAGTATTTTCCCTTATTTGAAGTGACAACATTAAAGACGTATACCCAAGGAATTTCAATAATGTGCGATTATTATGTCAATTAGTAAAATATCATTCACAATAATTATCTTTTACAAATTCCATTTTTATAGAGGAAAGTAGGGTAAAATCGTATAGTTCAATGAATCCGGATATCTGAGTTCTAATTGAATTTGAATAGCTCTCTAGCGGATAATGGTTGAAATAAATAGTTCTAAGCATAAAAAAGAGCAATATTACAGTATCTTTATATTTACATTTGCGTAGTTTCTGTGTTGAAAAATTTATTTTATGAATTATTCTTTTAATGTTTACCAGTTTTTAAAAATTAAAAAAATTAACACATTTAAAGTTAATGAAAATTTTATGTTATTGTGTGTAGCGTATTTATAAGGATTTACCAACAATGAAACTGTTAGAACGTATACTTGCATTTTTATAATTAGATTTTAGGTAGCTTTCAATACAAAAATGTATAAAGCTACCTATTGCAGCCGTTCGGAGGAAAGCAGTTCCGGAAAATTTCGATATATTTTCACCGATCATGACCCCCAGACCCCAAAACCACCCTCCGTCCAAATGGTGATTTATATATATAGCTATATCCATATATATATATATATATATCTGACCTATGTCATACGATAACGCTCGTATTTATAAATCTATTTTGATGAAACTAATTGTGTGTACTAAGGTCACCAATGTCTCGACCGAGTTCGTTGGCCAGCTTGGTCCGCCATCTTGTTTCAAGATGGCGGCCATTTAAAGATGTAAAATAACTTAAAATCTAAAATAAATATACAAAAAATTTAAAAATTCAAATTTATTTTTTAATTACGTGTTAGACCTTGATACAAGGATTCCAGAGCATTTTTTGGTTTACCTCTATCTTAAAAAATGGCTGAGATAGAGCAGTTTGAAATTCTAGGGTGGCTGACATTTTGAAACAAAACAGCACATTAACGCGATTACTCGCAAATTATTTTCTTTCATTGTTGTAATAATTTTCCCAATCATACGTGTAAAACTATATATTCATATACGTTAGCGCCAAAATTGGCGACATTGGCGACAAAAGTGGCAAAATTGGCGACAAAATTAGCAAAATTTGTGACATTTGGCGAAATATCGCCAAATTTGGCGATCAAAATAAGTCTTTATAAATGAAGCCAACTTGGCTATAGCTCAATAATTTGGCGAAATTCTTATTCAAATTCAGTATTAACGAATCTTTTGTAAACGTTTTCTTTGCATTTTAACTTGCTGTTTTCGATTAACATTAGCTAAAATTTTAAAACGAAGATATAGGAAAGCTACCTTTTCCTCCCGGTACAGGCCGGAAGGACTTTTTTATCTTCATCCTTTTAGGATAAGACCGTATATCTTACTTGAGATAAAACCGGGAACTGAAACACAGTGATTGAACAGCCAGCAAAAAATGCTTGAAGAAAGAGCAATCTAGATCAGCGCTTCCCAACCTTTTTTCCGTCACGTACCCCTTGCTTAGGCTAATCATTTCAGAGTACCCCCTTTAATAAAATACATCCCCCTCACCCCCTCCTCTCACTTATATAACAGAAACATGCTTTTTAAAAATTAGTATTATTCTTAATATCAAATACTCATTAAAAAGAAGGAAGCTTTCCTATTAATAAATATTAGTTAGTGACATAACCCGCCTATTCGAAAACGAAAATAAGGGCCAGCTTTTCAATGCGTTTTGAAATAAATCTGTAACAATAGACGCTCTAACATAATTAAGGCATTCTGCAATTATTATTAAAAACGGAGCAATAAGGTAAATATCTTGGGAAAGTATAATATTGTATAATTGATGGTAGTTTTTGCGGAGATAGGATAACTATATAAGTATTCATGCAATATGATTATCGGTGGGCGGAGCTAGTGACATGAATTATCAATGAATTATTATGTATATAGTGAGCATACCCCTCATTTTGAGTGTAACATATTGGATTTACACATGAGACTAACTTTGTAATCCAAAAATTATCAACTTTCTTTATGTGTTTTCAGGGAAACAATTTTTGTGATTTCCGCCATTACCGATATTATTTTTACGTACCCCCAGCAGACCCGCCACGTACCCCTAGGGGTACGCGTACCACAGGTTGGGAACCGCTGATATAGATGATAAGGTAACAATTGATGTTTTTTTTCTAAAGATGAAAATGAGGTGAATTTCGTTTCCGCAATTTCTCAATTTGTCTTGAAGATAATTGTCATTTTCTTTTTAAATCATAAATCTTTAAATTAGACTTACAATTGAAATTTTTCAGTTAAGGTCTTTAGTTAAAGTTTGTAAAATAAAGTATTTTGTTCCTTTTCTAAAGAAGGTCTAAACTCTGTCATTTCTTGTAATGCTAACATACACATGTGGTTTTACACTTCAGTTGTATCTTTCCGGTGGTGATTTTATCTTTATGAGTTATTCTGTAAAAAATAAAATATGTGAGGAACATTTACTGTTTTTCTTAGTTAGAAAAGAAAAATTAAAATAACACGTTATTTAATCCACATAAAACACAATAAATAACTATTTTCTAAGAAAAAAAAAATCATAAATTCCATTAACCTTTCTTACAACAAAATATTAAAAAGTTTAAAGTGAGCAAACAGCTTTTGTTTAAATAAAATAGTATATTTTATGCGATTAAAAGTTGTGCGGAAAAATGTGTTGTAAGCAATAAATCTGAAGAAAAGCCATTTATATGATGGAAAGAATCTAATGTAGGACATACTTTTGCACTTAAGTTTTCACTGTACTTTCCTGACACGAAAAATAAATAAGGTTACCTTTAACAACTCCTTTTGAGAAAGGTAATGTGTTAAACGCTCTTGAAGTTTTCCAAAGGGTTATTTATTAGAAAAATAAATAACAAAATGTACTGAAGATATAAATAGCGATTTTTTTTTGTTGATATAAAACAGCGAAATCTTTATAATAAAAGTCTTTATCAAAATTGCGGAGTCGTTTTTTCCAAAATATTTTTTAATTAAATCCAAAATATTTTTTAATTAAAAGTTAATGAAAGAAAATACATCTTTGGGTAACATTTTATTAAATTATGGATTTTCCTAGCTGCAACTTTCCTTTTTTTAAAAAAAATCATATAAACATAATTTGAACAATTTTACTTAACTAAATGTTTTTTGTGCCTATGCGATTATTAAAAACATCTTTTATTTTATTAAATGTCTGGTTTCATTTGAATAAAAAAAAATTCCGAAAATTGACTACTATTCTACTTGACTACTTCTGTGTTCCTAAGCGTATTTAAAAAAATTATTTAAAGCAAAAGTTAATAAAACAATCTTAAGAAAATGTATGTAACCAAGGTTAAGAAAAATGTATAGAAAATTGTGAGAAAGAGTACCATTTTAAATAATACTATTATTATAACATTTGTGTATGAGAAATGGAAGCAAAAACCAATACTAATACACTAAAACATTTAAATTAAAGTCTGATAAATGCTTAAAGTAATAAAAACATAACACGAATTGTTTAAAAATACCTTTTAATATAGATTACATATGTTTCATTCGCTCTACCGGCGACATCTTCAGCTCTAAAGGATAAATAAAATATTCTTGCATAGTTTTTTGAAAATGGTAAACATAAACCACGAGATCACATGTCCAAGGCAAGCAGGTGTTTATATTGGCCAAACTGGAAAACGTGAAAATTATTATTATTTTTTATTTTTATTACTTTTTCAATCTGTAAATCATCGCGTGCCAAATTTTAGGTAATTCAAAAGAAGCGGCTTCGTTGCAAATGTTATCTTTTCGCAAATATATTTCTATTAATTCACGGATAATGGATAGGAAATAAGCTTTTGATTGAAAAAATACTTTACTATTCTTGAAATCAATCTGCAACGGCTCTATTCTATATTGTCTAGATAAGGCAGTAGTTCTTCTGTCATATTTGTTATCTGCCATATGTTCTTTTATTCTTGTTTTAAATTTTCTGTTTCTCATTCTTATATAGTATTGTACTGTTCCATCTGCCTTGGTGAATGGGATTTCATAAACACCGGAAAGTTGATCTGGTTCTACTGGATCTGTTTTTCTACATACTATGTTTTTTAATTTTGTGGAAGGTTTTGCAATAAGGCAGATATTAAATTTTCTAAGTTTATATTTTAATCTTTCAAAGAATCCAGGAAAATATTGTAAAGTTAATACTTTTGAGTTTCGTTCATTAAAAATTTTCTTCTTTTTATCATCCATGCTCGTAATTAATTTATTGCTGGTGCTGTCTTTGTATCCGTTATTTCTTGCGATGTCACGTATTTTATTTATTTCATTATTTAATTTATTAGGGGTACAGACAGTAAAGACTCTTCTAATAAAATGTCTAAATCAGAAACTTTACAGGAAACAAGTGCTTGAGCATTATTAGGAATAGTGGACTGATTAGTTAGTGGTTTTCAATATACAGTATGTTCTATGCCCCGGTGGGTTTTGATTAACAGCACATCCAAATAAGAAATGAACATGAAACATATGTAATCTATATTAAAAGGTATTATTAAACATTTCGTGTTATGTTTTTATTACTTTAAGCATTAATTAGACTTTAATTTAAAGTTAACAAGTGATTTTGTTATATTATTTGCACAAAAACTTTGTTAAACCGTCCCTCGATAAACGCACCACATATATAACACAAAATCATTTCCAAAGAGATAAGGAAATAGTGCTAAAAACCGTTATAAACCGTTACTAAAACAATATGAGACCCTCTAAAACCGCCACTTTCGACTTGTACTTTCTATCCTTACCCCCCCCCCCCCCACACACACACCCATAGCTACAAAATGATAGAAAATAGAAAAAAAATTTAATTAGGAATTAAATGTCGGTGATAACAAACGCATTAAAAATAATTCCACAACATTCCATGTGTATGTATGTATGATATGTATATGTATACACAGAAATTTCACATTTTTGACTCCATGACAATTTTTCCATGATGTAGTCAATATTCCTTCGTTTCCTCTATTAGTTTTTTTTTCACTCTTTCTTTATTTTGTTTCTGTTCATGTTTTGTGTTGATGTTGGAATTATATATATTTATATGTATGTGTGTGTATTTGAAAGCCAGAATAAATATTTTTGTTTTTTATGTTACCAGAAAGAAATAAAATACCTGTGCTCCTCCATAAAATAAATGCAATCGAAATGACATTACCCTATAATTTACCAATACTTCAGTGTTCAACAGTTGTGCAGAGAAATTAATCTTCCATTAACTAATTTTTTATCTCATTGTCGATCAGCGAACTTTTCTTCATTTTTTTCCTACTTTTATATATTTAATTATTTTTTAATAAATTGATCTTTTTTTATAAAGAAATCTCATTTCTCTGATCTCTATTGAGATTTAATGAATCACTCCATTAGTTTCTAATAAAATTCAAATTTCACTAAAAAAAGGAATTAATTAACAATACTGAAGATACGAAGAATCCTTCAAAAGAATCTAACTACAGTGATGTTAATGAAAAACTCATTCGAAATAATATCAGTTCGAAGGGAAAGTTTTTATGCGTTTTATAATGGGATTTTTATGTCTTGGGAGAAAGAAATACTCATGCTCTACATAATTCAGAAGGAAAAAAAACTGTAAAAACGTGCCACAAAAAAATAAACGCTTCTTCTTAAACGTTTAATTAGCATAATATAAGTGAATGAGGATTCTTTTATCTGAATAAAATTTGCTGGTATTTTTTTTTTTATCCGAAACAATAATTTAAATAGTCTTGGAAATTCTTCTAAAGCATTTTAATTGAAACAGTTTCCAAAAAGTGCTTGGGTATCTTTATAATATAATTTAAATTTACATTTTAAAGACTTTTAATACCAATATTATGAAGAAGAAACGTTTATTTGTTTGTAGGGGTAATTTAATGGTAATCGAGGCGATTTAAAAGTAATCGGTCAAGTACGAGTAAAACTCGTGCTCAAAGGGTTCTATACATTAAATGTATTAAGTACTATTTATTAATTAATAAACTCCTGCTACCCTAATTTTGTCATAATTTTAGTTTCAGTAGATTCGAAAATGGGAGGGGGGGGGACATATTTTTTTCTAGTATACTTTCGAAAATATCTCTGAAAATATGATTCCTAAAATTAAAACAAATATATTTTTGAGTTCAATGTTTCAAGACCTTTCTAACGATACCCTCCCTATACACTCTAAGAAATTTCCGTAAAATTCGGAGATTTGACCGTAAAATTATACGGGCAACTCCCTTCTTTGAAAAAAAGTCCAATAACCGTATTTTATAACAAAATGCTGTAAAATTCAGAGTGTCCGCAGCTTAAAAAACGGTCACTGCCATTATTCTCCAAAAAAGGCCAGTTACCGTAAACTGTAACTACTACTTTCGCAGTGAGCACCTGCTATTGGCTATTACAGATCATACGTCACGAGGAATTCAAGGTCGCCGGTGCGATACTCCAAAATGTATACACTTTCAGCACTCTTGTCGCCAAGTGAAGAAATCCGCAAAATCAGAAATATCGCCAATGGCAAACTGCGCAGCGTACATTCAATATTACAACCCTAGCAACTCCCTGTCTCTGCGTGCCGTTTCTGTAGTCCACGTGTATTTTTCTGGGATTTATTTTATTTATACAATATATTTTTTTATTTATGATTTACTTATGAGTATGCTTTTTATCAAATGTTTTGAAGTAGCGGGGAATATATTCACCCGTTTGAGAAATTGCCACAGGAAACATCTGTATGAAGAGAAAGGTCAGTGAATTTGCAATGTGTGTCTTGTAATTTTGTAAAAATATTATTTGTAAGGTAAAATCTAAGATGTAGAAATTGTATGCTGTTCGCGTTAAGACAGTGATGATTATACCAACACAAATGAATGTAAAGTTATCTTATCGGCGTTTATATTTTCTGAATTGCTTACTTTTTAGTTTCACATATCTGTTACATGTTAAATAGTGGTGTTTTGAGTACTTGGTCTCGGCCAGCAAAATACTTTGTAGAATTTATTAAAGCAAAGTGATTTGTATCCTTATTTTCTTGCACAAATTGCATGTTTTTGTTTTGACAATAATTGAAAACTTTGAATTTTATATTCAAATGATAATTTACAAAATTTCATTTATTTTTAAGGTTTTTACGGTGTATAAAATCTGCTGATTTAATTGAAAAGCTAAGTGAACAAATTTAATTTTTAAATTGCACTTACCATAATTTAATAACAAAATTTTTTAATAAATAGCTGCTTTTATTAACATCACGTAATTAAAAAAAAATTGAACATTGTAATCAAATTATAGATTATTTTTAAAAACCGTGCTATGCATATTTTATAGTCTGGCAATCAACCAAAACAATCAAGAAGCAAGTAATAATATTACAGGGCATAACGAATAGAGGGGTTCATGGGGCTCAAGCCCTCCTTATTTAAATAAAGATAATTTTTTAAGTCACATAAGTTGTTAAAATTCTGTTATTTTCTGTCTTAATTGTTTGATTATTCATCTCTGACAAAACTGTGCATTAAAAAAACAAAAAACAACTTAATATTAATTAAATTTACAGTAGTAAATAAACTAGTAAATCTACAGATCAAGAACTAAAGTGTCAATTCTGCAGTTTTACTTTTAAATCATTTTATTTAGTATTTGAAATACTCAGCCACACAGTTTCATTTATTTCATATTTGCAATGAATATTCAGTATGTATTCGGCCATACTACCTACCGAATATTCGATTAGGCTGAATATCAAATTATTTGGTTTGCCGAATATCAAGATATTCGGCCAAACCAACCTATTAAAGAAAACGCTTTAAAAAAATATTTTTAAAACCGTAGATTAATTTTTTTTTGCCATGCAAACAACACTAAGCTAGACATTCCATTATTCAGAATGCAGTTGACAGTACATACACACTGCGTCACTGACTAAAATTCAGTCACTTCCAATGATTTCATATGAAGCAATGTTTATATGACGAAAATCTTGCTAAAATATCTTCACTATTATTAAAGTTGTGAACAAAAATTCAGGTTCAGCTTGAAGTGAAACACCCTGTATTTTTGATTGAATAAATGGATAACGATGCTGGTTTCCTGTACAGAAAATGTTTGTTGTGACTGCATTATCTCCCTTGAGTTTGTTCTAAAATTTTAGGAACACTCTGTACATTTCAAACCTCAGAAAATAATCATCCATTTTAGACCCTTCTGGGTACATTCAGAAACTTTATTCCTAAGTTGTCACTATTTGAATATTTTTTTTACTCGTTTCATGGCAAGCAAAACACTATATGACTGTAAAATAGTCTTTCAAAATTGCTTTTTGATTTTAAAATATTGCCCTCTAAAAAAACCTCATTTTTTAAGATTTTCTCTATATAAAGCCTAATAAAGAATGCAAAAAAATATAAATAAATAAATATTGCTAAATTTTTATAGCTTGTTTTGACTAAGATTTTAATGTTTTTCATTTTATTACTTTATTACAAAGTGGCAGCCAATTAAGCCAGAATTTGGAAAAAAAAAATAACTTATTACCAGGAAGAAGGAAAAAAAACACCTGACAAACTCAGCTGAAAATGAAGCATTTTATTACATATTAATGGTTTAACATAAAAACAATTATAAATTTATATAAATAAGCATTCCTTAGGTATTTTTAACTATTTTTATTTATTCTAAAGGGTGCATAAAAACGAAAAAAAAAATTGACTTTAGTGAAATATTTAAAGTACTAAGTTTTTTTTTTTTTTTTTTTTTTCCTCTAAGAAAACATTTTAATGTGGGTTTTTTTTTTAGAGGACAGTTGTTTTAGAATATTAGAAGATTTTATTGATGTATTTCAGTTCACAAAAGAAGCCATGGAGTTCTTTTTAAATTAAAAATGTTTTAAAACTATCCTTAAATTAGTCAAAAAATTTATTTAATTTTTTTTTTTTTTTTTTTTTTTTTTTTTTTGTAAAATTTAATTGTGAAAAGGGTTTGTTAATCAAAATTGTCTTTGTGTTAAATATGATGTAAAATTATTTTAAAATTAAACTTTTAAAAACTTACAAATCTTGAAATATAGAAGTATTTACTACCAAGCACTTACTATTCGGTACATTCCTACTAATTACTACAAGTAATATACCAAGTAGTGTCAGCGAGTTTAACTGTTAAGAATGATGAGAAATAAGATTCCATTCACTAGTACTCCAAAACATGTTTTTAGTAACTTCTTTACTTCCCCCCCCCCCTTCCCCCTTGTCACAATAATTGGATAAATTTAATTCCTTTAAAATTTAGTAATCTTCTACTTAAAAAAGACAAATATTGATCTTGTAATAATGACAATATTAATTTAAACAGCGAATTATTCTCATAAATATTTTATTAATTATTGATATCCTAATTATTACATTTATTTGAAGATGACTATTTTGTTTCATCAGTGTGCTTTCATTAAATTCTGGTTCTAAATACAATCATCAAACAATTACCCAGAGTTTCCCCCAGGTTTAAAAAAGGGCAGGGTGCTGCTGGTAAGAAAATGGCACTTTTTTAATTCTTAAGGGCACTTTTTAGATTCTTGAGGGCACTTTTCAGATTCTTAAGGGCACTTTTTTTAATTGTTAAAGGTATTCTTTTGGTTTTTAAAACCACGTTTGATATTTAAAAGTCAAAACACTCTTTTTAAGACAACACTGAGTCAGTTTTTACTATGAAAGCAAATTTTTTAATGCAAAAAGGAAAAAGGGCACTTTTTTACTGGGGAGCAAGAAGGGTGCTAATTATTTTACTGGAGGGGGCAAGAAGGGTGCTAATTCTTTTTATGAGGGGCAAGAAGGGTGGTATTTTGTAAACCAAAGGGCAGGCAGGGTGCAGCACCCTTCTGAAACTGTCTGGGGGAAACTCTGAATTACCTGTTACTTTTTGTTGGGTGTCCATTACTGGAACAGAGAATGCATTGTTGGAATTGATTTATTTCTGTTATTTACAATTAAATTCTGATTTACATTGGGATGTGTGACTATGAGAATGAATAAATATTGTTGATAGATTAATATAATATAAATAAAACTAGAATGTAATTATTGTAACTATTAATTAAAAATATTTTTTAAAGAAATTCCTTTAGGGGTGTCCATTTTATCTTATTTGGTCTTATTTTTCAAAAAAAAATATATAAATTTTACATTATTTTAAAGAAAAAAATAGAAAATTTATTCAGAATAAGAGTTGCAAGCAATATGATGCACTAAAACTCACCTATTATTTGAATAATCCAAAGTTTCTTACTATCATAACCAAATTACATCAAAAAATTTCAAAATGGCTTCTAAGCATAACAGTACAGCAGTAAATATTTTACTCTTGAAAAAATAACTGGCACACAAAACTGCTAAAAGTGAATAAAATTATCATTTGTATTAATCCCTTTTTGAATTATTAAACCTAATATAAATTAATAACTAAATGCCTCTGTTTTGAATACCAACAATAGCTTGCTTTTATAGCTAGCACATTTATCAAATGTTTACCCTTTATCACATTATTTTACTTCATCTGAGTTTCTGGTCAGTGTACTGAATGAAGAACTGGCATTTTTTTTTTATTTTTTTTATTTTTTTTATAGTGTGTGATAAGTTGTAAGATAATTATTTCTCACTTTACATATGGGTTGTGGAGCAATCTTATGATTTACTCATTAATATATATATATTATGAAATTTTAATTTAATAAACAATATTTTAGAGAGATCCTGGAATGGTTATCTACTTCATATCTAGTATATTGTTATTAAATGGAAGTTTTATAATATATTTCTGTTTCAAATTTTTTTCAACCAAACTTTTATTTATTTATTTATTTTTTTAGATTCAATTTTGTTGTTGTTAATTTATGCCCATTGGAGGATGTAGACATCAGACCAGGTCCTGAAGTCATTGAATTCACCCAGATGTGCAGCTTCAATTTGACGAGACACCATGTGGGCAGCAGTCTGACCTAGCGTGACACTTGTCTTTCCCTCCAACTGAGAGTACTCTCCGCACCACAGATTTTGCATGCCAGTATGTGGCATTGCCAGGAGCCATCGTCTAAAGTATTAACCACAGCTGATGCTGCTTAACTCTTGTGTTTTGATGGGAACAGCCACTGTACAGCATTGTAACATGTTGAATAAATATTGCCTGCTGTGTATTAGTCTATTTGAATTTTATACGCAAGCAATATTTTTTCGACTACTGGAGAAATGTACACTATGAAGACAATGAAAAAGAAATGTAAAATGAAGAAAGCTCTGTTCAGCAACTCATCTAGCAGGGAGAAACCTTTGCCAAAAGTATGTGTTTATTGCTTATGTATGATTTACCACACTTTTATTAATATTGCTTAAGATTTTTATTGAACTTAATAAAAAGTTGTAGCACAACCCAGGGGGGACCTGTTGCCCATTCTTATTTCTGGCCCAAGTAGAATGTAAATACATATATTTTATCATATGTGAGATATACATTTATTTATTTCATCAATTTTAAACCCTAAATAAAAGTATGCTCGATATAAACTTTTTTAATTAACTTTTCAGCAATTTCACAGTTTTAATTTTACAATTATGATAGTTCTTACACTATATACAGTGGATTTCTTAAAATTCGCACATTGTTGCAGATGTAAAGATTGAAACTTACAGTTGCATTCATTATAATTTCGAGTGCATTATTACATTCAAATTACTGTTTTAAAAAATATAACCAAAACAGTGACCAGAAATCTCTGTAAACTCTGGACCTGAATTGCATGTATTTGAGGGAGTGTACTGTATTCACATATGGCATGGAAGTTAAAATTCAATTTTTACTATGATTTTCTTCTAACTTGTCACTTTTTTACTATTATTAAATATCTTGCATTTGTGAAAGCGTAACTATTGTACAAAAAAAAGTACATGTGCTTACTCTTATTGTGTCCACTGAAAGGTAAATTTGTGGGGTTTTTTTTCTAAAAAATGTTTAGGAAGACACTCAGTGTGACACAAGAAAATCACCATTTTGGCAGTCTGTCTTTGAGTGATTTCTATCCAGAATATTTACAAATTATCAAAAAATGTATTAAAATTTAACAAAATTTTTAATATGAATTTTCCTTGTTAAAGATAGCAGTGACCAAGAATATTGCCAAGTTTTATGGCGTTATAATCATTTTAGATGTAGATGTTTGGTATATTTTGGACATTCATATTATATATATATAATGTATACAGAGTGTCCCTGAATTCATGAGCCAAACTGTAAGGGGTGATAGAACATGCCTGGACAGGTTCAAAACACTATACAATCAGGGCTGTAGCTAGAAGTAAACAATAGGGGGTGCTCAAGAAAATGTAGGTGGGGGGCTCATACTATTTCTCTCTCTCTGACATATGCATGCACAAACACAGATATATATGATCAAAGTATTATATAGAAAGGTAAATTAGTGTATATCCATTTTGTAGGCACTATATTTCTTATTAAATTGTTTATAACTATATATCTTCTCAAAAACACTATAGCATATACTTTTTAGGGTATACCCTCTACCTAAGGCGTATGTCCTCTGGTTTTTTTACTACTACATCACTGGCTGCAGAATGAACATTTTCAGCATATAATTATACTAGTGAAATAATAAGTGATGATGTCAATAAGTAAATAAAAAGCTGACAGTTCACCTGTTTCAAAAGAGTTACAACCTTTAATTTTATTCTGACTATTCCCTGCCCTTAAGGATTCTAAAGTTATGTTTTTATATGATAAAAAACATTAGAACAATCAAGAGTGTATTTTGCATTTTAAAATTATTTTTGTGTCTAGTCAAAAGCTAAAACCACTTGTATTTAAATTGGCTATAACTCATTAGAATAACTTTGTTTTATGCTAATAATGGAAAATGCTACAAAATGAAAAAATTCAGTATATAACTAATGCAAAAGTGAATGTTTGCATCAGCAAAAGATTGCTAATCCTGAGTATGTGCAGATAGGATGTGCACATATTGAAGCACTTATTTGCAGTTTTTAAACAAATGCTGCAATTTAGTATTAATGCAAAACTGTAAAAAGCCCCCAAAACTAAGTTCAATTTTTGAAGATAGTTTCATTTGGATTTTTGAAACAGAATTTCATTTGGTGGCCTTGGCAACTTTCCCACTGACACGGCTCACTGAAACCATAATTTTGCATCAGGCGAAAAAAAGGACTTTGTAAAAATGAAAGGTTTATGAAACTTTAAAACATACATATATGTCAAATACTCTCGGTCGAGCATTTTAATTAAATTTTGTAATAGATTAATTTTGTAATTCAAAAGAACGTTAACTATTTTAATTTTAAGGAATTCTTTCTTATTCCATTATTTCCCTTGTAAATTTGCATTTAAAAGTAATTATTACTAGTAGAATGCACATTTATGAAAATATATGTATTTTCTAAAGTACAATATATTATGCTTTAAGATTGTACTCAAGTTCAAAGTGACAACTTTCTGACTCATACCCAGTCTTTTTTTTTTCAGTGCAGTGTGCACAGCTAACAATTCATGGATGTTTTGACAGAGCTTTAACATGATGTGAAAAATGATAGTGTAAATGAAGATGACCACGATCCTGAAAACCTTGAAGACAGCAATGTAATTCAAACATATCAAGACGCCTTATCAAAGAAATTATACTGATAATAACAGACTTACAATGTCTTACTGAAGAATGCATGTAAACCAAAAGAAAAAACAACTATCGATAAAATATTACTTTTTAATTCTATAAACTACTATGTGAAATATGTAATTGTATTTGTTAAATAAATGATTTTCATTAAATTTCAGATTTGAAATAATTTTGTATTTGTAATATTTATTTTTGTGTTTAAGTGTTTTTTGAAATTATTTGAAATAATAAATTTAATAACAAGTCTAATTAAAAAAAAATTTCCTTTTAAAAAATGGTACTGAAAGGTTACAAGTGTAAAAAAATATACGATTTACTCTTTTTTGGTGCGGGGGAGGGGACTGTTTGCATAAGGCGGAATATTGTCTACCATGGAAAATTTTCTCGGTCCCAATCGATTCTGCCTTAGACAGAGTTTACTGTATTTAGTTGACTTATGTAAATGTTAATACAGTGTGGAATTGTTTATCCAGAAACCAGTTAACCAGATTCAGATTAATCTTTGATCTTGATTGAATCTGATTCTTAATCTGTGCAATCAAAGAATTAATTTGAAATCAGAGACAATGACACAGCCACATGTATTTTAAAATCTGATCAAATGGATGTTGCTTTAATGCCTAACCAGTTATCTGAACTACAGTTGACCCCAACATTCTGGATAAATGGTTCTATACTGTATTTAATATATTTGTGGTGACAAAAAATATAAAAGGTTAATTTTCTTAAGGTTTATAAGTTGTATTACAATTTAATAAATAATATTTTAAGATTCAGAGTTATAAAAATTAAGTGCTAAAACTTGAATGAACTTCTCAGGAAAAAAAATGGCCAAACCTCTAAATAGTAAAATTTTACATCACATTCTGTTTTAAAATTAATTTTCTGAAGGTTTATAAGGTGTATTAAAATTGAATAGATAATATTTTAAGATTCAGAGTTTATAACAATTAGGTACTAAAACTTGAATGAACTTCTCCTGAACAAAAATGGCTGAACCAATAACTAATAAAATTTTACATTGCATTTATACCCCACTCCACCACCACAAAAAAAAAAAAAAAAAAAAAAATCTCGTCTCTTTCCATTTCAAGGTGTTTTTCCATCCTAGGTGACAACTTAAAACTGCCGTCTCATTTTTTTAATCCAGATTCGGCTGTAGAAACTGCAAGATCAGGCAGCTGCCCAGAACATGAAAAACTAACGGGGGGAAAATTCACAAAATAAAAACATAATAGTTGTTGTTTTGTTGTGAAGTCGCACATAATTTTGAAAATTAGCGTTAGGCTCAGGAAAGTATCTAGACATATCAATCAGTCTATGGATAGGAAGAGCCAGTGTTGAATTCAGACATTTTTTTCTGGGAGGGATTGTACAGTTCCGGGGGGAGGAAATTGCACTTTTTAACCATTAAAAGCATAAAATCTTAAATCATCCAGAGGGGACATTTCAATGCTCCAGGGTGAATGTCCCCCAGGCCACCCCCTGAATTCAACACTGGGAAGAGCATTATAATTGACAGTTCCATGAAACTGATGTGGATATTACACAAAGATATTTTATTTTGCTGTAATGGAATTCATTGTTATGCCCACAGTATATCTTGGTCTTTGAGTTCTTACGACAATGAGACTCAAATCACTATGATTTTAAATGCTTCAATTCTAATTCTAATAATTTGTAATACACTACAATTACAGTATCATTTGGAAAATGAAATATTTCTACAATGGAATGTTGTCTTAAATGAAACAATTACATGGTACTAACAGAAAGAACTCCAACAATTATACCTGCTAAGACCGAAACCAGTTGGCAGTTTTTGACATGTGTCAGTTTTTGACAGTTTAAACTGTTATGTCAAAAACTTCAATTATACCTGCTAAGACTGAAACCTGTATAAAGCATAATTTTTTCCTATTCCTTTCGATTCAGTTTTCACAGGTTTTAATGAATAAATATTTGACAATTTGTATTTTATTATTACATAATTTTAATTTTAAATTAGTCATCTATTAGAAACGTAGTAAAATTCTCTTTGTCAATGTACTTTGCGGAGGAAGGTTTGGAAGGAGGGAGAAAAATCCATGTTTGCCCCATGTGAAAAAAAAAAAAAAAACTAGTTTCGGCCCTGCGTGAATGGCAAAAACTATATATATGATAGAATCCTGAATTAGCAATAAAGGAAGTATTAAGTAATCATACTGCAATCATAAGCATAAAATTATACACGCAAGTTTTGGTACTTTTATGTTAGCCTACACAAATTTCACCAACAGCAGCTACTATTTTTTGCATATGAAAATATTAAATTTGAAACAATGATTTGGTGTTGAAATAAAATGTTTTTATTTGTGGTATTCTCTATTATTTTGTGTTTTTTAAATTAAATGAGTGAAAAGTTCATATTTTATATGAAATAAATAAAATACAAATGATAGTGATGGGAACAATATTTAGTTATTTATTATCTGTGCCTGGCTAACATAAAAGTACCCAAGTTTCTTTTAAAAAGAGGTAACATGCAACATACAAAACATATTTTAAAACAATTTTATTTGTCATCTAAATAGAATTATATATTAGAGTCATTTTGAAATGAACTACCACTTTATGATTACTGTTACACAGATAATTTGGTTTAAATGCAACAAATGGTTGTATTATTGCTTTCTTGAAGGTTAACACTCAGAAAGAAAGTTGATCTTTTATGAGTTTCTCAATGTTTCAGGGGGGGGGGGGGGGTTAATAACTGGTGATTTTGATTGAGGTTACTTTTAAAAACTGAATGTTTTTTAAAAATAATTTTGACCAAGAAAAATGTCATTCTAAGGAAGATAATGTTAGGCCTAATGATCCTATAGTCAAAAGTATCTAATTAACATAATTATAATTGGATAAATAAGTAATTAAATATATAGCTAATACTCATGAAAGGTAATAAAAATACTTACTATTTTATAGGAACTTTTCAATAAATATAAATTAAGGTAGTAATTTTGTTTTCATTAACACTACTACTATTTTGCCACACTTTGTTTACATTAAATAAAGAACAACAGGGGTCGATACAGGAAAAATTTGGGGCCTGTTTAGGGACCCTTCACAAAAATCTATTTAATAAAATGGACCCCTTCACAAAAATCAATTTGATAAAATGGGTTCCCTTCACAAAACTCTATTCCATAAAAACTTACTATTTATTATTTATTTATTATTTTGTGATGTTTTAAAATGTGTAATTTGTAAACAAACAAGTTCACCAGAGCGGAAAACTTCAGCAAAAGGATTTAAAAAAGTTTTTATTTATAAATGCTTGGTTCGAATTTGATTAACTGGATTTCAACTTTCGTTGTAAAATGTTATTTTTCAAAAAAATATAATAAATTTCACAAAAATAACCTTTACTTTTCACAAAATGGGCCCCAAGAAAAAAAACCTGCATCGACCCCTGAACAATAAAGCTTCCTCTAGCTTTATTTTTAATTACAGATACAAAAGGTTTTGTAAAATAATTATAATACTCATGAGATGTCTAAAGACTATAGAAAAGACATTAATATTAATTTTTAAACTATTATATAAATATATATTAGAAGAAATATTTGTATTTTTATATATTTAAACTAGTCAAAAAGATTTATAAAAAACTTTGGTAAATCGATGTTTTAATTTTAAATTTCTGTAATTTGCTAACTACAGTAATCTAACACTCAAATACTTAAATGCATTTATATGCATTTAAGTATTTGAGTGTTAGATTACTGTAGTTAGCAAATTACACGTAAACCGTAAATTAATACATTTTATTATACATAGCGTGATATATTGTGTTATGTTATGTTATAACCATATCAAACCATGAACCATATTATCATGTAATTATGTTATGTTATAACCATATCAAAGGATATATATAGGGTAGTTGTGCTAGTAATGAACCCTCTTCCAGTAATGGGCCACTTTCAAAGTTTTTGATTTATAAAAAAACAACCAATAAAAATTTAGCCTTTTATATATTTTTTCATAATTCCTGTCCTCCTTGCTTGTTTTATATTCTATACTCCGTTCGCTGAAACGAGATAACGAAAGTAAACAAATGCACATGCGGGTTGGCGATGCTTAAACCTGGCGCTGTGCCAGAAGTGCCAATTGTTTGAGCTTCTGCTTTTTTTCCCAAACGGCTGTTTGTTTCTTGTCTTTCTCTTTTAAAATTGACGATATTTTTCGATGGATTTGGTATTTTATATACACAAATGGAGTGTGAAAATTCTTCTTTGAGCCCGCCTAAGAAGAGAGTAAAAAGAAACGCTTTGAGTAAGGTTGAGAAAGATATGATTTTAAATGTATATAAAACAGAACTTGAATCGAATCCTGAACTTCCGATTTCTCATATAGGGGATAATGCTGCTCGTATAACAGGCGTAGGTAAAGCTTCTGTTTTTCGAGTGTTATGATAGTATAAAAAATGTGGTGTGTTAAACTCGCCGAAGAAAATAAAATTGCGTAAACGTGTTTTAGAAAATATAGACGATTTTGATAGGAATGCTATTAGGAGAAAAATCCACGAGTTCTGTTTGAGGAATGAATTGCCCACTATAAATAAAGTTTTGGAAGTTGTAAATGATGACCCTGATTTGCCAACCTTTAAAAGGACAACATTTTATCATGTCCTGAAAGAATTAAACTTTAGATATTTACGGCGAGGACGAGACAGTACTCTCATTGATGAAAACGAAATAATTGTGTGGCGAAGAAAATATTTAAGGCAAATCAAATCTTTCAGAGAAGAAGGGCGCAAAATATATTATATGGATGAAACTTGGTTGAATGCAGGCCATACAGTTAGTAAAGTTTGGAAAGATACCTCAGTAAAATCATCAAAACAAGCATTTTTGTCTGGTCTTTCTTCCGGATTAAAATCTCCTTCCGGAAAAGGAAAACGTATGATAATTACCCATATTGGTAGCGATTCTGGTTTCGTGGATGGAGGGCTTGACTCATTCGAATCAAATAAAAATAAAGATTATCACGAAAACATGAATTCAGAACGTTTTGAAAAGTGGTTTGGTGATATCTTATTTCGACTGGAAGATAACTGTGTGATAGTAATGGACAATGCTCTTATCATTCCCGAAAATCAGAAAAAATACCGAATACTTCGTGGAGAAAACAAAAAATTGCTGATTGGCTTTTAACAAAAAATATCCCTTTTGAGGACGGAATGTTAAAAGCGGAACTGTTGCAGTTAGTGAAGCAAAATAAAAATAAATATGACAAGTACGCTGTCGATGAAATGGCAAAAGCACAAAATAAAACTGTCTTACGATTACCCCTATCATTGCGAGCTTAATCCTATTGAACTGATTTGGGCACAAATAAAGAACTTCGTTGGGAAAGAAAACAAAACATTCAAAATTCCTCATGTCAAAGATATATTCTCTCAAAATATCAGCAAAATTGGCACTAAAGAATGGAAAAGATGCATTCAACATGTAACAAATACAGTGGAAAAACAAATGTGGGATTTAGATAATGCTATAGATAATATAGTAGATTCCATGGTAATCAATCTAGATTCTAATAGTTCCGATACTTCAACTTCATATTCTGAATGATTTATGAGGTAAGTGGGCTTCAATAATGCAAGATATAAATAGTTTTGTACTATTTTGTATTTAACAAAATTAACTCCTGATGATGGTTTATAACAATGTTGAATTCAGAAGGTTTGCCCCGGGAGGAAATTCCGTTAGGGACATTAAAATGTCCCCTCCCGGAATATTTCAGATTTTATACTTTTAATGGTCAAAAACCATAACCCCCCCCCCCCTGAAACTATATAATGTCTCGCCTGGAGGTACAGAAATCGCACCAGGGAAAAATATGTCTGAATTCAACGCTGTTTAAAATAAATAGAGAATAATTTATATTTTGACATCTTAAACTTTTACATTTTTGTTTAAAATCTCGATGTAAGTCAGTTAGCAACTTGTGTTGTTTTCATATAGTTATCAAAATAAATGTTTAAAAAATTAACAAATCGAAATAAAAAATAAAATTCGCCAACCTGGGGATTTGTGCCAAATGTATGGCTCCTTGGCGATTTTTCTGCAACCCGTTTGTTTACTTTCGTTATCTCCTTTCCCTGAACAGACTATAGGTTATTGTTGACACTCTTAATCAAACCAATGAGGAAGCAGAAAATAATGTTTCACAGTTCCACAGATTTTCTGTGAAAATCTTAATGAACATGCTAAGAGCTGGCTTCACTTAAACAATTCATATATTTTTTATTTTCTTGAAAAAATTGCATGTTTTCGTTTAGACAATAATAGAAAACTTTGAATTTTACATACCAATGGCAATTTATAAAATTTCATTTATTTTTCAGGTTTTACGACCATGGTCCATTATTGGAATGCTTAATTAGTCAATTTCCAGTAATGAACACCCCATGTGAACATACTGAAAAAGCAAATTCAGTAATGTCCGTAGTGCATATTTTTTTTTTATTTAAGTGAAAAGCTAAGTAATCAAATATAATTTTTTAATTTCATTTACCAGAATGTAATAATATATTTTTTTTATATAAATAGCTGTTTTTATCAATTTCACGTAATTAATAATTTTTTTTTTAAATTGTTATCAAATTATTTTTTTGTAAGCCGTACCTTGCATATTTTATAATGCGGTAATCAACACCCATCAGGAAGCAGAGAATAATTTTTAAGTGCATGGAAAAATGAGGGGCTCATAGGATTCAAACTCGCCCCATTTAAAAAAGGACAATTTTTTAAATCGCACAAGTTCTTAAAAATCTATTATTTTTTGTTTTAAATGTTTCATTATTCATCTCTGACAAAAGAACTACATACATAAAAAATCACTATAATATTAAATTTAAAGCAGCAATGAAAGTAGTAAATCTGCAGATCAAGGGGCTCAAATGTCAGTTCTGATATTTTATTTTGAAATAATTTTATTTAGTATATAAAAAACATTCAACCTACACTTTCATTTATTTGATATATTTTATACAAATTGCTAAAAGTAATATATAAAGCAGTTTTAGGAAGTTTAACTGTTAAGAATAAAAATAAATATGATTCCATGCACTGGTACACCAAGACACTTAATTTTTTTTTTTTAAACTAACCCTTCTAAACTCCCCTCTCCCCCTCAATGACTTAATAATTTGATAAATATAATTCTTTAAAATTTAGTATTTTAAACCTTCTATCTAAAATAATTAAAATATTGATCTTTTGATAATGAGAATAATTAATTTAAACAGTGAATCAGTCTCATAAATATTTTATTAATTATTGATATCCTAATTGTTAAATTTATTTGAAAATGACTATTTTATTTCATTAATATGCTTTCATTAAATTTTGGTTTTAAATACAATCATATTATCAATTATCTATTATTTTTTGTGGGGTGTCCATTGCTGGAATTTTGATACATTTCTGTTACTTACAATTAAATTTTGATTCACATTGGGAAATGAGACTATGAGATTGATTAAATAATGTTGATAGATTAATATAATATTAAAAAAAGTGGGATATAATAATTATAACTATTAATTAAAAAATAATTAAAAAAAATTCCTTAAGGGTGTCCATTACTGGCACATCTATCCTATATAATATATCTTAATGGAATATGTGTTCAAAGTATAAAGCATTAAACAGGTAGTTATTTTGAAAATCTCCCATTAATAAAATAGATTGAAATCACTTTTATTTTTTGAATGGATACCAGCATTGAAACTTTAAATGTAAACATATATGTTATATAACTGTTTAATGTTATTATAATATGCACAAACACATTAGAAATAATACACAGGTGCTCAGAGTTATTCATAAGAAATAAATATAAATGGACAGAAAAAACTCAGTGCTTACCAAACCTGAAATTGCTTTATTGCTCTCTGACTGTTTTTTTTTTTTTAATGTGATATTATTAATCCATTAGTAAAATTTCTGGCTAGCAAGTGCACACTTTCAAAGCAGAAGAAGAAATTAAACTTCTACTTTCAAAAGTGACACCAGCTGGCCAATTAATTCAAAAATTGAATTAAAAGAAAAGAAAATGTCCATATTTCCCTTTATACTGGATAAGTCTTAGAAAATAATCACTCCAATTCGCGAATCACACGGCAGCTACACAACTGAAAATAACTGTAAACTAAACGATGACTCTTCTTCTATTTAACTTATGATATTAAGCATTTTTCTTTAATAGCGCAACGAAATTATCAAAATAATCAAAAACAGAGCGGAAATCTATTTTTAAAATATCCATATCGTCACATGCAGCTCAATCTCTGTACAGTAAATATATAAACAAAACAGCGTCAAAACTGTATACACTTTGTAGCATTGTTATGGGCAAATGCGCCAAATCCTTTGGCGAAATATTTTTCGCCAAGGAAGTGCTGAAAGTGTATACACTTTGGATTATCGCGTCGCCGGTCGCCCTTCGCCAAAGCCAAACAAATATGGACGCTTATTGAAAACGTGTGTATGGACGTGTGTATGGTAGCGTGGCTGTTAAGGTTTTGCTGGATATTATATATAAGTAAGTTATTTTATTTTTCTTTTGTTATATCATGCACAATATTCTGCTTATCGTTTAATGTATAGCATCTTGTTTCTTAATATATATGTGTGTGTCAGCATCCATGTAAAGAGAATATGCCTATATGCCATTCTATGAATTCCGAAATGTCCTGCACGTGACACTTATATAAATAGATTATATTTATTTACTTATAAATTGTTAGAATATCAACAATGCATTCAACTAACAGAAAAACCATGTAGTTTCATATTAGCATAGTTGTTTTAATATGGGGGTACAATAACATTGTTAAAATAGCAGTAATATGTTGTAAAAAAGTTGTTCCACACGTGACATGGAATGCCTAATTTGTTTAAACTTGAGAAATAAATAGTAAACTATTCGTAGAAATACAGGATTCGGTTTTATAAGTTATTTTAGTTCAAAAATTGATTCAGTTGTTTTGCTAACGATTTCCTAAAAATATTTCAAATCTAATCGGTGTTTATATGTCGGTAAATAATATTTTGCCGCTAATATTCATTTCAGTATATTTTTGTTTACATAAATTAAGTTACGATGAAGGGGAGAGCGGGGTACAATGGACCACCCCCTAATGTTTTATTTTTATTTATTAATTAAAGGTTATAGATAAGATAAATAACTTTTTTGCAAAGGCAAAATTATTGTTTTTATTTAAAGTTAATATGCATAAAAGAACTTTCAATAATATTTTTATCAGAATAAATTGAACTTTCAACATGGGGTACAATGGTCCACTATTCGCATTGCTGCTATAATGTAGAATTTTCAAAATATTTAACAATGCGTATTCTCTATGAAATATTTGTAGTTATTAATCTATTTAGACTCAGTGTTATTGTAATGTAACCCCCCCCCCCCCCACATACACACACAGACTCAAAAGTCTCTCAAGAAAATTTCAGGCTTATAAATAAGTATTTTATGATTTGCAATCTGTTATTATTTTAAAAATATGATAAATTTTGGTATTTTTTCTGTTTTGCTTTCCCCCCCCCCTCAAAATGTTACTTGCAAATTTGCATTATTATGTTATTTTAGAGGTAAAAGGGAAATAAAAAATAGATTGGTATTTGATTTAAAATAATATTTTAGCAGACTACTGTGCGGGGTATGCTGGTCCACTTTACGGATGTTTTTCCACTTTTTTTTTTTTCCTTTGCTTCAGAAAGACTAAACTTTGAATTTTATTTACTTTGCGAATTGAACTTCTTGTTTATTTAAATGAAAATAAGTCTTCCGATTTTGCAAGATAGTTGTGAAATAACATTGTTATGCTCATGTTGTTTACAGCAAACTAATTTGAAGTTTTCTTGATTATTAACCATCAGCTTATTTTATTAAAATATAGTAAAGAAAATTTCTTGTTTTATAAGTTACAATGCATTTTAATTTATTAAGAATGTGCTGTGAAAAGCAGAATGTGATATTAATACATTATCAAGCCTTGAAATTTAATTTTTCTTGAAACGGAGTCTTATCTCTTAACATTTATAAATAGAGGGAAGTTGAACTGTTTGGGAGAAAGAAAAAAAAATCTTTAAACTCTACTGTTAATTTACATGCTTTTTGAAAAATTTGTGTTATACAAACATGGCAAAATTTCATTGAAAAAATTTAAATCGACAACTCAGAATAATTATGCAAAATGTTAAGTCAACTCCTAATTTCTATGAATGGCAATTATTATTTACATTTTTGTTCCTATATATGTAACCCTGGAATGAAGAAAATTTTTTCTTCATGTGCACTACAAAATCTTTGCGGCTTTCGGCCAATTTAGTAAAGTGCAACTGCCTGGTTGCCTTTACTGCACTTTTTGACGCAATCTTTTGGTTATCGCTGTTTTTTCGAGTGCTTGTGAAAAATCTCAAAATTGAATGTAGGAAATCATGAATTTCGTCAATTTTCAAAAGAAATAAAGTTGAAATTCCTTAATTTGTCACAGGAAAAAAATTTGCAAAATTTTTAGATTACATGGGGGAAAAAGAAAAAAAGGTACTTATGTATTAACGCCACTGCAGCAGAAGGTGCACCAATAAAGAGCAATGTGGTTGTTCGCACGCAGTTATCTTTTGGATTCCTTGTTTGCTGATTTTTGACGCCATTTTTTTTGTGCTACTAAAGATTGGCAGCACTTAAAAACAACTAAATCTGTAGCTGCGGTGGCGTTAATATGTAAGTACCAAAAAAAATTGCAATATTTGTCTGTCAATCTATCGGGGCCAAAAAAAAAAAAAAAAAAAAAAAAAAGCAAAGTTCAACAATTGGTTCCAAGAAAAATCCAGAAATTCACCAATTGATCATGGGGGAAAAATAACAAAATTTCTTAATTTATCTTTAGAAAATATCGTAAAATTCGACAATCAGATGCTTGAAAAAATTTTCAACATGAGGAAAAAAATTGGGAATTTCGCCAATGTACTGCAAGAAGAAATCGTAAAATTTGCTAATCGTTTACAGAGGAAATCTCGAAATTTCTCAATCGGTTATGGAAAAAAAATGCAAACATTTTGTTCATGCATTCAGTTTTGTCAGTGTTTTAAAAAAATATACCATACTTTTTTTTAAAGTTTTGAATGTTATAAAATATTTGAAATTTTGTTAAAACAGGCATAGTATTAGTTTATTTTTTCTTATTATGAAGAAATGCACTAATGATAAAAGTTTTTTCATTTTAGCCTGTATAGTTCTAAAGTAACAGCGCGTGTAAACTTAAAATTTGCTAAATTGAGAAAACTCATTTTAAAGATTTAATATTCACTCGCCTTCAAAAATACTCCTATTTACTTGTTGATAAGTAAAATGCTTTACATGCATATGCAAGAGCTTCTTTTTCATCTGGGGGGGGGGGGGGTAGACCTTGTAAAACAAACGTTATTTTTATTTTTATTTATTTTTTTCCGACACAATTTGTTGTTTATCGAACATTATGAAGTGCAGCGCACATGTTGCAAACTCTTGGTTCATCAACAAATCAACTAATTTTATGTTTAAAGTTATTGTGTTTGTTCATTTATATTTAAATATCTTCATTCTTGCAGGAAAACAAGCCTGGTGGATATATATGAAGAGGCACCATTCATTGCATGTATTGGTAAGTTCTTCTTTACTTATTAATATTTGTAGTTATGTTGCAATGAATAGCAATTACGTGATTTTTGCATTTTTTATGAATTTGTTTATGCATTTTTTTTTTTTTTTTGTTTCCCACGACCATATTTTGACATTCATATAAAAAATTCGGTTTCATTCTTTTAGCCTAATATAGTAAATTTTGTAAAATTTTTATTTTTATTTTTTTCTTCCGTCGTGCGACAATTTATTGCTGTTTACAATGTTTTAGCTCACTATAATAAATTTTGCTGTCTGCAATTTTAGAATTTCTAGCTTTTTGCTTTGTGGTGATTTTTACACATTAGTAAAAGGAATCCAATTTTAATCTTTTAGTTGATAAAATGTTTATTTCCAGAAAAGTTTATTCAAAATTCGTACTTTTTTTTTTTTTTTTAAATTTGTGAATTTTTTGATGAGATTGATTTTTAGATATTTTTCATGTTTTGTGGTAATTTTTTTACATTCATAAAAAGAATTGGATTTCAAACTTTTAATGTGAAATAGTAAAATTTCTCCTCTGAATTTTTTTTAAGTTTTAGCAGTTTTTAGCATTTTTTTTCTTTTAAGGAAGGCATTTCGCTATAAGTTTTGTAAAAAAAATGCTGATTAAGGAAACGTCCAGATTTTGAAAAATTCTGTATTTGAGACTTTGTACTGTACAAAAATTTTTGTCAAAACGGTTTATTGCATTTTCTAAAAAGATTTGTATGTGATTAATATGTAAATAAATAAAAATGTTCTCAAATCAAAAAAGTCAACTTTGACCAAAAGTTGTAATTCATTTTTGCTTGGAAATACATGAAATTAGCAGGTGTTGTTATTAAAAAATTATGTGATTGAAAGACTTTTTCCATTTTTTGGTGAATACCAAAGATCTTTCAGAAAATACTGTCAAAATTGACATTTTGAACTGAATTTTCAGACAAAAAGAGTAAAGCCATCCAGGCAGGAGAGAACAGGTTAGCACATGACCCCAAAATCACTTATAACTCAATAAATAATTTATCAAAAAATGGAAAACGTTTTTAGATTCTAAATCACTTCCATAGTCAGCCCAGCCAATTTTGTACCATCATGTTTAAAAATGAGTCGGTAAATGTGTCAGAAAGTTTCATGCTTGTTGATGAAAGATTTAAGTGTTAATTCTTTAATTTTTACATCCTACCATTTATTAATGATTTAATAATTTTATCCAACGTATAAGATAGGGCTTGAAGAAAATATGGGAAAACTGTACAGTTTACATATATTAACTGTTAAGTTGTAATGTGATTGTTCTTATGCAAATATAATTGTTTGATTTTTGTTTGTAGTTCACAACTGCAATTATACTTTGATTTCCTTTCTTCTAGGAAATCCTTTTGAGCTGGCTCCTGTATACCCTGTATTTGTTGAGAAGGAGCCGTTTGAAGCCAGTATCCCGTTATAGGCAATTCTCGTGTGGTTCTCATTTAAAATATCCTAAAGAATGCTGTTCTACACAGGAATTTATTCAGAGGTATTATATATATATATATATATATATATATACTACTTGGAATTTGTGTATGCATTCATTTATTTCTTCTATTATATATTGTGGAGTTCTGGTAGTTTTCTTTATCACTTGGTTTATTTTTATGTATGTGTCAGGGATGAGATTTAATAAATGTTTATTGGGCAATTTGCCAACAAAAACTAGAAAAAAGGGCTGGATTTAATAAATATACTAAAATAATATAATTTTGTGTACATTATAATTGAGACTTAAATCAGAATATTAATTGGATATTTCATTAATATTAATTTGAGTAATTAAAATAATTTTCATTGATAATAGCAATCGAAAAATAAGTACAACATAATCAATTTTGTAAATAAATTTGTGTGATGGAGACATGAAGTAAAACTCCCCCCCCCCTCAAATTAATGTAGTAATGTTGCCTTTGAAAGTAATATATATATATATATATATATATAACTTAATTCAACAGTTTCTACACTTAAGAAACATATAATTAAAAACAACATTAATAGTACATAAACATTTGTCAAATCAATCTTCATTTTATTTTTATTTGAGCCTCTAGGTATAACTTTTACAAATATTTATTACTACAAAAATCTTTACAACAAAAACTTTAAAATCCTGATAACTTTTTTAAAGAGTTATTTGAAAAAAAAAAGGATCTAGTTAGGTTATGGTTAGGTTATAATTAAGTTACGGTTATGGCACATTTGTGTTATGGTTAGGTTTTTTACCGCAGGATGAACATTATTCATATTTTGATTTTAAAAATAACTTTTATTTTATACAATAGCACCAAAATTTTAATACTGTATGCTAAACTTTCAGCTAATGATCGAGTATCGATTTGATCCACATTTAGTCAGATTTAGGGATGATATATAATCAGTTTGAAATTTAAAAAAATTCACTTAGGATTTCGATGTGAAATAAAATTTAAATGTATAACAGTGATTTTTAGTTAAATATCAATATTTCACTAGATTATTTTTAACACAATTATTTCAAATTGGTAAAGCAGTAATACAAGTTGTAATTTTCCAACTGGATGAAAAATGTCCGGGCCAGGATTCGAACCTGGGATCTCTTGGCTGAAGTCGCAATGTTCTACCAACTGAGCTATCCCGGTTGAATCTGGAGGGCCTAATTCATCCAGTTAACCTTCCAGTTCGCCATCGTGAAATATTGATATTTTTTTTTTTTAAAGATTAAGACCAAAACACATAACAAACATTATTGTTATCTTTTAATAACATTTCAGAATGATCTGTTTAACACAGCAAACTATTAAATATATTCGAATAGCAATGTTATTCGTAACAGTTTTAACCTGATAGTTTTATTTCACATAGACTGTGATTTAAATATATATATATAAACAAATATTTGAAGTGTGTTTTGATGTTTATAGTGCAAAATATTCTCACAAATTCAGATTTTCTGTCATATGTACTTTTGTCTGGCAGAATCAAAATAAGAAATATTGTTTTTCTGGTATTCCCCGCTATCATGATTGCTTAGCTTATACATATTTTGGTACTTTTCGGTTAGCCGGCCGCAGTGATATATACATATACATATATTTACATGCATATATGTATGTATATGCAGATAAATATGTGTTTATATATTTATGTATGTACATATATCACTGGTGCCCGGCTAACCGAAAAGTACCCATATTTTTTTTCTTGCTGGTTGCTACTAAATAGCTGAATTGCGTAACAAAATTAGTAAATAGAACATTATTTTCGTGGGGAAAAAAATATATATACACACACTCATATATATAGCAATCTTTCTCTTTTTTTCTTTTTTTTTATTACTATCTTTACCTTCCCAATTTTTTTTAAACTTCATTCTAAGCACCACTTTATCTTATAAAAGCAAATTTTGTGTTGTGAGAACAGTCTATGCAGGTTTTTTTTTTTTTTTTTTTTTTTTTTTTTTTTTTTTTTTTTTTGGGGGGGGGGGGGGGGTAAATCCTTTTGCTGAAGTTTTCCTCTCTGGTGAACTTGTTTGTTTACAAATTACACATTTTAAAACATCACAAAATAACAAATACATAATAATTAGTCAGTTTTTATGAAATAGAATTTTGTGAAGGGACCCGTTTTATCAAATTGATTTTTGTAAACCGGTTCACTGTATCAAATTGATTTTTGTGAAGAGGCCCATTTTATCAAATTGATTTTTGTGAAGAGGTCCATTTTATCAAATTGATTTTGTGAAGAGACCCATTTTATCAAATTGATTTTTGTGAAGAGGCCCATTTTATCAAATTGATTTTTGTGAAGGGCCCTTAAATAGGCCCCAAATTTTCCTGGATCGACCCCTGCTTATTCTTGCTTGTTACTGAAAAGATTTTCTTTTCTTTGAGTCATTTTGCATTTGTGACTGTTGCTCATATATGAAGGTACAAACAGGGTTCGTATGGCTCCTGGAATTTTGCAACCAGAAAATTCTTTGATATCAGTATTTTGTTACAGGAAATATCTCCTTAAAAGAAGACAAAGTTTTGCGAGTTTAATCTAGATTTATTTTTCTATAAAGAAAATACTGGTGAAACTCCTGGAAAATTTCCTCATCCGTACGAACCCTGTACAAAGTGTATGAGTAGTTATAGTCATACGTGTAGAGTTTTGAAAATTATTGGTAGATTATAGAGTCTTAAATATATTTTTTTTACACTAATACGCGTGTATCTGTACATAATAGTAAATGCTTACCAATTTGATGTTGCTTTTTAGATTTTCTTTTAAAGAAATTAAACAGTTTCATCTTATTAATGAACTCACAAGAGTTAATTAAAAAGGTAAGACAATGCAAAAATTTGAATGTATAGCACCATTTATTAAAATGATATACTCTACATTATTCCCAAACCATTTGTAATAAAAATCAGTACAAAAACCCTTAACGGGTTAAAAGTTGTGACGCAGCACTTTCTTTTGGCTTTATGAATTTTTAATATGAGTCTTAAAAGCAATGATATCAAATTTAAGTTACGCTATGTTAATAATTATTTTTTTAAATCATAATTTTCTTTTTAGTTTTATTTATATTCACAGGTGCAATTATTATCTTAATATGAAAAAATATATAAAATTTATTCGCTGATGCTTTTTCATTCACATCTCTCATGAATTCAAAATATGGGTTTTAAAAGAAATGATATCAAAATTTGAGTGACACCTTGGCGTTAATTTAATAGGACTCTTTTAAAATTCAATTTAAATTATTTTTGGTTTGTCTTCTAAAGTATATTTACACATACAAACAATACTTTTAATTTTTCAATACACTTTTAAATATATTACTTTCACTGAGCCTATATTATGTATTGAAATGTATTTATTTCAATAAATTGATTTATCTTCTGTGCCACGCTATCCAAAATCATAAGTAAAATTTATGTAAATGATTATTTTGCGTCATATTATCCACTTGAATACATTTCCCTTTGTTTGGATACTATGACGCAAAATAATCATTTACATAAATTTTACTTATGATTTTGGATAGCGTGGCACAGAAGATAAATCAATTTATTGAAATAAATACATTTCAATACATAATATAGGCTCAGTGAAAGTAATATATTTAAAAGTGTATTGAAAAATTAAAAGTATTGTTTGTATGTGTAAATATACTTTAGAAGACAAACCAAAAATAATTTAAATTGAATTTTAAAAGAGTCCTATTAAATTAACGCCAAGGTGTCACTCAAATTTTGATATCATTTCTTTTAAAACCCATATTTTGAATTCATGAGAGATGTGAATGAAAAAGCATCAGCGAATAAATTTTATATATTTTTTCATATTAAGATAATAATTGCACCTGTGAATATAAATAAAACTAAAAAGAAAATTATGATTTAAAAAAATAATTATTAACATAGCGTAACTTAAATTTGATATCATTGCTTTTAAGACTCATATTAAAAATTCATAAAGCCAAAAGAAAGTGCTGCGTCACAACTTTTAACCCGTTAAGGGTTTTTGTACTGATATCATTACTTTTTTAAGGTTATTGATGAGAATGTCAATTAGTCGAAATTAAGCATAGGGTATAAATTAATCATTAAAATAAAATTTTAAAGAAATGCTAAAAAAGACCCCTTGGACCCCAATAAAATATGAGGGTGGTGGCCCAGGGAGAGGAATCCAAGACTCAACTTTTAAATTATACAGCGAGAGAGTAACACAATTAGAAGGATGAAAATGCATGGCAAAACCCGTTTGTTCCATCTTCCTCCGCCAAAGGACGCAACCTTTTCTATACAAACATAGCTGAAAATTTTCGGGCCGTCGATTCCGAGTCAAATGAGCCATACGTCGTCGTGATCGGTCCCATAGAACCCGATAGGAAAGTGCCCCCTGGTGGTGAAACTTGGAACTAAAATCGATATATCCTGTCGATGTCGAGTCGAATGAATCACACTGCATTGTGATGGGACCCATAGAACCTGCAAAATCGGTTAGTTCCATCTTCCACCACCAGGGGGCGGACTCTGTTCCATACAAACATAGCTGAAATCTTTGAGGCTGTCGATTTCGAGTCGAATGAACCATACCTCGTCGTGATGGGGCACATAGAACACAAGATAGGAAAGCACACTCTGGTGGTGAAACTTTTAACTAAAATCGATATATCCTGCCGATGTCGAGTCGAACGAATCAAACTGCATTGTGATGGGACCCATAGAACTCGAGTTAGATGCAAAATCCGTTAGTTCCATATTCCACCACCAGGGAGCGCACTCTGTTCCATACAAACATGGCTGAAATCTTTGAGGCTGTCGATTTCGAGTCGAATGAGCCATACCGCGTCGTGATGGGGCGCATATGACCCGAGATAGGAAAGCGCCCCCTGGTGGTGAAACTTTTAACTAAAATCTATATATCCTGTCGATGTCCAGTTTAATAAATCAAACTGCATTGTGATGGGACCCATAGAACTCGAGTTAGCTTCAAAATCCATTAGTTCCATCTTCCACCACCAGGGGACGCACTCTGTTCTATACAAACATAGCTGAAATCTTTCAGGCTGTCGATTTCGAATCGAATGAGCCATACCTCACTGTAATCGGGCCCATAGAACACGAGATAGGATAGCGCCCCTGGTGGTGAAACTTGGAACTAAAATCGATGTATCCTATCGATGTCGAGCCAAATGAATCAAACTGCATTGTGATGGGACCCATAGAACTCAAGTTAGCTGCAAAATCTGTTAGTTCCATGTTACACCACCAGGGGGCGCACTCTGTTCTATACAAACAGCTGAAATTTTTGAGGCTGTCGATTTCGAGTTGAGTGAGCCATACCTTGTCATGATCGGGGCCATAGAACCTAAGATGGGAATGCACCCCCTGGTGGTCAAACTTGAAACAAGTTGAATGAATCAAATCATGTTGTGATGGGACCCATAGAACTTGAGTTAGCTCCAAAATCCATTAATTTCCCCTTCCACTGCCAGGGGCGCTCTCTGTTCTATATGAACATAACTGCCCCTGGTGGTGAAACTAAAATCAGTAAGTTCTATCGATGTCGAGTCGAATGAGCCAAACTGCATCATGATTAGGAATGCACAACCTGTGGCCCGTGATGGATAACTGGTGGCCCGCAGAGACCATATATGCCAACCTATCCAAAAATTTCGAATTTCCTTAATAATTCGTGAGAAAAATTTGCAAATTTTGTCCATAAATCGTAGGAAAATATGAATTTCATCGATCAGGCGCATAAAATCATGAATTGCATCGACTGGATGCGAATTTTGTCAAATGGGCATGGAAAAATCACAAATTTCGCCATTTTGTCGCTAGAAAAAAAAACGCAAATTTCAATAATCGGTCAACAGAAACCAGAGATGCCAAAATCAGTAATTCCGGAGTTGCAAATTTCGTCAATCACTCAAAAAAAAAAAAAAAATCTTGAATTTTGTAAATCAATTGAAAAAACCTGCGAATTTTGTCGATAAGGCACTTAAAATCGTGAATTTCATGGATAGAGCAGCGAATTTCCTCGAATGGCGTGGAAAGATCGAGAATTTCAACGAACAGTTGCAGGAAAAATTTGCAAATTGTCCATAGATCATAGGAAAACATTATGAATTTTGTCTATCGGTTCTGCAAAATTATGAATTTTGTCGATAGGCATGGAAAATCGCAAATTTCGACAACTGGTCTTGGAAAAATCAAGAATTCCATCGAATGTTTGTGAAAAAAATGTAAATTTCAACGAACGGTAAAAAAAAAAAAATAATTTGCGAATTTCGCCATTGTCTAGAGAAGAAAAATTGTGAATTTCATTAATTGGCCGATGGAAAGCATATCAGTTGAAAATCATGAATTTTGTCAATCAGGCACAGTAAAAACATGAATTTTGTGGATCGGGAGAAGGGAAATCATAAATTTTGTTGAACACATGCATAAAAATCATGAATTTTGTTTATCAGGCATGTAAAAATCATTAATTTCGTCAAACGGATGCATAAAAATCAAGAAAGTCATCAATTGGGTGCGTAAAAATCTTGAATTTCATCGATCAGGCGTTTAAAAAATCATGAATTTCATCGATAAAGTGCATAAAAATATAGGACAAAATTGCCATTCGCCAATCGGCGAGTAATACTGAAAATTTGCCGACTGACTTTACTGCCACCACTGGTCAAACTTAATAGTTCCAATTGCGATGATTCAATGGAAAAAGATTTTTTCCCCACTGTCGCTCGACAAATTTCAAAACCATTTGGCGAATTTCACGATTTTTTCAAAGAAATTATTTGATGGATTGTGATTTTTTTTCTTCTCGAAGCCATTCGACAATATTCGAAATTTTTTTCCCCTGAAACCAGTTGATAAATTTTGTGATTTTTCCACTATCAATGAATTTTGTGATTTTTCTGCTATCGATTGATGAATTTCGTGATTTATCGACTATCGATTAATGAATTTCACGACTTTTTCCATAAACGAACAAATTGTGCACTTTTTTTCCACTGCCATTCGACAAATTTTGCAATTCTGCTCCGCGATTGTTAGACAAATTTCACTATTTTTCTCCCGAGATCATTTGACGAATTTTGTGACTTTTAATTTTACTGACTGATTGATTTATATTTAATAATAAAAGTTAAAATGTTTTGATTTAAAAACAAGATGGCTAACTGAGGGTGAATCCCAAAACTTAGCCGCATCATCAATGAGTTAGCTAATCAAGCATTTAGCTCTTACAGTTTGTTTAAAAGGTGCACACAAAAGCAAAAAATATGAATTTTTTTTAATCCTTACCATCACTGTTGAAATCCTGAACCAATTAGAATCTAATTGTGACAGTGTATTTATCTTGCAAATATCATTGAGGAGTTTTTTATACAGGGACACGCAAAATCAAAACATCATCATGATAACATTCAAATTACTAAGCCAATTCAAACCTAATTATGCCAAAGTATCAATCGATGAATTCATTAATCAAATATGTTGGGCAAAATCCTAGAACAAGCAAAACATCCGATTTGGCTATTTTTTTTACGCACGTCAACCAAAAAAACGGCAACTTCCAAATTCTACCCAATCAAAACGCATGCTTTTTAAGCTTAAGCAAGCAGATACTTACACACTGCTTACGGCAAGCTTTTTCACAAAATAAACAAATTTTATTTCGTTTTACAATTATTTACAAAGTTTCAGCAAGTTTTTCTTCACGATTTTTCTATTTTTACAAACTTTTAGCAATATTTCGTCTGGATATTTCAATTTTTACATACAAGCATTTAGCAATTTTTTCCTCCAGATTTTTCTATTTTTAATAATTTTTAGCTATTTTTTCCTCCTTGCTAAAACTTTGTAAATTGTCATAAAACGGAATAAAATCAATGTTTACTTCGTGAAAAAATTTTCATAGAAACTGTGTAAGTAGTGAATTCTCTGCTACAAAGAACACAGGTTATGATTGGGGAGAATCTAGAGAATTCTGATTTTTCAAATGCACGAAACTCATTCAAGCACCAGTTAGTAACATGTATATGTACTCTTTGCGTACATTAACAGAAAAAAAAATCCTGGATGCATGAAACTCCCTGTGCAGCAATCTCTAGAATGCATGAAATTCATCCAAACAGCGGTTAATAATTGATATATATATATATATATATATATATGTGTGTGAGTACGCTTCGCGTACATTAACTGAAAAAAAAAATCCTGGATGCACAAAACTTGCATTTCTCTGACTTCGGTTTTTCGAAATAGATAAAATGCTTCAGGGATTCAATCCAGCATCGCTGAAATGTTACATAATCACAGAAGATCACTAATTATAATTAAAATATAGATAAAATGCTGAAGTGATTACAAATTAATCACTGAAGCATTTTATCTATACTTCAAAACATATTTGTTTTGTTTCTCATTTCCAAAATAATTTTCATTCATATTTACTTATTATAAGCATGTTATTTAATTTTACTGACTGATTGATTTATATTTAATAATAAAAGTTAAAATGTTTTGATTTAAAAACAAGATGGCTAACTGAGGGTGAATCCCTAAACTTAGCCGCATCATCAATGAGTTAGCTAATCAAGCATTTAGCTCTTACAGTTTGTTTAAAAGGTACACACAAAAGCAAAAAATATGAATTTTTTTTAAATCCTTACCATCACTGTTGAAATGCTGAACCAATTTGAATCTAATTGTGACAGTGTATTTATCTTGCAAATATCATTGAGGAGTTTTTTATACAGGGACATGCAAAATCAAAACGTCATCATGATAAGATTCAAATTACTAAGCCAATTCAAACCTAATTAAGCCAAAGTATCAATCGATGAATTCATTAATCAAATATATTGGGCAAAATCCTAGAACAAGCAAAACATCCGATTTGGCTATTTTTTTTACGCACGTCAACCAAAAAAACGGCAACTTCCAAATTCTACCCAATCAAAACGCATGCTTTTTAAGCTTAAGCAAGCAGATACTTACACACTGCTTACGGCAAGCTTTTTCACAAAATAAACAAATTTTATTTCGTTTTACAATTATTTACAAAGTTTCAGCAAGTTTTTCTTCACGATTTTTCTATTTTTACAAACTTTTAGCAATATTTCGTCTGGATATTTCAATTTTTACATATAAGCATTTAGCAATTTTTTCCTCCAGATTTTTCTATTTTTAATAATTTTTAGCTATTTTTTCCTCCTTGCTAAAACTTTGTAAATTGTCATAAAACGGAATAAAATCAATGTTTACTTCGTGAAAAAATTTTCATAGAAACTGTGTAAGTAGTGAATTCTCTGCTACAAAGAACACAGGTTATGATTGGGGAGAATCTAGAGAATTCTGATTTTTCAAATGCACGAAACTCATTCAAGCACCAGTTAGTAACATGTATATGTACTCTTTGCGTACATTAACAGAAAAAAAAATCCTGGATGCATGAAACTCCCTGTGCAGCAATCTCTAGAATGCATGAAATTCATCCAAACAGCGGTTAATAATTGATATATATATATATATATATATATATATGTGTGAGTACGCTTCGCGTACATTAACTGAAAAAAAAAATCCTGGATGCACAAAACTTGCATTTCTCTGACTTCGGTTTTTCGAAATAGATAAAATGCTTCAGGAATTCAATCCAGCATCGCTGAAATGTTACATAATCACAGAAGATCACTAATTATAATTAAAATATAGATAAAATGCTGAAGTGATTGCAAATTAATCACTGAAGCATTTTATCTATACTTCAAAACATATTTGTTTTGTTTCTCATTTCCAAAATAATTTTCATTCATATTTACTTATTATAAGCATGTTATTTAATTTTACTGACTGATTGATTTATATTTAATAATAAAAGTTAAAATGTTTTGAATTAAAAACAAGATGGCTAACTGAGGGTGAATCCCTAAACTTAGCCGCATCATCAATGAGTTAGCTAATCAAGCATTTAGCTCTTACAGTTTGTTTAAAAGGTACACACAAAAGCAAAAAATATGAATTTTTTTTTAATCCTTACCATCACTGTTGAAATGCTGAACCAATTTGAATCTAATTGTGACAGTGTATTTATCTTGCAAATATCATTGAGGAGTTTTTTATACAGGGACATGCAAAATCAAAACGTCATCATGATAAGATTCAAATTACTAAGCCAATTCAAACCTAATTAAGCCAAAGTATCAATCGATGAATTCATTAATCAAATATATTGGGCAAAATCCTAGAACAAGCAAAACATCCGATTTGGCTATTTTTTTTACGCACGTCAACCAAAAAATCGGCAACCTCCAAATTCTACCCAATCAGAACGAATGCTTTTTAAGCTTAAGCAAGCAGATACTTACACACTGCTTACGGCAAGCTTTATTATACAATTTTAACATAAATTTTATTTCGTTTTACAATTATTTACAAAGTTTCAGCAAGTTTTTCTTCACAATTTTCTATTTTTACAAACTTTTAGCAATATTTCGTCTGGATATTTCAATTTTTACATACAAACATTTAGCAATTTTTTCCTCCAGATTTTTCTATTTTTAATAATTTTTAGCAATTTTTTCCTCCTTGCTAAAACTTTGTAAATTGTCACAAAACGGAATAAAATCAATGTTTACTTCGTGAAAAATTTTTCATAGAAACTGTGTAAGTAGTGAATTCTCTGCTACAAAGAACACAGGTTACGATTGGGGAGAATCTAGAGATTTCTGATTTTTCAAAAGCACGAAACTCATTCAAGCACCAGTTAGTAACATATATATGTACACTTTGCGTACATAACAGAAAAAAAAAATCCTGGATGCATGAAACTCCCTGTGCAGCAATCTCTAGAATGCATGAAATTCATTCAAACAGCAGTTAATAATTTATATATATATATATGTATATATGTGTATGCTTCGCGTACATTAACTGAAAAAAAAAAATCCTGGATGCACAAAAATTGCTATATTCCGCACTCCCTAGAATGCATGAAATCCATTCAAGCTGCGGTCAGTAATGTTCGCACAAAAATCGGTTTACAGCAATCTCTAAAGTGCTTAAAATACATCTTATCATATAAAATCAACAAAAATGCACTTACCGTTATTTCTCATCCTTCGTTTTTTTTTAATATTTCACAGGATTTATCCTTTATGACATAAAACACATTTCATAAACATAATTCAACAAATCTGACACACAACAAACCAACCCACAGACAATAGAACTCTATTATAGAATATTCTAATCTGTCAACCAACCAATCAAATCTAATTCCCTCAAAAACCAGCTCAATTTTCAGAACCATGCATTCTGCTCATGCTAGAACCAAGCACAGAAGGCGTGGAAAAAACGTAAGAAATAAACCGGTAACAAGAAAACTCATTTATCGCTTCGCTAAATTCGATGACGCCAAGCGTCTCGCTTGTTCTAGGATTTAACCTATTTTTCTTAATTATCTGTCTTAGTTTGTGAATAAATTTTTGTAATGTCAGTTGAAACTGATCTCTCGTACATAACGATGCATCACATTTTTTTAATGTTTTTTTTTCTACACCATGATGTTGCTATTTAACAAAAAAAAAAAAAAAAATATATATATATATATATATATATATATATATATATTGTTTTAATTTCAGGGTAACTGAAGAAAAAAAAAATCCTTCTATAGCGTTTCTATTTTTCCATGCGCTGTGAAGATTTTTTAACGGGTTCAAAAACAAATTTCACAAATACTTCTAACTTAATTAACAAATATTTCAAAAATATATTTTTAATTCCATGTTGTTTATGTATGAAGAAAGAAACAAAAGTTTGGTAAACTTCTATCTCTGTTTAAATAGTCTATTTCAAGAATAAAAACATTCGGTAGAATGCATAGCTTTGACAATACATAAACAAAAATGAAGAATACAGTACCTTTTTTTTTTTTCTCAATTTCTTATATTTGGTGCAAGATACTACTGAATACTTTGCTACAAGATTTGTTTAAAGATATTACCCTCTCTCATGATTTTTAGGTTTCCAATGCCACGTCTACCATTGCCCCGAGAACTGACGACTGATTTCGTGATTTATTAAGTAAAATCTATATTTAACATTTGAAAATAAACTTTCACTAGAAAAAAAAAAAAAAAAAAAAAAAAAAAAACAATGGTAGAACTTTGCATTTCTCTGACTTAGGAAAATAAATATTAGAAGATAAATACATATTTCTTTATTATCTGTTTTTAAAATGCAAATTTAAGAAATGAAATTGAAAAAAAAAAGGTACTGTATTCTTCATTTGTTTATATAGCTGATCAAATATACGCATTTCACTGAATGTTTGGATTCTTATACTATGAAACAGAAGCTTACAAACGTGTTTTTTATCGTACATAAACAACATGGAATTAAAAATATATTCATGAAGTATTTGTTAATAGAAGTTAGAAGTATTTGTGAAATTTGATTTTCAACACTTCAAAAAATGTTCATAGCAGCGAATCGCATCGCACACGAAGAAAACAAACTGGTGATTGATTCATTTTGAATGATTCCTTGTTACGCAGATTAATTGATAAAAAAAAATCTTAATCTTTTTTTTCCTTTAAAAAATCACAAATTAAATATAAATAACAATTAAATTGTATATGTATAATTATAAAATATTTCAATATTTTAATCAAGGAATCTAAATATTTTTCGACTTAATGAAGATTTTGATATAAGAAATTCTTTATTATAACAAAAAAGAGAAATATACAAACAATAATTTAATTTAATACATATATATTACATATTAAAAATTGCATTAAAAACTGTTTTCGTATTAAAAAAAAAAAAATCTAAATAGTTCTTCAGCCAGATATGATTGCGAAATCCCCTTTAACTATAACCGTGATACCCATGAATATCCTGACCGCGCAGGAATAAAAAAGGGTGAAAAGGCCGAAAATCTTTAATGTTAGTCTACCAGAAAAAGCATAAGAAAAGAGTCCGATTTTGAATACTGGATTATATAAAAAACAAGAGTTTTCCTACGTTAGATCAAAATCTTACTCTCTTCATCTAAAAGCGATTAATATAATATATTAATTTTAAAAAAATCGTTCGATCCATTTTCGAGATAACACCTCTGTGCCCATTACACCATTACATTTTCCATTTTCGCTTAAAAATTGGTTTCCAGATCTCAAAATCTACTGCATGTAGAAATCTATAAATTTCAGGATAGAGTTAGGCCATAGATATAAGACTAATGTGAAAAAATCGAAACGGTATGCCTCATATTTACTGAGATATTAAATGTCGGCGTTTCGATTTTCCTTTGATGTCCTGCTAGCTGTATATATGAGAGTGACGGAATCTTCGGTTTTGGGCTTACGGTTTTCGGTTTTTCGCTGCGTCACTCAAGAGACTACCGTCTCTTATGATACAACAAAAATTGGCTTAAAATGTCTTTTTTGGAATATGAATTTTTTAAATCTTATTTTTGTATTTTAAATGGCTTTTTCGCTACTAAAGTTAAACTGCTTAGCATTTTAATTTAAATATTGAAGTAAAAGGGAAAGAATCTCGTACTGTTGTTTATTTCTAACAAAAGAAGAAAAAAAAGATATCTGCTACAAAAAGACACATTAAAAGTTTCATAAAATATTAAAGCAAAAAACTAAACTTTTTCCATATACTTGAGGAAAAGAGTGTTTGTTCACTTATAGCAATTGGTGAAGTTCGAATCTGATGAGTTCATACAACTTAAGGCCTATGCTTATAGTTGTTCACTTTTTTTATACATATATATATAAGTTTAGAAACACAATTTGCCATAAATAAAAAAAAATTAAAAATTTAATAAATTAATACATTGTATTTTGCAATATTCACTTTATGATGGAAATTTTAACAATGAGTTAGAGTAATAAATGTATAATATGGCCTTAGAATCTTAGGCCGAATGTACTGCTGGATAATCACAATATCCGGCTACTGCCAAAGCTCATTCTCACATTTCCAGCTTTTCTTAAAATGAATCAGATATATAAAATTTCGGATTTTTTTTTTTTTTTTTTTTTTTTTTTATATGGGGATTGACAGTATGTTGTAATCTTTTAAGTGTAACATACTGAGTTAAAATTACTTTTTCCATAAACAAATCTGAAAGTCATGTACCTCTTATACTCAAAGCAGTCACTTAATTTAAGAGCTCTGTTTGTGTAATAGTATGCATTTAATTTGTTTGTCTTTAATTCTGTTTTAAGATATTCAAGCCTGTTTATTAAGTCTCATTGTATTTTCTTTATAGAGCATTGTTTGGGATAAACCCACATTCCAAAGGCTCCAAGATGGAAAAGATATTTGGAAAAAGAGTTGACATCCACCCTAAAGTCCTTACACGGATTAATAATGTAAAAGATTTTTCATCCAAATGGATTCACTTCAGAAGATTTTATTTATTTATTACTTGTAAATACTTGTTGCAATAAATGTTTTTTGTATTTTTTTAAATTAGTTGTTTTCTTTACTGTTCATATTTATAGAAATGTTACTGCTTTTCTAAAAGTAATTATTTTAAACTAGATAGTACCCATCAAGATTTGACGGTGAACTACTTGTAAGTTTCATTATAAAAATTTTTAGAATTTTATTTTGTTGCTTTTAAATTGGTTAAGTATTGAAAATTTGAAGAATTGTTATATAGTGCAATATAAGGTGATAGATAGCGCTGCCAGTTAAAGATATTCAATTAATGAAGTGAAAGAATTTTAAAACAGGAGATTAAAAAGTAATTGAATGAAGAGGGCATTTATTCTTACTTGCTACAATCTCTCTCTCTTTTTAAATAACAATATTTAGTATTTTGTCATTTTTTTTTAAATTACACGACCTTTAAATTTTTTTTATTAATTTTATTTTTAACAGGCTGACAAAAGAACTTAAACTTTGCTGTTTGCAGAAAACGATTTATAATATAGAATTTTTAAATTACTTGAATTTTATTTTACATTTTCATACATTTTTTATATATTAAACCATGGATATCAAGGTGATTTCTATTATAGTTCTTGTATTAAATTTTTTTCCTTTCTTTTTTCTGTTTATATCTTCTTGATATATTTATATACTATATTATAGTACATAATAGTGATACAAAATATAAATAAAAGTTTACATCAATTTATTTAATCTATTACTACATGAAAAATCTTTTAATTTAAATATTTTTAATATAAAATTAGTAATTTAAAAAAAATATTGCCACTGTTAAATTTTACTTAGTTATAAAGTACTCAAATTAAAAAAATATATGTACAAATTATATAACTTCTTCTCCTGAAGTTACATATGACATTATTAAAATGAATGAAGTGGGAATCGAACTGACAATTTCGCACTTGAAACCCAGCATATTAGACCACTCAGCCACGGTGACCTTGATCTGAGTTACTCTAAAATTAAATATGTTCTACATTTAATTTCATGCATGTACACAATTTCGCTAAAAGAACTCTCAATTGTTTCTTGCTAATTATCAAGATATATTTTCCGCGTATATATGTATAAAGTTTATATGGCTGCAACAAAACACATTTTTTTAGATTCAAATTTTTAAATCTAAACAATTTTTGTCATATAAAACAAATTATGTAGGAATGCAAAAAAAAAAAAAAAAAGAAATTTTTGTGAGTGGATTAGTAACAATATCTGATTTTTAATGCTATACTTAATCTCTTCTTAGAGGGTTACCTACAATTGAAAATTGTTTCAAACTCAAAAATCCTCAGTACTAACCCATCATATTTAAATTCTACATGAAATTTTACCCCAGGATACCAAATTTCAAGTCATTTTCATCTAGTTATTTATGAATGTTTCAAGTTTGGAACCTCTCATGTTGAATTTGTTATTTATCATGGGAAAATTGTAATATGGATAGAATTTTTAAACCACAAAAATTACAGACATTTTTAATTTGCATAATTGAAGCTTCTAGAAATATTTTTTTTTTATCAAGCATTTTATAAGTTACAGTTCAAATACTTTTTGAAAATATCTGCTTTTGGAAATTTTGAAAGAAGCATGAATTGTCACATATATATTTTACAGAAATGGATTTTTAGAAGCTTTAAATATACAGATACAAAATTACAGCTTACTTCACCCAGTAGTTTTTTAGTTATGTTTAAAAAACTATGTACTTTGTAATCTGTTTTCCAACAATAAATAACAAATCTAACATTGTTGGTAATCCATTCATACCAGTCATATATTTATACGATGATATGCAGCAAAGAATAACTGCTTGAACAAGTAGGCTGAACAAAGCCCGGGTTATATCCCGTCAGGGGCAGCAGAGTCCCCAAACTACCCACTGGGGTCCCTGAACTGCCCAGGTGAAGCCCGGCTATAGGTCCAATGACTTGTTAATTTTACGGGCAGTAATATTAAATTTATAAGGACCATATTAATTTATGGTCAGTGGACATAAAAAATGAAGGCAACTTTTACGAGCATAATGTTAATTTACGGTCACTGGACATTAAAAAATGAAGCTATCTTTTACGAGCATAAAATTAATTTACGGTCACTGGCCTTTAAAAAATGAAGCTAATTTTTATGGGCATAAAGTTAATTTACGGTCACTGGTCTTTAAAAAATGAAGCTATGTTTTACGGGCATAAAATTAATTTACGGTCAGTGACTTTAAATTTTACGGGCATAAGTTTACGGGTAAACTTGTATTTTTATGGTCATGATAGCTTTACGGTCATAACATTAATTTTACGGTCAGTGACTGGCACAATTTTTGCCAGTCACTGACCGTAATTTAGCAGTGAGATTTCTTAGAGTGTACGCTATATCATTGAAAGTTTTTTTAAATAACTTAATTAATATCTCGGCTAATTACCGACAATTTTTTTTTGAAAATCATTATCGACTACCCTTGGATGATTCTGCATCGATAGATACCTCGAGCACTCGTCAACTCCCCCTCTGACCACAGAAAAATAAAGTTTATGTGTAACCGAAAATGCGTTTTTCTCAAAAAGTATGTGAGCTACGAAAATCACTATAGTTTTCCTTTAAGGTTTATACAAACTCCTACTACCCCAAATTTTTTCATAAATTTAGTTTCAGTTTATTCGGAAATAGAGGGGTGGGATGTACGACATATTTTTTCAGTGCATTTTCGACGATATTTCTGAAAATATTATACCTAAAATTAATATAAATATATTTTTGAGTTCGATATTACGAGATCTTTCTTACAATACCCCACATGACATACAAATATGTATTTTTTTTTCAAGTAACTTAATTAGCCCTCTAAATTTTTCCTAAACATATTTGTGAATCGCTAATAATCTGAAAATAAGTTGGTAAAAAGGATTTATAACTTTTCCAAGTTTGAACTTTCCACGTCCCATATTTTACGAGAAAAAAGGCTGTGACAGATTGCTTATATATATATTTAAACTTCAGACAACAATAGACATTGGGGGGATGGGATGGGGGGAGGGGTAACAAACTAAAAATATTAAACTGTACATGTAGAAGTTTTAAAGGGAATACAACAAAGACGACCGAAAGAGAAAAATAACTGTGCTATTACAGTAATATTTGGCGCGAAATGGGAAATGCGATAACATTCAATAATTTAAAAATTCAAAAAGTTGGATTAAAATTTTCTGATATATATAATTTTTTTCAAGGAAGAATTTTTATATAAACTTAACAGAAAATATATTTCAGGAAATCTGGTTTAAAAGTGCATTATTCTTAACTTAAAAACATTTTTTCGGTCTTTTATAAGTGTTTCTTACTTGTAATCCACAGGAAATGGAAATATTTATAAAAAAGTTTCTGCTATTTAACACGTCTGAACAAAAAAGCAGGAAACAGTCTATGAAAATGACATCGGTTTAGATAATTTTGTACACAAATTTCTTAGGCTTTCTTATTAACTTCACATGACAGTTTTTTAAGTATACGGGATACTTTGAAATGAGCAAATATCACACAAAACACGAATTTTTGCTTTTGATTTATTACCTTATTTAAATTAATATATATATATATATATATATATATATATAGATAGATAGATACATAAATATATTGCCATATATTTGACAGAAAGAATGTTTTCATACTTAAGTAATTGAAATTGCATATCATAATGTATTTCAAATTTAATTTTCTCAAAAGAAATTTTTTGCACACTGTGCATTTCTAAAAGGCTCCATGCGTTTTTTTTTTCTTCAAAATATTTTATATGTCTAAGGAACGATTTTGCTACAAACTGTAAGAAATCTGTGCTCCCATTTTGAAATGCCGTTCTCAAATTGGTAATAAAATCCATTATTATGTAAATTTTTAATGAAAATTTTGTTTTTGTTGAATAAACTGTCGGTCTAATTAAAGACACAGATACACAGTTTTTTGTTTAATAAAGTACGTTTGAGAAAAAAAAAAGAACCATGGGGAAAGTACTTTTAAAAACTAATTACAGTAAGCGTTCATTTTTACGAACTCGCAAGAATTGCGAATGTAGTTCGTTAAATCAAGAATGTAGAAAGGAATCGAATATTATTAGGATAATTATGGGATTTTCTGGATAGTCTAATTAGTTTTTTGTTTATTTTGAACATCTGTATTTGTGCCTAACAATAAAATATGTATGTACCGCTAAATTACGACCTCAGAACCTCTCCTTGTATAAGAACACTAAGCTCACTGAAGCAAAGAGGTGGAGGAGACAGTCATTTATCCCACTACATTCCATTTTCTATTGATTGTGCGACATAATCTTTATCATACTTCTCGAAATATTTGCACCTTCTGCTTGAAAACCGTTGGAAGTTTATTTGGTTTTGATATTGAATTCTGAAGAAACAGTCTCAATTCGCTGATTTCTAGTTCGTAAATGGCAGCAAAAAATTAAATTATATTTTGATGGTAGAGGAGTGTATTCGGGACTATTCGATAGTTCGTAAAACCACGAGTTTCGTAAAGTAGAGGTTCATAAAATCGAGCGTTTACTGTAATGGCTATAAAAAAATTTCAGTAAATTTATTGTTTTATCATATTTTTATTGAATTCATGGTAACAAACCCTTCTTTGAAAAACTGCTTGTTGAATAACATAAATAATGAAAATAATTTTTAAAGTCTACTATTTATTAAAACACGCATTTTAATTTTATAAGTTTCAAAAATATTTTTTCAAAAGCATTTCCTTTATATCTCTTATATACCTTTTCCTATATATATTTTACCTGGTGTATTTTATTTTATGTAACATCCCTGATATTAATTTATAGTTTTTCATTAGAGTAACAGACGAAATTTTATAAGAAGTTTTAAGTGTACATTTTCGAAAGTATTTTCTTTGGTTTTATGATAAAAAATGCTGTGTATTAAATAAATTTTAAAATAAAAATGAATATTAAAAAACAAAAACAAAACGAAACGAAACAAAACAAAACAAAACAAAAAACAAAACGAAACGAAACGAAACAAGAATCGCTTAAGCTTTCTGAGCTTGATTAAACCACTAATCTTTATTAAAATTATCATCAATTGAATGTTAAACATAAAAGTTTTTCAATATACATAATTACTCTCCCCTGCGAAAAAAAATTAGCATGTCTAAGCATGTAATGCCAATTATAAATTTTTAGCAAATAAAAAGACACTTGTAATTTACTAAGATTGCCTTTTGGCATTTCCAGTTACTTTATGCTAAACTAGAATGATCTATCAAAAAAATCATTTTTCTATTTCATTAAAAAGACATCTTAGAAAGTCTATGCAGGCAATGCCGATTATGTATTTTCAGCAAATAAGAAGGCACCTGTGATTTACTAAACTTTTCTTTTAGAATTACCAGTTTCTTTATGGTAAAACAGAATAACGTATTCAGGGGTCGATCCAGGAAAAATTTGGGGCCTATTTAGGGTCCCTTCACAAAAATCTATTTAAAAAAATTGGTCCCTTCACAAAAATCAAATTGATAAAATGAGTCCCTTCACAAAAATCAATTTGATAAAATGGGCCCTTTCACAAATTTCTATTCCATAAAAACTTACTAGTTATTATTTTGTGATGTTTTAAAATGTTTAATTTGTAAACAAACAAGTTTACCAGAGAGGAAAACTTCATCAAAAGGATTTTAAAAAGTTTTTGTTTATAAATGCTAGGTTCGAATTTGATTAACTGGATTTCAACTTTTGTTACAAAATGTTATTTTTCACAAAAATATAATAAATTTCACAAAAATAACCTTTACTTTTCACAAAATAGGCCCCAAGAAAAAAAAAACCTGCATCGACCCCTGGTATTAAACAAATCCTTTTCCATAAAATAAAGCAAACATGTGTTTCTTATAGCATGTTGAACGTCTATAAAATCTGAAATTAGTAAACTACTTAATCGAAAAACAATAACTCTAAAGGAGGAGTTTTAAAAGGAGGAGTTTTATGCTTTATCTAGGCAAATGTTAAATAACTTTTTCTTTGCTGCATCGTCTTTCATAGATAAGAATCTATTACATTAAAATCTGACTGATTATTTTATTTCATTTTATTTTATTTTATGTTATTTTTTATTTAACAAGTACTCCTCCAAGAATAAGGAACGCAGCATGCTGAAATTAGCACCAGTTATCCGCATTCATTTCTTATCCGCATGTCAAATAATCTCTCAGAATTAATAAAAATGAATTAGTTTACTATATATTAGGTTCTGTTTTGTAACTTTTAACGAAGTTTATGCAAAGATGGGAATTAAATTACTACATTTTTGAGAAAGAAAAAAGGGCAACTAATATAGGAATTCGTGAAAAAAAAATTCTGGTTTTTTTTTGAACATTTTTCCATTTATTATTTTTAGTTTACCGCCCCTTTAAAAAATGTAGTGTAAAGAATATTCATATGACTTTCTTCAGCCTTTACAAAAATTATAAAAAAAAAGCTGAAATATTTTAATATTATTGTTACGTATGAAATAATATTTTGCGAATTCTTAAAAAATATAAATGAATGCACTGTGATATAACATGAAGTTTAGAGCATGGATTCTGAGCCTACATACATGGAATATGCTCAGATTAAAAGATTTTGACTTAACCATAAGCAATTCATACTACAAAATTTGAAAATGCTCGTCTGGTCAAATTTCCATAGAGAAGTAAACAAAAATTAGCTTGGTAATAATGGAAGGCTTTCAAAATTTAAACAGAAAATCTTCTCGACATATAAAATTTTATTGCCTGTATGGCGCCATTTTGTTCTAAAAGCATTATACTGTATTAAAAGGATACCAACGTTAAAAATAACAACGTTAAAAATACACAAATAATACTAAAAAAAAAACAACAAACAGCTGTTTCAAATCCATAAGTGACATTCTAACGTTGGTATTCTTCCTTTTAATATTCTTGCACAAAGGCTGTACTTACTATTTTTACATTCAACTATTACATTCAAAGTTAGGTAACTTGCAATATATAATTTTATTGTCTCTATGTCACTATGTTATTCTAAAAGTATTTTACTACAACTGCATCAAAATCACGTAACTTGCAAAATGTAATTTTCGTAATTTTCCGTTCATTTACATTGTAAACATGATTTCTTGCTTATAATAAGAGATTTAATACAATTAATATTATAAATCTTTTCTAAATGCAGAATTAAATTAGATTAGTTGTAGCAAAAGTAACGTAGCTAGATGTAGTATATAAACGTTGCGTAAATATGTATAACATAAAGATTCAGTATTCTTCTCATATTTTAACATTTCACTAAACACGGAACTTTATTAGAAATTTCATAAATGTTTAAGGAAATATATTTAAAAAATTAAATTTCTGTCTTTTTCGATATTTTTTTCCTCTTAAAAGTTACTTATCTTGAAATACTCTCTCTTCCCAAGAAATTATGAACTATTTTTATAAAAAGCAGAATCTTTGAGAATTTAGAAAACTTACTTCCTGTCTGTGATGCGTTTTCTCCTGCTTGAAATTTCCGGGAACAACGAAAAAGTTTTAAAATATTTATGACATTTAAAAAGCTGAGTTTAGAAAAATTTCTCCTCCTGCTTATTAGAATTTTTGCAGATATATGGAAGTTTTAATTTTCTTTTCTTTTCTTAAAGTATAAATCAGAGTTTTAGAAGATTTTTAAAGAATATATTTCTTCACATTTCCCCCCCCCCCCCCCACCCCCATAAACAATCATAAAAAAGGGTGTTTCTACAGATATTTTAATTTTCTAAGATGACTCTTTAAAAATGAAAATTATTTAGGACTATTTTTTTTTAACCCTGTAAAAAAGACATATTTCTTAATCTAGAAAAATATAATATAACCACAAAACATAATATATATAAAAAAAACTCTTCCGACCTATAACTGATTTAGAAATGCGTTTTATCTCTAGAAAACTCGAGAAACTCATATAGTTTCGAGATTTAAAGAATAATTTATAAAAACAATATTTCTTTTGCTACCAGAGATTTTCGGAAACGTTTCCGAGTAGTTTTTATAGTTTATTAACCAGACCTGGAATATAGATTTTAAGAATTCTATTCTCAAATAAACATTTTTATTATAATGAACAGTTTTTTACAAACAAATACCATAAATTAAGAGCAATAAAATTAGCATTAAAATTGATTTTATTTTGTTACTTTCTCCTGCATAAATTTCCTTACGCATCTGAAAATGTTTAATTGAGAATTCGATAGCCTCTTAAAAACAGAGCTTCTGATTTGAGAAAACGGATGAATCCATTGTAATAACTACTATGAAATGTTTCCGAAAATCAGTGGTAGCAAAAAAATCGTTTATTTTTATGAATGCTTCTTTAAATCTACAAAATACATTAGTTTCTGAAGTTTCTAAGGATAAAGAATGCATTTCAGAATCATGGTTAACTCGGAAGAGGTTGTTGTATATTTTTGCAGATTAAGAAACACTTGTCTTTTTTAGAGAGAATGTTAATACAACCATGAAACAAATTAACTTCGTTTTATTTATTTTTAAACTTTGGTGTTGAATAAATTTTGCTCCATAGCTTTTCTTAGATTCTTTAACATGACCTTTGTAAGGCAAATGTATCTTTCATGTCATATCTAGCTCGAAATTCTCTAATACCCAAAATAAATGTATAAATAAAACACCAACTTTAAAAACAAATAAGGGGTTCAATTTTAAAAAGAGTGTAATATTTAGAGAGAATTCTATAAAATATATTTAAATAATTATTCTATTTATCGTGGTGTTTAAATTTTTTCTGATGATCTTTAAAATGTTTTTTATTTGTTTCGGAATCAGTTTAAATTATGAAGCAATTATGATCCACATACAATGTAAAAAAAGAGAAATGTTTCTCAATCTAAGAAAATATAATATAACCACTTCCGAGCTATCCACGGTTCCTAAAAGTGTTCTTTATATTTAGAAACCACAAAAATCATTATATTTTCGAGATTTAAAGAAGAAATTATAAAAGCAAGGTTTCTTTTGCTGCCACTGATTTTTTGAAACGTGTTCAAGTAGTTCTTATAATGGATTCATCAGTTTTCTCAAATCAGAATCTCTGTTTTTAAGATGCTATAGATTCTGAATTAAACATTTTCAGCTGCGTAAGGAAATGTATACATGAAATATAACAAAATAAAATCATTTTTAGTGTGCATGTTACTGCAGTCCATTTATGATTCTTGTCTGGAAAATATCTTCAAACAGTTTCTTTTGCTTCCACTGGTTTTCGTAAACATTTCCAAGCACCCCTTATAGTGCATGAATAAAATTGTTCAAACTGCAATGTAGGTATTTTTTATGCCACCAATTCTGAAGCACACATTTTTAGCTGCGCAACTGGATTTATACATGCAAGAGTAAGAGAAGAATATTAATTTTTATGTCAATGTGAATGATTTTAATTTATCATGTTTGTTGGACATGAACTGCTTACATCAGAATGGATAACATCCGAAAAAACGCATATTTCGTGTTGATAAAACTGTTTTAATACAATATAAAAACTAATCGAGAGCGTTTCCGAAAACCAGCAACTGCAAAACAAACTATTTTATAAATGCTCTTTTAAGTCTCAAATGTATATTAGTTTCTGAGGTTTCTCACGATAAATAACTTTTTTCAGAATCGTGTAACTCGGACGATAATATTTATATTTTTGTTTGCAGTTTTATTTGTATTTTAATACATTAAGAAACATTTGTCTTTATTTTACTGTGTATTTTGTACACAAAATACATGTCTTTTTAGAAGAAGCAGTTGTTTTTATTAATTTAATTTAAAAGTATTTCACAAATGGCAAAACATTATTATTTGAAGGAAATAATATTCACTTCAATAATGTAGGATTAACTGCATTTCAGCAATAACACCATTTGTTATCATTTAATCATTCTATGAAATTTACTTATTCTGGCAAAAATGTTGTCACTAGTAATTAATATACAGCATTCAAAATGTTTCTTCTCTAAAACAAACTTTGTTTCAGAATGTTATTTTAAATTAAACAATTTTCCAAAGCGTCTTTATCGGATAAAGTGCTCTGTTAAATATGTGAGGGATTCACCGGTTTCACTAAAAGTGTTATGTGATTGTCATATCTCTCTAACCTATTAATATTAGTTTAGTGAAAGGTTTATTAAAGACATAACGTAATTATACCGGATCCTTTCATAATCCATTTACTTTAGAAAGATGCCTAAATATATTGCTCTCGTTAATTGTTCTAATTCAAAGCATGCGTTTCAACTAATAGAATTAATGACAAAATAATAAAGAGCATATGTCTATAAAAGACTGAATATAGAATATTTATTTAAATATGGAATTACAGTTAAATAGGAGAAGCTATAGAATATCTAAACTTGGCGTTAATAAACGTTGTTTAAAATTAATTATTGCTCAGAGATATTAGTGATATGATTATAAAATTTGAAATTAAAAAAATGTATATTGTTTATGCAGTTTTTTTAAATTTATGGGTAAACATAATGACACAGTAAAGTTTCTCATTGTCAAATTTACCCAAGATACAGATGAATTTTCGGAAATAGTTACTTTTACATATTACACTAATTGACGTAATTTTCACCAGTAAATTCTTTTCGCACGTAATAATGTATTTATTTTAAAGTTTTCTTTCAGTTTCAATATTCACTTGTAAATATATAATGATTGAAAAATGGAAATACATTGTTTGGAAATATTATTATTCAGGCATTTTCAATTTTGGCAACGGTAAATTAAAAATGGCTATTTGAAAAATACGAATCACTTCTCTATTTAGACAATAGAATGTTTTATAAATCATTCGAATGAAAACACTGAATTAAAAGGTTTAATAAAAAACACTGGAGTCAAATTTTAAAAAAAGCTTGGACACAGAACACCACAATATAGAACGTGCCTCCAAAAGATGGATAAATTTTCTATGTGTAGTTTTTGATCCTATAAAGTTTGTATGATTAAGCTATCTTGGCCAGTTTCAAGATTGAATATCGTTTTAATATAATTTTAATAGTGTCTAATTCTTAGATTTAAAAATCGTTAGTATGTTTATTATGCATTTCTCTATAAAACTTCAACTTTTCATGTTTTTATATGCAATAGTTTTTTAGATATCAGCTGAAAAAAATGAAAAAATCACTGTCGATTCAAAAGCGGCAGTGGCAGCGTTAGTAACTTTTTTTAAAAACATAGAGATTCATGCTTGAAAATTATTTTAAAAATTATAAAATATAAGTAAATTAAAATACAGTTTTCAAGCAAATTGCATTTGAAAGTAATTTTATTTTAATCCGACGATGTAAAAAATGAAATTGTGACATGTTTAGAATTTAATAGATTTGCCAAAAACCGAAATTGATTACTCAAATTGTTGCCGTCGTCGATATATCGGCAGAGTTACTTACGAACATGTTTTTGCTTTATAATATAAATTTTGATTGAAAACTTGCGTTTGAATAAATTGAATTAATATTTGAAGATAAAGAGATATAATGTTCGTTCTTACTATAAAATATGAGAATTTTCCTAGAACATGTATTTGAATCTTGGGTAAGACCAATTAAATTTCAAAGTATCTAAACATATTTGCTACAGATATTTTTGAGAACTAAAATTCAGTAATAGATTTTAGTAACTATTATTTTAAATTTAAAGAAACACAAAATAATTTTTAAATTCTAATATTAAGATTTTCGGCGCAGAAAAATGTAAGTAGCGTTCTATTTTAAAGGTTGAAATATAATATGTGACAAAAAAAAAAAAAAAAAAAAAAAAAAAAACCCTCTACTAGACTTGAATTATATATTGCGTTTGGATGTTTGTAGTGATTTATTCAGCTGAAACATCTACAGGATGTTAAATTTGACAGTTTTTCATCCTGGCTAGGGATTAGAATCCTCACTTCTATAGGGGGAAACAGTAGATTCAAATCAGTATTTGCGTTTGAATGTTTATAGTGTTTATTCAAAAGCCTATTTAGGATTTTAAATTTGGTAGTTCATTATCCGGTCTAGTGATTGGAATCCTCGGTAATAATAAAAATATATACGCTTGAATGCTATGTTAGATATACATGTTTGTTATCGTTTATTCAAAACTATCTGCAGGATATTACATTTGATAGTTCATCATTCTGAATTGATCGTGATTGGAATCCTTGCTACTAATAGTAAAACACAAAGCACGAATTTTAAGAGATTTTTGTAGTGACTTAAAAACAACTTTAATCTGAAGGCTCCGGTCAGCGAGGTATACATTTATACCTCCTTGGTTCCGGTCTGATTCGCTGTCCCAAAAGGACCCACATTTTTTTTAATCACAAAACACAATTCACTAATAAATAAATAATTGCAAAATTTTATGAACTATATATATTTGTACTTCTGTTCTAGAATTTTGCAAGCTTTTAATAAATTTAAACATTTGCATCCTTTTGTATAATTGGAAAGTAAATATGATTTAAAACAATAAAACATTCAAACATGTCAAATAAGCAATACCATTATTTTATATAATCTGTCGAAATATAATAAAATAATAGTTAAATGCCAATTTGATGATATGAGTAAGTGTTACGATTAAGAGTTGTTTTATTTCTGATAATAATAATAATAAAATTGAACAAATTAAAAAGTTTTAAACAAAACAATCTCTTAATCCCTAACAATTTTATGACAATATTTTACTTTCTCTGCGCTGCATTAAAAAGAACAACGTTCTTTCTAAACTCAATTTAGAGAAGGATTTTAGAAGTCATTTGTCATAAGTGCTTCATTGCAGGATTATATTATTTATTTGTTTGTTCTTTAACCATTAAAAGGATATGAAATGCAATAAAGGAGTGCAATAAAGTTTTATTGCACACATATTGTTAAAACTGGCAAATTGTGGCAATAACAATATTTTCATCTATATAATTCTAATATATTAATTTAAATAGAGCAATTACACTTCAACAACTATTAAAATTTATTGCTTTGAATTTTGAACCATATTCAATGAGTAATAATTAAAAAAAACAGTACAACAAAGCTCTCTGTTGGATATTAAAATTCACAGTTATATCGCTACATTCGTATTTAAATAATAACCGCAAACATGATGCATTTTTACCCAATAGAAATTGAGATACAACTATAATATTCATCGTAAAGAGAACCCTATAGCGGTATTACTCATAGTTGTCGTTTTCTGTAATGTACACTCCGATTTTTAGATATAATCTCTAGCAACTATTTTTATATTTTATTTATAGCACTAATTCTAAATAAAAATTATAGTGATATATTTCTACAACATGTGTAAGAAAAAGATAAAAAAAAATGATATACTTTGAAAATTGACTTATACTTTGAAAATTGTTACAACTATTTCACTTGAGAAAATGGTATCATTTTTAAAAGTATTCGACTGGAAACGCATTTTTTGAATTGGAATAGGGCAGATTTTACTATGATTTTGCCTAAATCCAATAATTTACATTGACGTTTATCCCTCCTATACCGAGATTATACGCAAAGTACTCAACATCTACCATTATGCACTACAAAGCAAAAGGCAATAATTTCAGAAAGCAGTATGTTTCTGTCAGTGAAAATGACGTCATGGTTTAAACAAAACACATATTTTAAGTAAGAAAAGTGTTACATTTTAATACAGTGTGTCGGAATGATTTTCAATAGTTTTTTCATTTCTCTGGTATTGAGTTTGAGATCGTAGCATCTTAAACTTATACCGGTGAAATGAAATTCCGAAACATATTACGTCCTTTTGACAATTTTATAGTATATTTATAGTATTTTGTTTTCAGGTTTATGAATGAAAATGCATGTTTATGACGTCATTTTCCATTAGTGAAAGCGTTCCGCCGTACTGCTTTTAAGGCCTTTTATCCTGGAGAGAAGCGAAATTTCATGAAAATATTTAGTCTTTAAAAATGACAATAAAGTATAAAACAAGTAGAAACTGAAATATTTTCTACGAATGTATGTAAATAACGTAAATTCCTTTGTACTCTGCCGGTACTGAGATTAGAGCGTTAGAAATGGGTTCATGGAGTACAAAAATTAATTCTTGGCAACCATGTTTAATACGTTTACAGGAAATACATTTATTAATGACCTATAACGTATTAAAATATACGTGAATCAAAATGTATGAAAGTAAGCATGAAAAGTTTGTGCCGGTGAAAATGATGTTATTTTCAAATGCATTTTTTATTGATAAAACTTAAAAAACAAAAATTATTCTGTCGAATTTACTTAATTTTCGCTGATTTTGCACGTCGTAATTGAGAATATTAGTAGTAGAGCTTTATTTAAGTACCTTACCGTTAATATTTACCTTAATTGCATGCCATTGATTGCTTTATTTTTAAAACCTAAAGATTAGATGTATGAAACGTAATTCTTCAATAATGTGAAGAGTTAAAATTATAAAAGTAGTGTTATGGTAAATATATTCTAAAATAATAATTTTTTTTTCAGTTTGGTTAACCAATGTAAGATTGATTGTTATTCAGTTATTTTTGAAGATTTATTGGAAGTTCATCTAACACATTTTTATTAATTTTTTTTATTTTCGCCGGATTTCGACGGACTCTATCTCGTATATTTTAAATTAATTTAACAGCGGTATTATTTTAAAAAGCAACATATTCATGAATACATCTACAGATAATTCTACGCTATAGATTCCGGAAAAGTTTACCCTTATCTTTTGAAAATTTTAAAAGCAAAGAAAATGTATTTTTGGCTAAAAATCGATTCACAATTTTAGATTACATTAAGTTATTTTTATTTGCAGCAAATAATTATTTTGGATGCATATTCAATATGCTAAAAATGTTTTAATGTAATAAAAATTCATTTTAAACACCGAATTGTCTAATGTATAAAACAAACCCAGAAAATGTAATACATTTTAAAAGAGAAACATGGAATTTTTAAAACGCGCAACTACATCTTCAAAATAAAATAACTAGATTTCCCTAGATATCGTCAACACACATAGAAAATTCCTGCACTTTATTAATACAGATAAATATTGTTTAATATCACTTATAAGATAATTTTTTAATTAAATGCAAACCTGCTGAAATTACATTTAAGAATCGTTTTGTGTTAGAAGTACATATAACGCATAGATATATACTTAATAGAAATGATTTATGAAAGTAATCATTTTCTGAAATGAATCACGATTCTTCTTATATAAGTTATGTTATTCAATATGAATAATTATATTTCTATTGTATTTAAAAAAAAAATGTATTAAAAAGCGTAATGTGTACCATACAAACATGAAAAATACAAAAGGGAACTACGAAAAAAGAAAATAAAACTGTACCTACAAGTATAAGACGAGGCAGCCCATTTGAAATCGCATTTTCTGTGTAAAAAAATATGCGTCCTATGCATCACGAAATACGGTAGTTTAAAATTTAGCTCATATAAAATCTCTTAAATTGTATTTAATATTACAGAATTTTTTTCTGATTTATTAAAATTGTAATTTAAATTTCCTTTTTCGTTAATGTTGAATTTATAAGTGTTTCTCTAAAAACATTAACATTTATATTTTTCATATATTTACAAATGTAAATATGATATTTGAATCAATGGTTATTTTTTAGAGAATTTTCTATTTCAAAGAACATTCAAATAGAAAAACAATACTTTAAAGTGCATTTCGAATATTATATTTCCCTGTGTAAACAGAGTAAGTATTCTTTTTGACTTACAAACGAAATTTGAATGTTTTCTTTGAAGAAGTCTTATTTCCATAACAATAAAGTTTTTCTTCTTAAATTTTGAAATATGATGATATTTAACTATTTCGAAACAAATACAATTGCTTTTTGGATGTCTCCATTTTCGTTTGTTAAATTATATTATAGTATTGTGAGATTTTGTTTCCCCCTCCTAAGAAAACCTATAAAAATTTGTACAGTATTACTTAAATACTAACTATTATTACCTATTATAACTGATCCATTATTACTCAATTATTGATAATTCCTGATTACAAACTTGTAAAAAAGAGAACTTTTTACTTCTAATGGAATGCTTTGTATGTACTAATATACAGAACAGATCTTCTCATGGTCGTTTTATTGGGATGTTATATTTGCCTATTTATCGTTTGGCTCCCAGCATTTGAAATTCATAAAAATGTACAGATTACTTCAAAAGTAAATATATAATTAAAATAAAGTACTAAACAAAGTCATTTAAAAATCATTTTTCAGTCTTAAACGTATATTTAAAAGACTAAGGTAAAGTTCTCGATTATATTATTGCGTATGGAAGTGTATGTTAAAAAATATTGAACCTTTTTTTAAAAAAATTTTAATTACTGTGGTTTAAAGGGAATGAGCCTCCTATATTTATCCTTAGAAAGGCTTCAAAATTATATCCTAAACTGATACGTTATTTTTTTATTAGAATAATTCATTACAGATGGTGTATTTTATTATTATTTATTTTTTTTACCTGAATGTTATATTAAAGTAGATACCTTTAGATATGACATAACATTAAATGTGATCAGAGGTGTTTTTTAATTAGAAAAAAATATCACGATGTTTTAATGTTAGTCTGTATACAGGATGCATGGGAAAGTCCCTTTATCATGATATAACTTTTGAAAGGATAAAACTAGATTAGACAAAGTAGACACAATTGTCTACTGATAGTAAAACGGCTCTCCGTTATCATACGAAAGTGACGGCAGCGCTTCCTAGTGACGAAAGTTTGAAGTGATCGACCTTATCGAAAAAACGTTGAGGAATAGTGAAGCAAGTCAATTAAAAAAGTCGCTCTAAATTCATTATGATACGACGTCGGTTTTCGGTGCTAATAACACTGTGCATATCCTAAAAAGTTTTTAATTTCTAAAAAGATTGCCCGACTTATCTTAATTGGAATATACATTGTACACTACTTTGAGCTTGTGATTTTAAATAATTATTTTTAGAATTTTAAAATATTTATATATAACTAACGGCAACATAACCCGAATGTGATCAGAAATGTGAAAGCACCGTAACGTGATTTCAAATTTCATCATCCAATAATTATCTTTAGAATTTTAAAATATTTATATATAACTAACGGAAACATAACCCGAATGTGACCAGAAATATGAAAGCACCGTAACCCAAATGCAACTCTTTGTATTCAAATTGTGGCTTAGAAAATGAGTCGTATAATAGTTAAAGTGAATCGATATGTTCTATTTTACAACGAGGCAAAAATTACTCAAAAATATGTCTCGGTAGAGTCACAATAGAGTTACTAAATGACGGTCCCTTTAGAGTATAATGTAACTAAATAAAGATGCCACCTAACCGTTACAAATATCCATAATTTTGACTGCAGTCATTTGTGACTATTTTAAAGTCATACTTTTCGTTTAGTTGCAAATTTATTTATTTAATTTATTTTACTATTTTTTGCGGGTTTCAACATCAATCTTTTTATTTTAAAACTGTATTAATCAAAAGTATTCAAGCATAAAAAATGCCTAATTGAGTAGAAAAAGTTTATATGTAATTTAATGTAACATGCAATAACTTAATAAAGTTTTAAATAATTACTTTGGAAACAAGAGTTTGAAAACTTTTTCTACTAAAATTTTGACTGATTGATGGAAAAAGAAGTTTTAGCATTCTTTTATGATTTTTGAGAAAAACATTGACTTTTAAAGAGGTTAAAATAAAGTATCAGAACTTTATAAAGATATTTTTTAAAGTTAATAATAGGGTATGTAATGTGAAAAAGACAAATGCTATTTATTCTTAGAATGAAAATAAAAAGAGTTAATTTTTTTAAATACTTTCTTTATCAGGATTTGATTGATTGAAGAAAGGAAAAATTAAAGATGTAATGCCATTTTGTTAATTTTAAGAATAATAACCGGAAATTATCCTTTAAAATTCTTTCTAAAATTTTAGTGATCTAGAATTTAAAATGAATTAAAGCCATACATCTTTTTACAATGTGCAAAAAAATAATTCAGAAACCACTACATATTAAGCCCAAATATATATCTTTTAAATTAGCTATTTTATATACTGTTTTTAATTTTAATTAACAGGTAACATACCCATTTTTCAGATTTAAATTAAAAAAAATCTGTTTAACAGATTTTTACACCAATATTTTATAATATTCCATTATATATATTATTCCGTTATCCCTATTTAAATATTCAAACATGTTTTTCTTCGTTTTCTTATTTTTTACTTTTCGTGATTTTCAACATCAGTCATTTCTTTTAAAACTGTATTAATAGTACACATTCAAGCATAAAATGCACTTATTGAACTATGATAAATGTTATGCAATTAGGCTTTGAAACATAAATTATATTTCACTAAATGTAACATTAAAAAAAAAAAACAGAATAAAATTTTTAAACAATTACCTTAGTAACTCAAAGTTTGAAAACTTTTCTCATAAAATTTTTATTGATTGATGAAAAAAAAAAAAAAAGAATTCTTTTGAGATTTTCGAGGAAAACATAGACCTTAAAGAGGTACGAAAAATAAATTCTCATAACTTCATAAAAGTATTTTTTGAAGATAATAAGCGGTTATGTAATTTTAAAAAGATAGAGGATCTTTATATTTAAACTCAAAATAAAAAGACTCAGGTTTCAATTTATGTTCTTTATAAAGAATTTAAGTGATTGAAGGAAAAAAAAATAGATGTAACATTATTGGGTTAATTTTAAGAATATTAATCTAAGATAATCTGCCAAAGTTCTTTCGAAACTTTTAGTGAACTAGAATTTAAAATCTAAAGGAGACTATGTGTACATTTTTACACGAGGAGAAAATAATTTTTAAACACGTACTAACTATTATGCACAAGTGTTGTTTCAAAATTTAATGTTTTAAATACACCAAGTCACTAAAAAGTTTGTTTAAAAATTAATTACAAAGCTGTCTATTTTTTATTTTAATTACAACGTTTCTTATCAAATGTTTTTATTAATAATGTGAAATGTTTATTTTCATAGGAATCAAATATTATTAAGCTCACATTACCGGTAATCATTTCTATAAGGTGTCAATGGAACATTATATATTTTTTCTATATTCACTATATAAGTCCATCTGAAACCTGATACGAACCCGACAAAAAAATTCGCGAACCCGAAACCCGATACCTGACACACTCCAACCTGAAACACGACATACTTCAACCCAAACCCGAATTACTTCAAATTAAACCCTAAATAGAGGAAAATTTATGTCGATTTCTAGTAGACTCTACCCGAAACACGTCAACCGGAACCTGAAATTGAAGAAAATTATTCCATATTTACTACAACTATGGAAAACAGTCTACAATTGAATCTCTAATATCAATTTTATGTTTTATGTTGGAAATGAATATATATATATATATATATATATATATATATATATATATTCAAGTGTATATATATATATTTTTCTTTTTTTTTAAAAACATTCCAGACTTTTTTGAAGAATCAGCTCAATTTAATCCCAAACCGAAACCGAAACAATTAAAGTCAACCTAAACTGAATCCAACCCACAACGAAGAAAATTAGCATCAACCAGGATTCAGATTGGATTCTGTAAAATCCGTTTACTCAACTCGTTTTAAGACTTTAGATCACTTAAAAAATATTCTGCTGATTTAATAAAAAATTAAAGAACTGACAGCTAACACTAAAATAAAAATTAACTTACCTTATAGAACTTTTTTAAAGTGACAGACATACTTTCAATCGCACAAAAAACGTCATTTTTTTATGATAGAAATACTCCGTTTATCGAAAGAACTTGTTAGACACAGTATTTAAAATATGAATGCTTCGTTGCAATCATTATTCGCGTTACACCTTGAAACAGAAGTTTTTGCTGAATAGTATATTCTCTTATTTAAAGTAATTACTCATACATTAAAGACGTATGCACATGGAATTTCTATAATGTACGATTATTACGCCAATTAGTAAAATGTCATTCACAATAATTATCTTTTACAAATTCAATTTTTTAATGAGGAAAGTAGAGTAAAATCGTATACCAGGAGTTGAATCAGTAGTGAATCAGGACTGAGTTTCGACTCAATTTGAGCAGCTCTCTAGCGGATAATGGTAGAAATACATAGTTCTAAACATAAAAAAAAATCCCTAACGGCTCGGCCTACAGGCACAGGTAGATTTCAAAGATGCAGACCGTGGGGTACCTGTTTGTTGGGAATTGCGGAAGAAATCACCTTTTTGCCATGATACGGAAGATGGGAACCGCCCACTTCGAAACCTAACTTGTTTGCAGGCAGAGGCGGCAGGGTTTTTTTTTGTTTTTAATTTCTTTTTGCTATAAGTGTTGGTCCTATAAAAAACTTGTCAATATAAAAGTTTTAGATAATATTAAGAGGATTAATAATAAATTTAAGCGTATTTGATATCTTGTGAATTGACGAAGTTATGATTTTTTTTCTTCTAAAACCCCCTTTTCCCTCCCCCCCCTTGGGGCCATTTTTAATGATATCTAAAATCTGTCATACACAAATTTTCGGCCCTTTTCCTAGAAGTAATAATAACTTTAAACGGTCTCGATACGTATAAAAATAAAGAAATTATGAGGGTTTTTCTGTTTTCACAAAAAGCCCTCCCATTCCCCCCCCCTCCCTTGGTTCAATTTTGCCCATTAACGAACTTGACCTAGATTTTATGCCCCTTGATTTTATGTTTCAGTTTGGAAGAGATTCATGCAGATTTTTTCCAGCTATCGTGTTCATAAAAAGTGACATATATATATATATATATATAGCTTTGAACTGGGGGTGATTTTGGATTCCGGGAGTCATGATCGGCGTAGATCTACAAAAATTTTTTCAAAAATTCCAACTTAGGTGAGAATGTAATAGGTAGTATTTCTTACGAAATCTACCTAAAATGAGTGGCGATTGCAGTATCTTCATATTAGGATTTGTGTAGTTTCTGTGTTGGAAAATTTATTTTATAATTTATTTTTTTAATGTTCGCTAGTTTTTATTTTTTTTTTTTTAAATGAACACATTTAAAGTTACTGAAAATTTGTATGTTATTGTGTGTATAAGATTTTATCCAAAATAAAATTGTTAGAATTTATACGTGATTTATAACTTAATTTTCCATCTTCATCCTCTTGGGATAAGACCGGATGTCCTATTTGGGATAAAACCAGTAATTGGAAAACAGTGATTGAACAGCTAGAAAAAAATACTTGAAGAAAGAGCAGTCTAGATGATAAGGATATGATTGATTAAGTTTTTTTTTTTTTCTAAAGCTGAAAATGAGGGGAATTTCTTTTCCGCAATTTATCAATTTGCCATGAAGATAATTATCATTTTATCGTTAAATAATAAATAATTAGACTTATAATTGAAAATTTTCAGTTAAGTTCTTTAGTTAAAGTTGTAAAATAATTTTGTTCATTTTGTAAAGAAGATCTAAACTCTCCCATTTCTTGTAAGACTAACATAGGCGTGTGACTTTACCCTGCAGGCGGTGTGGGACATTTAATATTTTGCTCAGTTAGAAAAGAAAGACTATAATACAAGTTATTTAGTCCAAATAAAACTGAGTAAATAACAATTTTCTAATATATATATATATATATATTCCATTAACCTTCTTTACAACAAAATATTAAAAAGTTTAAAGTGAGTAAACAACTTTTGTTTAAATAAAATAGTATATTTTATGCGATTAAAAGCTGTGCGGAAAAATGTGTTGTAAGCAATAAATCTGAAGAAAAGCCATTTATATGATGGAAAGAATCTAATGTAGGACATACTTTTGCACTTAAGTTTTCACTGTACTTTCCTGACACGAAAAATAAATAAGGTTACTTTTAACAACTCTTTTTGAGAAAGGTAATGTGTTAAACGCTCTTGAAGTTTTCTAAAGGGTTATTTATTAGAGAAATAAATAACAAAATGTACTGAAGATATAAATAGCGATTTTTTTTGTTTATATAAACAAGCGACATCTTTATTATAAAAGTCATTATCAAAATTGCGAAGCCGTTTTTTCCAAAATATTTTTTTAATTAAATCCAAAATATTTTTTAATTAAAAGTTAATGAAAGTAAATACAGCTTTGGGTAACGTTTTATTAAATTATGGATTTTCATAGCTGCAACTTTCCTTTTTTTAAAAATGAAATAAACATAATTTGAACAATTTATTTAACGAAATGTTTCTTTTCCCTATCTGATCATATCATCAATAAACTTCTTTTATTTAATAAAATGTCTAGTTTCATTTAAATGAAAAAAAAAATACCCCGAAGGTTGACTACTATGTATTCTGTGCGCCAAAGCATATTTAATAAATGATTTAAAGCAAAAGTAAATATAACAATGTTAAGAAAATGTATGTAACCAATGTTAAGAAAATGTATGTAACCAATGTTAAGAAAAATGTATAGATAATTGTGAGAAAGATTAACATTTTAATTAATACTATTTTTATAAAAATTTGTGTATGAAAAAATGGAAGCAGCCACCAATACTACTAAACTAAAATCTTGTTAAACCGTCTTTCGCTAAACGCACCACAACATATTACTTAAAGTCATTTCCAAAGAGTTAAGGAAATAGTGCTAAAAACCCTAATAAACCGTCACTAGAACAGTATGAGACCCTCTAAAACCGCTACTTTCGACTTGCACTTTCTAACATCTCCCCCTTAAATAAATAAATATATATGTTACGGTCAATATGATTAATCCAGCCATAATTAATTATAACCGGTTATTATTAATAATGACCAGACATAAAGGCCGGTTATTATTAGTAATGACCGGATTAGTCCTATTGGCCGTAACATATATATATATATATATATATATATATATATATATATATATATATATATATATATATATATATATATATATATATATATATATATATAGAGCTACAGAATGATAGAAAAAAGAAAAAAAAAATGGGATTAGGAATTAAATGACAGTGACAACGAACACATTAAAAAGAATCCCACAACATTCCATGTGTATGTATGTATGAGATGTATATGTATACACAGAAATTTCTCATTTTTGACTCTCTGACAACGTTTCTCATGATGTAGTGAATATTTCTTCGTTTTATTTTATTAGTTTCTTGTTGACTGCTTTTTCATTTCGCTTCTGTTCACTTTTTATACTGATGGTGGAATTATATCTATATCTATCTATCTATCTATCTATCTATGTATATATATATATATATATATATATAGATGGATAGATAATAGATAAGCGTGTGTGTGTATGAAAGACTGAATAAATAACATTTTTGTATTTCACGATGTCACAAAAAAATGAAATATCTCTTTTCCTCCAAAAAAGAAGTGCAATCTAAATGACATTAACCTGTAATTTACCAATACTTCAGTGTTCAACAGTTGTGCAGAGAGATTAATCTTCCATTAACCAATTTTTTATCTCATTCTCGATCAGTGAACTTTTTTTTTTCATTGTTTCCTACTTTTATATATTTTCCCCTCCTTATTTTAAAAAAAATAAATTGATGTTTTTATAAAAAGATCCCATTTCTCTTATCTCTATTGAGATTTAATGAATTACTCCATCAGTTTCTAATAAAACTAAAATTTAACTGAAAAAAGAGAATTAATTAACAAAAGTAAAGATAACAAAGAATACATTAAAAGAATCTATCTACAGTGATATTAATAAAAAATCTATTTAAAATAATTTCGGTTTGAAGAGAATTTTTTTATTCGTTTTATAATGGGATTTTTATTTTTTCGAAAAAAAAAAACAAAACTCATGCTCTACTTTATTTAGAAAGAAAAACTGGCGAAATGTGTTATGGAAAGATAAACGCTTCTTCTTAAACGTTTAATTAGCATAATTTAAGTGCATGAGGATTATTTTATGTGAATAAAATTTGATAGGAATTTTGTTTATCTGTAACCTTAATTTGAATACTCGTAAAAATTATTATGAAGCATTTTAATTGAAATAGTTTCCCCTTTCCCGTACACTGCTGGGGTATGTCAATCTATAATTTGAATTTTCATTTTAATAACCAATGGTATATATATATACATATATACATATTTATATATAATCAATACCAGGAGATTCAGACTGGGCTTCACGGGTTACAGAAGGTACTGCCCGGTGTACAGAATATAGGTAAAACCGATTTTTAATTGATGTATTTTTATATTTAATATATTTTTAGTTGCTCACTAACATTAAAAAACATTATGGAAATTTATTAAAAGCGGAACTTTTGCATTGGTTTCAAGCCATGGTTAATAACGGTTTACTGAAGAAATCACCCAAAATTTCACTATTTACAGTAGCCTTTCTAACTCTAAATATTTCTGTGTTTTAGCACGTAATTAGACAGGTCTCTTAAATTTGTATTTTATTTATTTTATTTTATTTATTTATAAGATACATAGGCAGTGTTAATTGCGAAAGTGTTTAAAATAACATAGGACTTGAGATTATATTGTTGACATTAGTTTTTAAATTTTTGTATTGTTAATACCTGTTACCCGTGACTTCGTTCACGTAACATTTAAAGAAAATTAATGCATTAATTAAGCAACATATACAATTAACAAACTCTTTATCATATTTTGTAGTAGAAAATATTTCTGATAATCACAATTTGCGTATTTTTGTTTATATATATATGATCATTTAAATTTCTTTCACGAGCTTGAAATTTCATACTCTTTCCTTAAGAGTAAGTGTGGAACACAATTTTTTTCTTTGTTATTCTATTTTAGCATTTCTATTTATTCTATTTTACATTTATTCTGTTCATAGAAACTGATTTAATTTAAGTTTTCATGTCAAAGAATATATTTCAAAATGATTATATTAGTGAAAATTTTTGAGGAAATTTGTTAATTAACATGTCACTTTAGATATGATATTTATTTCATTAGAGTAATCTAAAAATCAACATAAATTCTATTTCGTTTCCAAAACAGTTTATGATATGATATTATGATATGATATTTAAAGTTATAATGCCATTTAAAAAATAAATTAAAACAGCGTGGAGCATACAAGTCTGAATGAAAACCGGCACATTATTAAAAATATGACGACACTTTAACCAGGGATATATTTTCCTATGAACCGATACTTGCTTAGTTTCAAAAACTTCTTTCGCTTCAAAAATTATGTACAAATATGCATTTATATTTACAGATAATGTGCATGTTTTTCAATTTAACGTCGGCAAAACGTTGAGCTAAATTGCTTGAAGTTTCGCTAAGTTTCTCCTAATTTTCAAGAAATTAGAATACATTATATTATGTGTAGGAAATAATACATTATGAGATACTAAATCTGCAAGAATTGCTACTTTTCGTCTTCAATTAGTTGAGACTGTACCCATAGAAAAATAAAAACATTATTAGTAATACTAAATTTAACTCAGAAATTATATTTACAGTGTAATTTAATCAGAAGTTGCTAAAATTGCGTTTTGAAATTATGTGATTTTCGATGCAAAACATTATTTCTCAAAAACATATTATTCTTATTAGAATTGGGTAATAATTTCAAAGCTGGTGAAATGAAAATGTCGCCACTTTGTCTAACTTATAAAAAATATATTAAGTTTTAAAATTAAAATGAATGTTTTACATAATCACATAATAAGATCACTAATTATAAATAAAATATAGATAAAAATGCTTAAGTGATACAAAGAGGAAACATAAAAGGCTTATAAAAATCTCTTAATGATCGACATATGTTTCGGCGCTTACATGCGGCGCCATTTTTAAGATATATAATGATAAACAAAAATATTCTCGCAAAATTTTGAAAATAAACTTGAAAACATGAATCACGAGATCATATATTGAAAAAGCAGGTGCTTGAAATAGTTAACTGTAAACGTGATAATTAATATTTCCTTATTGCTTTTTTAAAGCTGAAAATTACCTCGTGCCAAATTTTAGGTAATTCAAATGTTGTGGATTAATTGCAAATGTTCACGTTACGCATGTAGATTTCTATTGATTCACGGATAATAGATGGGAAATAAAGCCTTGATGGATAAATTATTTTACTATTTTTAAAATCAATTTTTAAAGTGTCGGTTCTATGTAGTCTTGCTAGTGCTGTAGTTCTGTCATATTTGATATCTGACATATGCTCTTTTAATCTTGTTTTAAACTTTCTAGTGGTCATTCATATATAATATTGTAATGTTCCATTTGCTCTGGTGAATGGGATTTCATAAACACCTGATAGTTGATAAGGCTCAATTGGGTCTATTTTCTTACAAACTTGTGCTGTAAGAATTCATTTAAATTATCTGGAAGTCATTAAAAAGAAAACCAAACTTCTACAAGAAAATGTTTTCTTGAAGTGACGTTATAAACTAGGCCAAAAGTATTAAATCAATGTCGTGTTGACGTTATCGTAACATGTCGTGACGTGAAATCGTATGATGTCCAACAATCACTGTATACGATAATACAGTGTAATATCACAATGTCCTACTGGTGTAATTAAATTATTCAAAAATCATTGAAAAACAAAACAAACCCAAAATTTTCTTTTTAAAGCCACTGTTTAGTTTAATATAAATTTTTAAAACATTTGTTTGATATTATTAATAAAAGTAGATGAGAAATTTTATTTTCCTACCGAATTAGGGAATGCCTAGCTATTAGTTATTTATGGAATAAAATATATTTCTACATGGAAAACCATAATTTCCCTTTTCCTGTTGGTGACATTTCAGAGTTTACGCTTTAAAACTATCGCAGGGGTGTCTTTATGGACATGTAAACATAATTAATCAACTGTCTTTGTGCAAAACCGTTGGGAACTTACGAAAATTCGTTTTAGTCAGATATTCTGTAAAAAGTATCTTTTACATTAAATTAGACATATTAAAATTTACCATTTCTCTAATTTATACCATTTTTAATATCTAAGTATGTTTAAATTATAAGAAAATTTAATTAAGACTTTTTGGACTTCATAGAGACAGTTTTCACACTACTTAAAATGAATAGTTGTTTCATATGACAGATTTTAAGTAAAGAAATTTCGAAATAAAACTTTACAAGAACGAAAAATCATGCATTAGGCACATATAATAAAACACTCTCCAAAACTATCAGAACATTGTTAACAAATCTATTTTCATTAAAGTCCATTAATGCTTAAAGTCATAAAAACATAGCACGGAATATTTAAAATATCTTTTTAATGTAGATAACATATGTTTCGTTCACAACTATCGGTGACATCTTCGGATCTTAATGATAAATACAATATTCTCGCACATTTTTGAAAATAGTAAACATGTACCACTAGATCGCATGTCCAAGGCTACACTGCAAATCCCGGCAACACAATACAGAACGCAAAACTAACACAAAAACGGGCCGACTTTTGCACGCATAAAATGCGTTCATAATGTGTTTCCAAGTGTTCTTGTGTGGTGAAACATGTTTTACTCCTGGTGCTAAATAATGTGTTCGTGAGGTGTAGTTTTAAACACTTTTTACACGCATCGCTTTTTTAAACACATTCACAACACATGTTTTTAAACACTTTAAAACACAATGTTATGCATTTTGGAATGCATTTGAAGCAGATAACGTGATGCGTATGCATCGGGAGGCATATTTTCTTTCTTTTCTCCCTAATTTCTTCTGGTTTTATTACCTTGGGTCGCTGCCCACAGTAAATTTATCCTTACAATTGTAGGCATATGCAGTCTCTAGGTACCCCCTTTTTTCAGCGTTTGCTCCGTTTCTTCCCGCAGCACCCCCCCCCCTCTCCTTTTATAGATATTCTTTTTCATTACATTCCACTTTTCTTCCGTCTCCTTTTTTTTTTCCATTATCACAGCCTTGAGAGCTTAGACACTCCTTACCCTTCCCTTATATATATTTTTAACATTATCTTTACCCTTCATTCCATTGTGTTTCTGGGGTATCCCAAACAAGTACCGTTTGGTTGTTCTCCTTAAATATGCTTTTATTTTTTCGATAGGGGTCTTAGTTTCTCAGATAATAAGGGCTTTTGCTCCTTATTTTCAAATTTACTCCCTTGACTCCTTTATATTTTTTTCTATGCTGTGTTTTTACCTTTTTAGGCTCATGGGCCTATGCCCTCTCTTTCCCTAAATTTGTTTCATTTGAACATCGTTTGTAAGCTTTAGCAGATTTTTGCCCCCACCACCATGTGGCACTTTTGTTATTTGTATGTTTGTACACATAGTATTTCTTGTTTTCTATTTATGAAACTCTCATCTTTGTACCTGTAATCTTTTCCTCCTCCACATCACTTTACATCTTTTGCAGTAGCGGAAACTCATTCTTTCCTTTTTATTATCTTACCAGTATCTGGCCTTTTTTTGCTAGTTCTATTAGCATTTTGCATATTCCCCGGCAGAGGGCGCCCTCTTGCGCATTTTTAAAAAAACATTTAAGATCACATTTGTTTCTTACTTATTTTAATGATGTTTATTACTGTATGTTCTAAACCAACTGCGATCTTATTTATTGTTTTTTAAGCGCAAGAAAGAGAGCGCCCTCTAGCGGGCAGAATGATAACTAAAGTAAAGATGGGGGAGGGGGGGGATATGCAAAGTCAATAATGCCAGATGCAAGTAGAACAAGCAGGACAGATACTGGAAAGATAATAAAAAGGGAATACTGAGCGCCCTCTACTGCAGAAGATGGGAAGTAATGTGGAGGACGAAATGACTACAGATACAATGATGACAGCTGCATAAAAATTGGATAATTAGAAAACAAGAAATATTATGTGTACAAACAACATACAAATAACAAAAGTGCCACACGGTGGTGGGGGCAAAAATCTGCTAAAGCTTACAAATATTATCTAAATAAAACAGAAAATTAGGGAAAGATAGGGCATAGGACCATGAACCTAAAAAGGTAAAAACCCAGCATAGAAAAAAATATAAAGGAGGGAAAGGAGTAAATTTGAAAATAAGGAGCAAAAACCCTTCATATTTCAGAAACTAAGACCCCCTATCAAAAAAGTAAAGGTACATTTAAGGAGGACAACCTAATGGTACTCATTTCAAATACCCCAGAAACAGAGTGGAGTGAAGAGTAAAGATAATGTGTATATAAGGGTAAGGAGGAGCTAAGCTGTCAGCGTCTTGGTAACGAAGAAAAGGAAAGAGGAGTGAGATGAAAAATAAAATCTATAGAAGTAAGGAGGGGGCTGCTGGAAGAAACGAAGCGAACGCTAAAAAAAGGGGGTACCTATAGAAAATGCATATACCTACAATATTGTCAATTGTCGGATAAATTCACTGTGTGTAGCGACCCAAGGTCATAAAACCAGAAGAAATTAGGGAGAAAAGAAAGAAAATAAAACCCATAAAGCTATAACTGTATTCAGAGACTATGCCTCCTGGTGCATATGCATCAGATTATCTGCTTTAAATGCAATCCAAAATGTATAACATTATGTGTTAAAGTGTATATAAACAGGAGCAGGAGGATAAACTGGAAAACTGCTGGAAGAAACTGTGCAAATGCTGATAAGAAAGGCATCTATAGAAAATGCATATGCCTACAACTATAGGATAAATTCATTGTGGGCAGCCAATCCAGGGTGATAAAATCAGAGAAAGTTACAGATTAAAGGGAAAAACCCTCCAAAGCTAGAACTGTATCTCGAAAGCCCCTTTAGCCTGAATAATAAACACTCTGCTTCCTCATATTTTAGTTAATAACAAAAAAGATAGGAAAAGCCATTTCACTGAGAAATTATGACTTAAAATTAGAGAGAGAATAAGATAGGAGTAACAATTTATAGACTGGTATCATTGAGAAATAACTAACACACTCGAGATGTCCATACAATTGAGAGAAATGCTTCTTGAAAAGCATTCTTGTCATCGCACAACACTAAAGTGCATCATCTGTGTTGCAGACAGATTTTTAAAATAGCCTGTACAATGTCATCAATTATCTATGGTTTCGCGTATCCTTTTAGTAACCTTATAAACTTTCAGCATTTTAGCTTTAAAGAAAATAATTCTAGCTGTAAAAAAAATCCTCAAAATGGCAAAAATCAGTAATATTTTATAGAAAATAAATAAAATGCTGAATTTGGTATTTAAAATATTTACGTGTGCTACTAAATTAAAATATATGAAATGTTTGAAAATATTCACACGTACTGCCAATAGAGGCATTTTTTCAAAGATTTTATTATGTATGTTTTCAAAATTTTGATAAAAATATATTTTATTAATAAAGCTCAATTATTACTACTAACACTTAATATATAAAATCCCATTAAATGTGCTTGTCTTATCAAGATTTTAAAAATATACCTTATTTAATTTTCCATACCTTTATAGAACCTAGGAATATTATTGGAAATTTTTGCTATGCCACAAATTTTACCTTCTGTTACATATATTCTCAAAATAAAAATGACAGAAACACTCAGAAATCTAACTTTTATTCGATTTAATCCAATATATATTGCTCATTTTTTATTTTTTAAGAAACAACTTTGATTGGAAATTTCTCCATTCACAATAGTTTTTACAATAAATCCTTTCAGACCTATTGTGCATTCTAATAACCTACTCTTTAATTATAAGTATTATACTACAGAGGAACATTTCTCTTTTATGAACAATAATATAATACTGAAGAATTTGAATATATTCATGCATAGTGTGGAACCAATAGATATGCAAAATTTAGTGAAAAAAAGTCAGGGATCAAACAATTAATTATTACCTTTCATTAAAACAATTCATTCATTCAAATTTTTTAATAGCACACGTTTAAAGTTATCAATAGTTCATTTTCCAAATATTTCTATAAATAAACTGCATTGGAAATTGAACAATTTGTTATTTACATGTTAATAATAACTAAATAAATTGTAGTGAAAATTTTAGATAAAAATAAATAAAAATACTTTGGAAAGGTCTATACTTTTTCTCAAGTTTTCTATATCTTTGCAAAAAGTCTCCATGTTTTTGTATTAATTCTAAAATTCCCAAAAGACTTAAATATTTTCTAATAGGTAAATACTTATGGTAATCTTAAGATTTTAATTTAAATTACAAAAGCATCGACTTTGGGTTTTCAGTCTCTCACATTCCTAAATTTTCCAATGCATTTTAGGCAAAACATAACATTTATTACAAAATACCTTGATCTAAATTTTTAAAAGTTGAGTAAAAGAAATGTTTTTTTTTTTTTTTTTTTTTTTTTTTTTTTTAAATATGTGGTTGATTTAAATCATGATTAAGATCAAGCTGATTCAAAAAAAAAAAAAAAAAAAAAAAAAAAAAAAAAAAACCTTGCACTAAACAATGTTTCTAAGGGCTTTTTGTTTTAAAAAACACAAATCAAAATAACTAGTATTCTTTCAATTTAACTTGATTACATAAAATTTTACTGAAAGTACAAAAACATTGAACACCAATACAAATGGTGTGTTTGTATGGTAAATTTTTGGTGTACAAAATATAAAACCAGATTGTAAAAGCATAGAAGTTTTAAATAAAAATTTAATTCAGATAGACATCTTTGTATTAAACTTCACAAACTTTGCTGATTTTTCCACAGAAGGTGTATTTCTAAATTTTTTATGCATAAATGAAGAGTTCGAAAATATTTACATTTGCTGCCAACAAATGCATTTTTCAAAGCTTTTATTAGTAAATATGTATATTCGCTATATTTTGATAAAAATAATTTTTACCCTCTGTAACATATAATTTTTATCAAAAAGATCTTTCATTATGGTAAATTCACATGGTGGAAACCTAAAAAGTAATACGAATGACAAGTAACGTCACATAGTGTTAAGCTTATAAAACAAGTAATAATGTTATCAGTAATATATTTTTAATATAACCTTATAAATGAAATGAACTTTATTTTTGCATTTATATCTAAAAGATTCCTTTTTTTTTTGTTTCTTATATTTACCTTGGTGTGAAACAAAAGTAGTATTTCATGGTCTGTACTTTTATCATGACAAAATTTCTTGAAGAGACTTTCGCATTTGGAATTAAATATGATAGCAATGATATATTTTGTGATTTAATTTTAGCACCTCGTTTATACATGTGAAAAGTTTTGGGTGCTAATATCTTTGCATAATACAATCATAGCTGCCAACTGCTAAGATTTTTTTAGCATCACTATTTTATTTAAATATTCTTCATCTTATTGTATCACAGAATTCTACAATATGAACAGGGAGAAATTTCTGTCCGTAATTATTAGTGCCAAAGAATCAGAGCAGTTGGCAGCTATGAACGCAATAAACAAGAATCATTTCTGGATAACTTTATTAATTTTAAGCAGTATTTTAAATATTATTATAATGCATTTTCTTCATTTCGAAGAAATATGTCTATTGTCTACCTCTTCCTTGTGCACTGTTTGCAATTGTTTCCTATGCAGCAAAAGGTCATGTCTGCTATAATGTATATTAGTGTCTGCCGTACACTAAATTTATAACTTTTCATATGAAAATCCTGATGTTTTTAGCACTAAATTTGTAATTGAGGAATCAAACAGAAATCCATGATCTGTGTCGAAACTGCATTTAATAGAATTTTTTGAGTATTTTGCCAAACATGAGCAGGGGCCGATGCAGGTTTTTTTTTTTCTTGGGGCCCATTTTGTGAAAAATAAAGGTTATTTTCATGAAATTTATTATATTTTTGTGAAAAATAACATTTTGTAACGAAAGTTGAAATTGAGTTCATCAAATTCGAACCAAGCATTTATAAACAAAAACTTTTTAAAACCCTTTTGCCGAAGTTCTTCTCTCTGGTGAACTTGTTTGTTTACAAATTACACATTTTAAAACATCATAAAATAATAAATAGTAAGTTTTTATGGAATTGATTTTTGTGAAGAGGCCCATTTTATTAAATAGATTTTTGTGAAGGGGCCCTAAATAGGCCCCAAATTTTTCCTGTATCGACCCCTGATGAGCATAAAAAATCTGTACGAAAAACTTCTTCATTTGAAAGAAATACAAATCATCTTAGGCTATGTTAAATTCTGATATACCTGAGCTACAAGTATACATATTAACAATTGCTTCTTTCTTCTTAATACTGGTACTTATAAATACCACTTCATAAAACATCTTAAAAGTAAAAAAAAAAAAAAAAAAAAAAAAAAAAAAAAAAAAAAAAAAAACATACTTAGCATTGCATATCACGCAGGAAAATGGAAACTAGAATGAGATACATAGGCAAGAAAATCTCATTTTTTCATTCACAGGACTATTTTTGTTATCTATCGATGTTAGAGTAAAGTATTTAAAATTGATCCTGAAACATACTGTAGGTAATGGATGAATCAAATAGTTTTTATAACATTATGATTCAATTTAAAAGGACTCTGAGCATAAAGGGTTAAAACAGTCAGTTTTAACCACCTGCATGTATGTGACATACACAGCACTCAGAATCCTGAAAACTTTTCATATTTAATCAAGAATAGTGAATAAATTAGACTTAGTGATTATATTTGTAATTACATTAGGCAAAATTTTCTTACCAAAATTACTGGTAATAAAAAATTCAAAATTCTGTAAAGGACGCTTGTCGCAAACATGTTAAATATGCACTTGAATAGTTTCATTTGTAAAAGTTTCTTTATCTAACATATTGCAGAATGAAAAGACATACAAGACTCATTAAATGCAAAGTCAAAAAAGTTGTCTAAGATCATTAAAATTATAGAGTAATTTTAATATACAAGTGTCTAAAGGTTTTCATATAATTATTCTGGTAGTGATTGTATTTTGAACTTCTGAAGGTATACTTTCCAAAAATTGAATAAAAAACTTTTTTTTTTTTTCATTTTATTTTTGAAATTTGAATGTGTAACATTTATTTTTAGTCTACAACATTACTTTTACAAAATAACTAATAAGGGAATGGGAGTATAGCAAATATGGAATTGCCACCCTAAAAATTCAAATTACCCTCCTGTGTGTGTGTGGGGGGGGAGGGGGAGGGGGGGGATGCCCCACATTAGGAACCACTGTTTTAGAGTAAAAATGGAGAATAAATTAAATAATTTCCAATATTTATGTTTTACTGTTTACACTCACAAAAAAAAAAAAGAAAAAAATATATATATCCAAATATAGTTATAAACAGTGTTTGATTTATGGCAGGGCATTCGGGACACGGGCCCCCAAATGCTACTGAAGATTTTTCAATTATTGGCTATAAAAGTTTTAACGGTTAAAAAACAAAATATCGAAAAATGTGTTTCTCAAAGATTATCTATGATTTGTCAAAGTAACTTTATTTTTTCCTGATTGTTTTTTAACAATTTATGTGCAAGAATGTACAGAACTCTGTCTGTGGGATCGCCATATTATTTCATTTTTATTTATTTTACCTGTTATGCCTCATGGTTAAAATGGACAAAGGCATGTGGTTCTGCTAGTTACTTTTATAAATTTAGTTTTTTTTTTTTTCAGTGAAATCTTGTATTTGAAAGAAAAAGTTATTTTATTAATAGGATATGCTAATATTTTAAATAATTATAGCTTGGTACTGCAGTAAATTTATTATTAGTTGCAGCATACTTTATCATTCCAGATATGTGGACTTGCATAGAGAAAGGTAATCAGCACCACACAATTTATTATAAAATTCAATTGAAATTTCATAATTATGAAATAATTATTTAAAAGTAAATTAATGATTATCAAATTAATTTTTTTTAAACTGATATTTTAAAGAAATTCTTAAAGTCAATAGTGATTATCTTAATAAGTATACTGCTTTCAATATAATATATATATTACTCAAGGCTGCTGTAAGCATCGGTGCAAGGGGGGGGGGGCATACGCATCTGTGCCCAGGGTCCCCAAATTTGTAAATCCGTCCCTGGTTATAAAGAATAAACATACATTGCTTAAGTACAAATTAATGACAAAAAAAAAAAATAATATTTTATGATAATATTAGTTTTCTAGAAAAGAGAAAAATAAAAACCTGTAGTTTATTAGGAAACTTATTTAAGATATTGGCCATTTCAATATTTATTTTTTTGTTTGTTTATTTGTTTCCTTCAATAGTACAAAAAAGTCTCTAAGAATGGTTATTACTATTATTCAATATTTAAATAAATTTACACAATATTTTAAAATTTATTCATAAATTCAAAAAGGTATATTAAGAGCAAATTAAAAAAAACATGGTGCAAGAACAGTTCTTAATTTTTTTCAACTCTTCAAAAGAAAAAAAAAAAGAAAGAAAGAAAAAGATATGCATTACACAATAAAATGCTAATCACTTACTATAAAGCTTAAAAGCAATATTTACATGTACAATATCAAGATTTGCATACTCTATTTAAAAAAAAAAAAAAAAAAAAATATATATCCAAATACAAGTTTTAAATATATCAAATCGTAACTGCCTTGTTTATTCATAGAATTTACAATATTTTTCTACAGTTAAAAAATTGTGGTATAACTGCGCGAACCCTGCATTATATAAAATAATGAATGTAAATTTAACTAATGATTGCAAAAACAGACTTTTTTTAATTCAATAAATAAGATGAATTTCTTAGATTACTGAAGCAAAACATTTTATTAAATCCAAAATTCTACAACAAGAATGAATTATATAACAAAATATTTAAAATAATAGTGATACAAATCCTAAGGTGCTTCAAAGGCCAATTTGTAGGATACTTCATTATATTCTGCAAATAGTCATTGCTATCTGAAATTAAAACCATAAGTAATCAATTAAATTGAAAACTCTCTGCATGATAATAAACATGCAAATACTTTACATCCTAAAAAAAAAAGAGGGTATTTTTTTTAACATCTATTAAACAAAAACTACTACATTTAATTTTTTAGTTATTAAATTGTATACTTAATATCTTTCCTTACACATTCAATGTGTAAATTATGATACAAGATTGCCAGTGTTTTAATTTTAGATACTTTTATGTATTAGGGGCTGTACATATATAATGTTATAAAGCTATCTCCAGGAAGAAGTGAAATAATTCTCTTTGATATCTTTATTATTTTTTATCTAACCAAAATCTTTTTTTTTTTTTTTTACATCAAAAGAGTTTTATATATTTTTATTAAAATACAAAGTTATTATTTAAAGCCAATTATGATTACATTTATGATTTTAAAGTAATTTCATTACAAAATAGGGAATACCCCCAACATCCGGCATTCAAAAAAACTAAAAAAAAATTTTGTAAAATAAAAAAGAATTTGTAGACATTGATAGTGACATCATTAAAAGAAGGGGAGGGGGGGGGTCTACAATTATCATACAGTCAAAAACATATATGCAATGTACTGCCACTTAACTCTATTTTATATAAACAAGATTGGATTTAAGTACAGACCTCATGACAACTAAAATTAGAGGGGGGGGGGGGGTTAAAATTGAGAATATTCTTTTACTTTTGAAAAATTTTTAAATGCCTTGGGTGCGTTAGAAATAAAGGCGAGGTTAAATTTGGCAGGAAAAGCAAAGTTTTCAAAGTCACTTTCTGACAATCTTTATTCACATTTTTAAATCTCATCATATTGTTAAATCTTTATAAGTAGATTTAAGAGTTTTTTCCACAATCAGACTAAAGTCCATTCCTTATTCTAGTAATACATAAATCACAATTCCGAAAGAAAAAGGTATTTAAGAGCCATTGAACTAGTTTGCCTTGTGAACACATTTCTTCTTTTTGCAACATAGTACAGTAGACTCCCTCAAATCTGCACATCATTTCAGATTTAAACAATGTAACTTAAGATATAAACAATGAAGTTTTTTTTTTTTAAATTTATAACATTCTGTACACATTTTAATATGGTATTCTAGTTAATATGATTGAACTCATGTTTTCTCATGAAGGAAGCATAAATTTATTTCTGAAGAATTTCAAGATAGTCCTAATATCAGTGGCGATATCTTTTTAACAAATACATTTATGTATTAATCAAGCTTTTTGGTTATTAAGTATGGCTAAACATGAAAGAAAACTTTGTTATTGTAAGATTTTGATGGGAATTATTAGTGTATATCTATAAGGAGAATTTCACTGAATGATTCAAGGAAAAAATATCTCATCACTATGCATATTTAGTTATGGATTATGAATTATTTACTTGACCTTTACTTTTAATATTTAAAAAATATAATAATTTTGTTAATTTTTATTATTTTACTTTATTGTAGGCATTTATTATAATTTTGAGTGCATTATTAAATTCAAATTACTGTTTAAAAATATAAACAAAACTGATCAGAAATCTGCAAAATTCTAAAATCTGTCCAATCTCTTGTTTTTAAGCTATGTGGATTTAAGAAGAGTCTACTGTATTTCCAGATATTTTTTCTCTAATATATAAGTTGCATATTATGATGAGTTTCACAGAGATTCTTTCAAATAGTAAAATGATTTTTTTGGGGAGGGGGGGGGGAGTTTCTTTCATTGGTAAATTAAAAATAGTAAACATGTTTGAAATTTTAGAAATGTCAATTTTTTAATTTATCAGAGACAAATTTTGTGTGCAGGAGAAAAGCAAGCTAAGCGCAGATTAGAAAATTTGTTTCATTGGTCGCTGTTTCATTTTCATGATTGTTTATATTTGGTGCAAAATTGCACTTTCTTACGACTGAGTTATGCCAAGACACCTATAACAAAGAAGTACCTAATGTTCATTACAGATTTGATTACTACCAAGCCATTATTGCTACATGATCATACAATACATTTGGCATTTTTATAATAAACTGGTTAGGTCCTACACATCAGTCACCAGACATAAAACATTTATGATATGTGACAGACATTTCTTAGAAATTTACTTTACAAAATACACTTAGCTGAAAAAAAGAGGCCACACAAATACAGAGGCTGCAAACAGACCAAGTTGTTGCGACCAAAGAAAAAAAAAATCCGTTGAATAATATCACACTAGTTGACAAGTTTTTAAACGAAAAAGCATGAGGCTTGCAAGCATTATTAAAATTATTTGTAATTTAACAGTTTTTTTTATATATATTTCATTAAATTACAACTCAAGTTCTAAACGATTGTTGTTTCTTGACAAATGTTTTCCCTCTCCTATATTGTCGTATCCAAAATTCAATTCAAAACACTAACTCAAACATCCTTAATCATTTTTAAATTTAATATTGTTACTAAGAAATAATAGAGTACCTGCGTATTATCCGGGCCAGGAGATAGATTGCCAAAAATGGTTGTCAATCTTATTTATTGTTACCAATCATGTACAAAACAGTAATTTATTATTAGATACATAACATTGCAAAAAATGATAAATATAAAATAAATAAATAATTATAAATGAGCAATAATAAATTAATAACAAAAAAATATTACCGAGTGGACATGGACAGTATTTAGATGAAAGATGTTAGCTCAGATCAGCCATGAAGCCTTTATGCCAAATGTCATACTCTCTTCAGACTTTGCATTCTCCAGGGGCTTGGAAAATTAAACAAATGTAGCATACCAGTCTGTTTTAATTGCTTCCATCAGTCCTTTTAAAACTAGCTCATAACTTTTTCAAAGTGATCTGACACATAAATAAATAATAAAAGGCTTTACATAATGCACAGATATTAAAATTATTAAATATAAAATAACATGACTGAGAACAGCATTTTCAATTTGCTTGGATTTATACTTTGATTTGATGGATATTTAATTTCCCAATACAGGAACCTTGTTTTCTTTTTTTTAAAGCTTGGCACAATTTGGGTTACAGAAAGTAGGATTTGTTGCCAAATAATATAAACATATATAAAAACAAACTTGATTAACTTTTATGCTTGTTTATATATGTTTATGTACATATATATTAAATATTTTATACATATATAAATATATATATATTTATAAATTTTTATATATATATACAATTTACGGTACTTTTCAATTAGCCGGGTGCCGGTGAAATATACATAGTATATGTATATACACATATATGTATATATATGTCCTTTTACTAAAGATGTAAAATTTCCAAAAATCTTACGGTGATGGAAGAAAAGCATCTTTTCTGCAAAAATTGATTAAGCTTTTTAGCATAATAAATTTTGTTCTAATATTTTTTTACAAAAAATAAAATAAAAAGTAACTTCAAAATTAATGCAAACTAGAATTTTTTTTTCACTTTAGATTAATATATTATAAATATAAATACAATATATATATAAAATAATGATTTTCGTACACTTAAGGGTTATAGTGGCCCCCACAATTATGAATTATGCCAAGATTGTAGTTATGATTTAGCCAAGTTCATCACAAAGCTTATATATATAACCAAACAATCATATATGTGCCATATATGAGGGGGTTAGAATGACAGTGGAGTAAGTAAAAAAAAAAAAAAAAAAAAAAAAAAAATCTAGAAAACCATATTTTCTCTGAGCGTATATATTAATTTCTATTCAGTGTGACAGTCAAATAAGTCATGGTTAACATAGGGAGTCGCTAGAGGGAAAAACAAGTTGGACCACTTAATGCAACGGCAATGCAAGAAGCTTCATAAAATCCTTCAATTCTCAAATGACTAAATATTGACTTACTCAACTGTCATTGTAACCCCCTCATATGTTATTATATAGGGTAGATGTGCCAATAATGGACCTCCTTCCAGTAATGGGCCACCTTCAACATTTTTGGTTTAAAAACAAAAAATAAAAATTCAGCTTTTTTAATTTCATTAATATGTTTTCTTTAAATTCTAGTTTTAAATACAATCATAATATCAATTACCTATTACTTTTTGTGGGGTGTCCATTACTGGAATTTAGGGTGTTTTGATTTATTTCTGTTATTTACAATTAAATTTCGATTCACATTGGGAAATGTGACTATGAGCATGGTTAAATAGTGTTGGTAGATTAATATAATATTATGAAATGTGGAATATAACAATTATAACTATTAATTAAAAAATAATTTTTAAAGAAATTCCTTAAGGGTGTCCATTACTGGCACATCTACCCTACATATTATTTTAAGTGCTGATCCAAGGGGTAGATCATGGGGATCATGACCCCCCATGCAAATAGAAAACATTTTATAGAACAATACATTTAAAAAATATATAAATAAGTGTTAAAGGTGTTTTCATTTTTTTCTTTTTTTACTGCTTAAAAAATCTAATCATTTTCATACTCTCATGGAGTTATTTTTTAATAAAGATGCATGAAAATTGCAGATATTGTTTAAGCACTAAAGAATCGAACATCTCTTTTAATTTTCCTATAAATGTGGTACATTTTGAATTGTATTTGATTTCTCCCTCAAGACTATGTTTTCAAGATTGTCAAGCCTGAAAAATTGCCGTAAAATGCAAACTTTGAGAAAACTGTCTATAAGATTCTTTGCATTTTTAAGAAAATGCGAAACTCTGATTTCTTGGTATGTGGATAAAACATGTAAATTTTACATATTTACTAATATGCCTGCAAATTTCATGCACTTATGAGAGAAAATTAATTCGGGCATATGTCAGAAAATAGTCCATTTGAATCTAAGCTAATGAAGACATATGCCCCCCTCCCCTTCTCTCTCACACACACACACATGCCGAAGAAAGAAGATATGATTCCCCTCTAAATTATAGGTGCAGATTATAGGTCACTGGCTCCTATACCCAAAAAATCCAGTGGTCACAATTGTAAAACAAACTCATAAAAACAATAGTGTTTATATGGGGTAAAAAACTAAAAAAACCCTCAGGAATTCAAAGTGTAAAGTAATTTATTTATATAAACACATGTACAACAAAATTTGAATATTAATTAAATCTTAAATCATGTACAGTCAGAAGATAAAGTTGGGCAAGATACGGTTTAAAAAAAATATGTATAAGCTAAGCAATCATGATAGCGGGGAATATCAGAAAAACAATATATCTTATTTTGATTTTGCCAGACAAAAGTACATATGAAAGGAAATATGAATTTGTGAGATTATTTTGCACTATAAAAATCAAAACACACTTCAAACATTTTTTTTATATCTATGTATTTAAATCACAGTCTATGTAAAATTATCATATTCAAACTGTTACGAATAACATTGCTATTCGAATATATTTAATAGTTTGCTGTGTTAAACAGATCATTCTGAAATGTTATTAAAAAATAATAATAATGTTTGTTATGTGTTTTAGTCTTAATCTTTAAAAAAAATATCAACATTTCACGATGGGGACTGAGAATACCAGAAATTGATTACTTTTAAATCACTTAGCGACTTAAACACCAAAAGTTAGTGGCCACAATAAAAAATTTAGTCGCCACATGGCGACCGTGAATCTGCACCTATACTCTAAATGGGGGAGTGGATCCTCCTGTGTATTATTTACGCCATATATACATCATATTTGACTATAACTGTATCATATGATTCACAAATTATATAATATATATCATATATTATTATAATGTCATATATGATTTATAATTTGGACATAAATCTTGGTCGCTTGGCGATTCATCCTCGGGGCCACTATAACCCAAAAGTACCATAATTTTTTTCTATTAAAAATTTAACCTTTCAGCATTATAATTTCCTCACTAGCTTTTCCTAAATTTAACATTATGGTTCCTAACATATCATTCAATTTAATAATCATTTCAATTGTATTTTTCATTTTCAATTGCCAAATATTAATTTATGAAAAAATTGTGAAATCTTACCTAGCTTCACCCAATGGTTCTCTATTATAGTTGAAAAGCAAATTTTAATTGTATTGTATATTCTATCTATGCCTTTTAAACAATATAAACAAAGTAAAAAATATTGTTGGGATATATCACCATTAAAAATATAATATCATTAATTTCTATTTCTATTATAACAGAAAATAAATATTATGCAAAAAATAAATATTTAATTACATTCGTTATTTTTCATTTAATAAAAAAAAATTAAAGGGAAAAAAATTAATAGGAATTTTTAAATGAATTTCTATGATAAAATAACAAAAGCAATTATGGGTAAAGTGTTTGAAGGACAATCTCTAATTAACAAATAAATTGTAAACAGATTTTTTAGAAATTAAAACGAGTCAGAACGGCATTCTAGTTGGATAAATACATAAGGTAAAGAGAAAAAGAAATAGGTCTATATAATATTTTGATCATAAACATAGTTAAAAATCTAATATTAATTAATAACTGTTTAAAGTTTGCAAGAAATTAAAAATAAATAAATAACCATGCATATTATGTGTATTTATTATACCCTTATGTAAATATTAAGAACTTCAATAAATAATTAAATTTAAAAAAAACGTAGTCATCTTCAGCATGCATTTTTACACGTTTGACGATCAAATTTCAGTCAACATCAAAACATAAGTCACAAGGTGCAAAAAATAACACTATTTTATGTAAATCATAAATCATCTTTTTTACATCGGTTTATCAAAAAACAATAATCTAGAACTTTAATATCCATGCAAATGTAATTCCCACGACAAAAAATCTAAATAATATAGAAAAAACTTACTCTGCAAATGTTTTCCCGGGAAATTATCAAAACTTCTTGGCGCGACGGTTGACACTTCATGCACATGGCGATAGCAGATCAATGGCGGACCGGAAGTGAGCAGTGTTTGCAATCAGCTTGAATACCATAATAGTACGTGTGCGCATGCGTCTGAACTTAGCTAACTGGAGTCGTTTTTTATCAGTGGATTTTGTATGAGATTTTTTCTTTTTTAAAGGTGCTGTGCAATGTTGAATTCAGACACTTTTGTCTGGAAGGGATTTCTATGGCTCGGGGGGGGGGGGCAATTGCACTTTTTAACCATTAAAAGCATACAATCTCAAATCTTCCGAGGGGGATATTTCAATCAGTGTTGAATTCAGACAGTTTTCTCCGGGAGGGATTTTTGTGGCTCCGAGGGGGGGGGGGGCATTATAGAAATCCGTGGGGGGGGGGAGATTCCACTTTTTTTACCACCATTGAAATAATAAAATCTCAAATCTTCCGGGGGGGGGATTTTAAAGCTCCGGGGTGGGAATATCCCCCCCGGGCCACCTCCTGAATTCAACACTGATTTCAATGTTCCGGGGGGCGCTGAATGCCCCCCGCCGGGGTACCCCTTGAATTCAACACGGATGATGGTTATCAGCACGAAAATATTAGTCCCCTCCTTAGACGATATTGAAAATTCTTATGCTATCATTTTTTTATGCAACAATATTTTGGCAACCGTCAAAAATTAGCGACCTATCACGAAGATTATTTATTTCGGGGAGGTTGACTGTGCGGCCTGCGCAACATAGCGCGGAGCCCTGGCAAAGCACTTTTAGCTATACTTAGCGAGAGCCAACGTTTCTCACTGCAACACTGCACTAATAACATTTATTTTTAAATTTTATATATCATAGTACATAAAATATAGATAACAATGTGGAAAAAAATATTTTTTCACATTTAATGTGAAAAATTATAATTTCCCAAAATCTTCTATTTTTTCCATTATTTTAAATATTTATTTTTTTAATTAACTTTTATTTTTAGGATTATCAAATGTATACATTCCCCGACAATGACGTCATCTTTGGCTGTAAGAAATAAAGTTATTACGCACTTTTTCTCCACGTAGAAACATTTAAAACAAATATACAGCAAACATTTCAGATTTTTTTTTTTTATTGTTTTGAAAGTGCAATTTCCTCCTGGAGTTTCATGAATCCTAGCCGAAGAAGAATGTCTGATTATAGCATTGAACATGGCGTTTACTGAAATGTGTTTTGAATGTGTTCTGTTATACGCATGTGTTTCGCTTTCCATTAAATCTTTACCAAAGTGACAGCCGAGTTTCGGTAAACGCATTTTACCACACATTTTCAAACACCTGAGAATGCCTTAAACAGATTGGAAACACATCTTGACACCTCAAGCGTTTATAATGCGTTGTATTTTGAGTAAAATGTGTTTCAGGGATTTGCAGTGTAGCAGGTGCTTAAATTTGCGAAAACTGGGAAACGTGAAAAATTATTATTTGTTTCTATTTTTATATTTATAAATATCTTTTCTTTTTATATGCAATGAAATGCGATATCTAAATAAAACACTGCAGAAATCCATTTTCGACAATTGAAGTCCATTGACGGTAATTTTCGCGAATTCTTTCGTACATGATCTATAGACCTTATATTCACCGTATAATACACAAAAAGCTATTTAAGTGTAAAATGAACACCACAGCTGAGAACGCAATACCAGCAATTGACGCTCATAATGAGTTCTATTATCGAATTATTTTGTGTGTTTCTGTAAATGAACGATAAATGCTACCCATTCTAATACCTATAGAAAGCATATTTCAGTGCATCTTAGCAATGGAAATCAATTTAAGTATGTTTGAAGTAGCATAAAATCATTGAAGAACTCTGATGTTTCAGTCATTAATGACACTGAATATACAAACAATTTTTACCATCGACCATGATGTAATGGAATTATTTTGCGCGCTTCTGTAAACGAGCTACTTATGTACTGTACTAACTGTACTAAATATACTTAGTCTATATTTTATAGAAAGCATATTGTAGTCCAGCCCAGTGATGCATATCAATTTAATGTTTTTAAACATCGTAATATCATTAAAATGTAGCACAAACGATTTTACCACGTGGAGCATATTGCAACGGAATTCTTTTGTGAGTCCCGGCAAACGAGCTTTAAAAATGCTACACTTTTCATTTTCATTAGAAAACATGCTGAAGTAAACATCAATAACATATATGAATTACGTTTTAATCCGAATATATTCACGTCCAGACAGCAGGCAGACAAATCAAAGTCCTAAACATCTTTCAACTACGTTGAAAGTGTTAACTAGAATTGTGAATGTTCACAGAGAATGGAACATGATTAATGTGCGCTTAAAACTATTGAGGCTCCCATATAGAGGGTCAATTCCTTTATTCAATGAAGGCAATATTCCTAGCACAAATTATCTGTATATATATACTCGCTTAGGTACCGAATGAACCAAAAGTTCGTTAAAACTTTAAAAATTCATAAAAAAGGAAGAAATTGTGATAAAGAAGTGCGGTTTGCAACAAAGGGCTCACAAGGTAGTTGGATTTTTTTAGCAGCATAAAAAGTTTTAGTTAAAAAAGTTACCTGTAGATGGCGCTAACATGCGATAGATTTAGCAGAATTATGCAAATTAATCCTGCAATAAAAAGACCAGGATACACGATGATTTCTCATTCGCTTTCAGAATGTTATCATTAGCTGATCGAGCGTTGCTGTTGAAGTTGTTCTATTTGAAAGGAGAGTCAGCAACTGTTGCGTTGCGAAAATTTCGCACGGCGAAAGGACTGAAGAAAAAGAATGTGGTCTGGAGGTCATGTTGAACAATTGTTATTGCAAGAATAAATGGATGGAGCGTACTGTTGTCCTGTTCATTGTGTTTCGAGTCGTCAGCGCACTCTACCAGTGACATTTTAAACTAAAAATTGTTTTGCTGCTAAAAAAAAATCCGACTACCTTGTGAGCCCTTTCTTGCAAACAGTACTTCTTTATCATAATTTCTTCCTTTTTTATGATTTTTTAAAGTTTAAACGAACTTTTACTTCACCCGGTATTTTATTTTACGAAGTATAAGTTGATTCGCTGTATAATGAGAAATGGAATGGTATAAGTGCTAGAGTTCTTAACAGTTCGATTATTAGCCTAAATACTCTCTATATAGCTGAATCAGATGGATTATTCAGTGTAGCCTACCTTACAAAATGAATTCTGACAAACGTTTAGAATCCCTGAAAAAAAATCTATTCGGAATAAATGAGCAAAAATAACACAGGATGAATTGAGGTTAAAAAATTTTGTCAAAAGGTTTTGCTCCTATCCTAAACACACGACTACTTCGGAAACTTGTAGTTTTTTGTAAGTCACAGATCTATGATTTACATATTAGCAATCTGCTTTTAATTTCAGTTATTATATTATGGTTTGGTTTGGTCCGTTGGGAAGGCTATGGTCATCTTTTGCACACGAAGACTAAACAGACCTGGACTTACGCTTAAAGTGCAATCCGACACACTACGAACATCCATGCCTGAGTCGGGATTTGAATCAAGCACCCTTTGTTTAGTAACCAGCACCCTAAGACAAGCAGTTGGGCTTGAGTTTTTATGAAAAAAAGCTATAAACAACAGCTAACCGAGTTATTTCTTGTCCAACCGTTTATACGTAATAACTTATTAAACAAAAAACCCTTACCCATTTGAGTCGACCTACTTGTCTATTGGAAAGGTCGCTGGCTACTGAAGAAAAGGTTTTGGTTTCGAACCAAAATCAAGTATACATGTTTGTAGTGGGTCAAATTCTACTTTAAACACAGGTCCTGGTCTGTTTATTCCTCGAGTGCAAAAAATGACCGTAGCACCCATAATTAACTAGTACGCACTCCTTTGAAATAAAAATAGTGATATTAATTTAATTTGGTTTATGGCTTTTATTAAATTTTATTATTTTCTTGACTACTCTATTTGCCATTTTATTAAAACAGATGTTTGGAAACTTTTCAAAACAGTTTACTTTAAAAAAAAATAGGATTGTTATGTTTATCTTTAAAACGTATTTATAATAATTGACATGATTATTTAATGTACATATTTTTGTGTTTCCCAAGAGATTCCGAAAAGTAGTTATCCATTAATTTTAATTAGTCTTACGTAATACATATATTTTTTTGTTTCATTCACATGAAATTACTATTTTATTTTTTTATGACCACCAGATAAACATTTCTTCAGGCAGAATTACTTTTATCAATATTATCCCATTTAGCTTGAATAATGTTTTTAAAAATAATGTAGAACAATCCTAAAATTACTCTAAAGATATCCAAAATTCTTTCTTAGAGTACAGCTGCTAGAACAGAATGACGTAATTGAGCTTCGTGTTTTTAAAATTTTTTTAAAACATTAAAAGTTGTCTCGTTATAAAAGAGTTAAGTAAATATTTATATTTTGTACTAACGTAAAAACGTTAATTACCTGAAGTTTTAATTTTTCCATTAAAAATTTTTTAAAGCACAAATATAATTCCTCGAAATAAGAAAAAGCCCTTATGTTAATGACTTCTTTCTTATCATTTATGTTCTTTCTTATATTTTCGTATCACAGTTTCTTATATTTTAGTTTCACAGTTTTATATGAATAATGTAGAATTTTATAAATCACAAATGTGTTTTAGCTGCACTTTAAAGAAATACAGGTTCTTTTTTTAATTTAGTAAAACAAATAACCAAAACAAAAATCTACAATAACCTCTTTGGAGTTACCCGCAATTTCGAAAACAGTTTATTAACATTAGAAACTTCAGAAACCAATAATTTTCCGAGATTTAAAGAAGCATTTATGAAAACAAAGTTTCTTTTGCTGCCATTGATTTTCGGAAACGTTTCCAAATAGTTTTTATAGTGGGTTAACCAATTTTCTCAACACAGAATATGGGTTTTTCGGATGCGATCGAATCTCAAGTAAACTTGTTGATGTTCAACAAACATGTTTTACAGAAAAATATGATAAACTAACAGCATTAACATTAACATTAAAACTAATATATTGTTACTCTATAAAACGTTACTCTATAATATTGTTACTATAATTGTTACTCTTGGATGTATGAATTCAAGTACACTGAAAATGTTGGGTATTAGGATGCTATTAATTTGGAATTAATAGTATCCTAAAAACCGATATTCCGGGTTGAGAAAACTGATTACCGCACTATAATAACTTCTCGGAAACGTTTCCAAAAATTGGTGGCAACAGAAGAAACTTTGTTTTTATAAATGCTTTTTAAAATCTTGAAATGACAATGGTTCCTGAAGCTTTCTAAAGATAAAGAACGCTTTTCGTAATCATGGGTAACTCGGAAGAGGTTATTGTATATTTTCATTCGTGGTTATATCATATTTTCATAGATTAAGAAACATTTGTCTTTTTACTTACCCATCATACGTAGTATAGGGTAAGTCTTGTAATCGTTTTGAAAATCGAAATTTTTCTTTTCACGGATTTACACGTTTCAGACACTGGCGATTCCGAAAAACATATTTTTAGAAAAAAAAATTTGCCGTCCGTCTGTGTGTCTGTGTGTGTGTCTGTGTGTCTGTAAACGCTCTATCTCCCGAAAAAATTGAGATAGAGATTTGCAATTTGGTATGTACTTAGTATGTAATATTGGGAAGAAGCCTATTTCATTTCAATAACCTCGATTAACCGGAACTATTTTTTTCGGACTCTCGAAATATTCGTTCTGATAAAAGGTATATAAAAATTTTCGAAATTGGTTATTTTAAGAAATGAATATAAAAGACAATAAAAAAACATAAATTTTGCATAAAGCATGAAGTCGATCGGATAATGAGTTGCAGAGATATTTGGAATCCTATTTCCCACACTCTTCGATTTTTCATGACCCTGTATTTCATCCAAATTTCACTTCAAAGATATATTTTAATTGGAAATTTGACGCTTAATCAGATGCAATAAACCGCTAGTTAATAGGATTATTATTTTTGGAGTTATAAGGATGTTTCTTTCAAGCAATTCAGTAATCGAGCCTTTAAAGTTTGTGACGTCATCAAACCTCGATTTTATTTGAATTGCAATGCATTTTATAAGTAGTTTACACATTTTTTATTTTAATATTTTACATTATGTATATCCATGATTGGTAAGTATTACGGTGGCCCCCAACGACTAGTTTATAGTGTGAGTGTCGGTAAGAAGAGGGATCATAGATTTTGAAGCAAAAAATCAGTAACTCTTAGAAAAGGAAACCTCTTCACCAGGCATGCCAAACTCGTTTATGGCCGCTGTCCAAATTAAGCATTCTATACAAAGCCGCGCGCCACATAAAAACTAGTGGGATGTGCCAATCCCAAAACTTTCTTCCATCTCACACAGGTTTTGCATACACTAAAAAGAATCAGCAACCAATTTATATCAAGATCTAACTGAAGCTAAAGTTTTATTAAATTCCGTGCATTAGTTCTTGAGATAAGACTATTGCTAAAATCGTGTAAATCCTGTAAAATGCAGCATAGAAGCGCCACCTGTTGGGAAATTTAGACCAGAACCTAATCAACAATAATTTAGGACAACGTCTAACTGAATCTGAAGTTTGATGAAAATCCGCGCAGTAGTTATTGAGATATAGTTATCGTGTTAATAATGAAAAAAAGTAGCATAGCAGTGCCACCTGTGGGGCTATTTACACCAAAACGTAAGAAACATCTATTTATGTCAAGGTTTAACAGAATCTGGAGTTTGATAAAATTCCGTGCATTCGTTATTGAGATACAGCTATCGTAAAAGTCATGAAAAAAGTAGTATAGCTGCGTCATCAGTTAAGATGTCTACACCAAAACGTAATTAGCGTCCATTTATGTCAAGGTCTAACTGAATCTGAAGTTTGATGAAAATAATTGCATTAGTTCTTGAGATAAAGCTATTGCGTAAATCGCGAAAAATGCAGCATAGCAGCGCCACCTGTTGGGCGATTTTCACCAACAACTAATCAGCACCAATTTATATCAGGGACTAACTGAATATAAAGTTTTATTAAATTTTGTAAATTACTTCTTGAGATAGAGCGCCCACAAAATTTTTGTCACATACAGATAGACAGACAGAGTTACAGGCTCACAGACAGACATTTTCTAAAAAAAGCCAAATCGTGTGCAGGATTTTCTAAAACGCATAAATTCGTCGAAAACCGGAAGTCGAAAATTTTCATGAATCTAATACTTTATTCTGGTAAAGATAGAAGAAAGTAAAAAGTAGATAACATATTCATTGCACAGAATAAAATGTATACGTACAAAACACAGCCATGTTAAATACATTTTTAGGCAAATAAGTTTCAAAGTTATTATTGTACATAGTTTATTTTATTTTATTTTTCGGAAAAAATACTCAAAAATACTTTTTATCTGTCAGATCTATAAAGTTTAATTGAGTTTTCTAATTTGTATTTATTTTAAACCTTGATTGTACACGCTAGTCTGTTAATTTTGATCTAACAAAGACATAGCTGTCAATTTTCCGTCTTTTTTTTCCAAGTAAAATATAAAAATAAACATGTTTTGAATCAGAAAACTTATTTAATAAACTGTGTCTTGTATCTATGCGCTATATATAAGCTTATTTGTTAAGTACATTTTTGGAACAAATTACGTTTATTTAACTTCAAAAGTGACAAAGGTTGGCAATTACGCGAATATGTCGTATAAGAGTGCGCTACCGATATAGAGCAAAATTAGTGCCAGCCACCGACCACACGGTCACTAAACGAAAAAAAGTGGCTATTAAAAAAAAATTGTTCCACTATTCATCTTATGGCCACCTTCCTTACAAAAGGAGAATAAATTTTTCTTGAATTCCATCAATGGTTCCATTTTTACTGTTTGCAATATGTTTTCAAAATTAAAAAAGCTAATACTATTAAATAACAAGGTAGCATTTTGAAATTGGCCTTGAAGTTGAAGTTTATTCAGGTGCATTATAATTTCAAATGAAAACTCCTAGTACTTTGTCTATTGGTGTTCTTTTAATAATCCGCATTCATAAAATAAAAATTGTAAGCTTGTTTACACGTTCGAAATTAACAGTTAAAATTTTATGATGGAAATCCGTCAAATATCTGTATAAGAAAATTTATCTGTTTATCTTCATTACCCATATTTCCAAGATATTTTCTAGATTGACGATGATTAAGCATCTGCGTTCGAATATAATGTAAGTTTATAAGCACTATAAGTTTTAAGCACAGGTCCAGCATTTATAATTCTATCCGCTATATATAAATCTTTCTAGCAATGGTACATATGCGTATAGTATTTTCAAATTTCTTGAACTGCTCTAGACATCATTTCATCAATTTTGTAGTAACTAATTTCGACTCGTGGGTTATTTAATGTAATAAAGACAATCATTAGTTTTTTAAAGCAAATCTATTTTTTTTCAAAGGCTTGATGGATGTATTTTTATTCAATTTTAAAAAGTCTCAGAGTTTTTCAATTTTGGCAGTTTATCTTTCCAATGTTTAAACAGATTTTTGTGAGTTTTCTTTTTACTTTGTACTGTAGCACCTCTTAATGTTACATGTTTTCCAAACTACAACAACAGTGTCTACATATCAAACATAAAATGTCGTCTTTTCTTTGAATATAAATGTAGTGTAAATCATGTTTAAAAAAATATTCGATGTTCAGTTTCAGCTTATCATATTTATTCAGCTAGGTAAAGATCTTTAACATATATATTTCTAAATAAATCCTGGGATGTATGAGAATATGTCAATAAACTGTGTGTATGTGTGCATATCAATAAAAAAATGAAAGAAAGATCACGCAATATTTATTAACAATGTCATCATTACTAACCTAAGTAATGAAAACAATTAGCTTAAATCCAAAATCCATATGTTCGACTAAAGCCCAAGTAACCAGGATGACATATTCGGTATTTTTGTGTCAAGCACAAAAGTGATAATTTGCGACACATTTAACGCTGTTTAATTTTATATTTTGATTTTGTTTTCAAAATTTTAACCATTCTTAATTAGCGCCTAATTTAATTAATTTTACAATACGTTTCTTAATATTTAAGAAAACATTGGACAGCTTTTCTCAGAAGTGTGTAATAATAGTATAACAATAAGTATAGGGTTTCCAAAAAGTTAAATAAATTAAGAGAAATTAGATAAAATGTTGGGAGCAGGGCTTGACAAATGCGGTCGCCAGGTTACCACTGGTGACCCAGTTTTTATTTTATTTTATCTGGCAACCAAATTATTTAATCTGGTATTTTTTTGTACAAAAATTGACCTGAGAAATAAGCACAAACCGCATTTTTTCTCCTTCCCCAATAATTAAGAAATAAACTTAGAAACGATATACAAACAAAAAATATGTTTTAACTTTTATTTTTAATTTGTCAAATTTTGTCAAATTTGGCAAATTATCACTTTTGTCATTAAATATAAATTTTAAAATAATAAAATAAGAATTATTTGACTGACTTAAATAGGCAAAAACTTGTTTTCCTACTTTACTGTTTCATCGATGCCCTCCTCATCAGATATAGATTTTGTAGCATTCAAATATCCGGACATTTGAAGCATTCGGCAATCAGCATTTTCCGAACGTGCCGGTTAATTTAACCATCACAGTATTTATTTTTTATTTTCTAGACAAATATAATTTAGACAAGTTTCATTAGAAAACTTAGTTTATATTATCTTTCTAAATTATGTATTATTCTAAACTATTCTTGTTATTATTTTTTCCAATTAATTCATAAAAAAAATTGTGCTTTTTCGAAATCAATGACAAGGGAGGTGGGTTTAAATATTTTATGCTGGCGACTAGAATTTTTTGCTGGCTACCAGATTTTATTAAAATTTGTAAAAGACGTGACATATGTACAAATTCAGAAAAAAATATGGTTTACTTAACATCTTAATTTAAAAAAAGTAAACTCTTTGTATTGCGGAAAATCTTATCCTTAATTTTGTAAAACGAATATTAAGGATTGTCTTTAACCCCTTGGGGACGAGCGACACGTATACGTGACGCATAAGGTGCTCAAAATCCTCGATTATTCCCAGCAGTTACTTTTTATTGTAAACTTTTCCTTATTTAATGACAGCATTTCTGCAATTCAACTAGGCGAAATTTCCTGTTTTGAAAAACCGGTGGTAAAAGATTAAAAATTCTGTAAAGGACGCTCGTTGCGAAGGGGTAAAAAAAAGCAAGTCAGTTGAAAAATATATGTTAAAGTTTAAGCATTCTGATAATATTAATATATTGAAGAAACACAAACTGAGAACGCAACTTTACACAAGAAAACTTATGTAACTTACCAGAGAACTTACGTAACTTACCAGAAAACTTACGTAACTTACCAGAAAATTTACGTAACTTACCAGAAAATTTACGTAACTTAGAAGAATACTTACTACTGTGGGTAAAAAATAGTAAGACTTTGTTCATAATTTTAAAATTCTTAATTTATTCTTCCAAATCTATTTCGTCCCCCTTAAAGTAATCCCCCCTGGTCCCAATACACTTGTGCCAACGTTTCTTCCAATCCTCGAAACAGTTGTTAAAGTCAATTTCTGGAATAGCCTTCAATGCGCGTAGCGATTCACGTTTAATGTCTTCAATTGACTCAAAACGGTTTCCCCGGAGCGGTCGTTTAAGTTTGCTGAATAGCCAGAAGTCACACGGAGCTAAATCAGGCGAATACGGTGGTTGTGGCACGATATTGGTGGAAAATTTGGCGAAAAACTCACGAAGAATTAATGCAGTATGCGACGGTGCATTATCGGTGCATTTTTCAAAATGATTTTCACTGATCCTTCCGATATTCCAACGATGCCAGTAAGGTCTCTGACTGTTAATCGTCGATTCTCAAGCACCAATTCCTTGATTTTATTGACGTGTTGATCATCAGTTGATGTTGATGGCCTGATGGCCGTCCTGGACGTGGTTCGTCGTCAACGCGTCCTCGGCCTTCTATGAATAATTTGTACCAATCAAAAGCACTTGCTCGCGACAAACAATTATCACCGAAGGCCTTTTGGAACATTCTGAACGTTTCGGCACCAGAAATTTTATTCCGCACACAAAATTTAATTGAACTTCTTTGTTGAATAATTTCACTCATTGTAAAAATCGCCGAATGCACTTTTTGTACTTCAGAAAGACAAGCGTATACTAAACACTAATGATTATTTTGATGTGACATTTGGCACAGATGTCACTGACAGTCATACCAACCTAGAAAAAAATATTTCGACGATTGGGTTTTCGCGCGAAATTTAAATTAAAAAGTCTTACTTTTTTTGCCCACAGTAGTACATAACTTTACCAGAATATACTAGGTATGCCTAAATACATTTAAAAAAAAAATTTGGTAACATAATGTTTTCGAACAAATAAAATGTCACTTGCACAATACTTCAATAGCACTAAAAGGAAACTCAGTAGGCTGCTCTTTATTTGAAAATACTAATTGGTAACGCCTTACAACTTGGTAAATGCCTCAGCTGGAGAATCTAAATCTAAACTCAATTGAAACCAAACGGCACTTTTGATGGCGCGAGACTTGACAAAACTTCTGACACTGCCTTGAAGACTCTGAGGAGACGAGATTCGGCAAAATACAACTCTACTCACTACTAGCAGCGTATCTACTCACTACTAGCCAGCTGACCACAGAAAACCTCATTAACATATTACTGCGTAAAACAACCGTAACAATTAAAATCAGCACGATTCAATCATACTCTGTGCAAGCAAAAAAAAAACAGGTGGTTCTTTTACGCAAAGTGTTATAATTAAGACAACACACTTACATACATAGCTCAACAGTCCTTTTCATTCTAGACTATCTTCATAAAGAGAGTATCTAGGCGCTACGCTACACCCATAAGTAGAATTATTTCAAAAATGTAATAAGTATTGCGGAAGAGCTTGGGATAAGGGGGTCTAAGAATGCTTGCAAAGCAGTCAGTAAAAGTATTTTGAACGATTCTATCAGCAACTATGCAACACAATAAGTACACCGTGTAAGTGTAATGATTCCACAAGAAGACGTTTTATCGGTAATGGAATTGAAAAATCAATCTCCTTTTAATTTAATTTTAGTTATGAATATAGTTATTTATTGAAAATATTGATGCGTGAACTAAACCTCCCAAACATATGTATTTTAGACAAAAAATAAGAAAGAAATTTCAAGGGATAATGTCATTTATATGTATAATGGAGGCGTATTTTTCACTCTAAAAATCGTCAAATCCACTAGTGTGATTATTTTTTTATTTTGTTATGTGATGTGATTTCTTTGAACATTTGAAGTCTGGCATGTGAGTGATATATTATTCATAAGAAAATGCTGTCAGAAGAATTTCGCGTAGAAAAGGATTGGCCATCTGTTCGAATAAAGTAAAATATTATGTAAAATATTATGTATCGAATAACTTTTTTTTGAATGATTTAACATATACAGGGTGACACATAAATAAGGTGATGTGTGGAAAATATAATGTGTTTCACGTTTATGAGCAATACTATTGTTTTATTCGTATTCATCGTGCTTTTTTGCTATGTAATTGCTATTTCCGCTAATATTAATTCGCTATTTTGCAGAAAAACATGGTGTGCAAAGAAGACCGGTCAGCCATTGTCGCCCACCACAAGCGGGAATGCCGACTGCTATCGCCAAGGCTCTCAAATTGCACCGGGAACAAGTCCATCGCATCGTCAAACGTTTGAAAGAGACGGAATCACGCCGGAAACAGTATCGGTCATCTTGAAGAATTTCCAGAAGCGACTAGACGCCTGCATAGCCGAAAGGAGGAAGCCATTTCGAATGAACTTGATTGTTTCTCATACAGAATTTTCTTCTCTTTTGAATGGTGAATAAAACGGGTTGTTTTGTTCGTTCAATGAAATTTTTTTTTTCGTCACAGTATTTATGTGTAACCCTGTATATAATGTTAAAAATCTTATTATATATGTATTAAACAAGTCTGTTTTAATATCAATAATATATTTAAATACATTCTGAACAAATTGCAATCATACGAAAATAAATAGAAATGCGATTGAATTGATTTTTTTTAATTCTATGTACGAAACCTGCTAGGATTAAATTGTAAAGTATAAAAAAAATTCTGTTTTAGAGAGGTTTCCACCTTAAGAGATACGCCGTTCCTTATTATTTCTTCCATGTCAAGTTTCCGTTATACAAAGGTTCCATTTTTACAGGATTTACTATTTTCTATCGCTCTCTCTGTGTGTGTCTATATATACCGGGTGTCCCACAAATGACTGATGGATTTTAAAATTCAATAACTAGCAAACGGTGACAGATATTTAAAAAATTCTTGCAGGAGGGTTATGTATGATGTCGGGAGTTTTTTTACTGTGATTCTTGATTTTAGTTAGAATTTTAAACAATAGATGGCGCTGACAGCGGTTGGCGCTCAATGGAGGCCGAAACTGTCGTCACTCGGCATTGATGCGAAGAAAGGAGAGTAAGGCTATGGAGTGGGTCTCATTTGCCAGTACAATCTTGCTCTTAGGCCTCGATTCTGAACTCATTCGATATGATTTCAATGGAATGCGTTGTTGCCATGGAAACAACAAATTCTTCGATAGTGGAATACAGCGTTTAGATCAGGGCATGAATTTAACAAGCATTATTCGAGTTTGCAGGCAATTTTACATTTATGAGTATTTATGGGAATTTTATCTAACTAATAGGAAAATTTAGTTTCGCGAAATGACGGCAATGCAGGTATGTAAGAGCTGCACAGAAATCGAATCCGTCACATCTTCATTCGTTATTTTGCTACGCAATCTGCTAGTGAGTACTTTTAAAAGAGTGTACACTATTTATTGAAAATGGTTTATTTCACCTAGTATTTTTAAAATACGATGAATAAAATATTCTTTAAATCAGGCCATAAAAAGTAATTTAATCCGAGAAAATAAAACAAAATAAATGTAGAATCGCCTGCAACTCGAACACTGCTTGTTAAATTCATGCCCAGTTCTGAAATCTGTATTCTACTATCGAAGAGTTTGTTGTTCCCATGGCAACAACGCATTACATTAAAATCATATCGTCTGTGTTCAGAATCGGGTCCTAAGAGCAAGATTGTACTGGCGAATAAGACCCACTCCATAGCCTTAATCTCCTTCCTTCACGTCAATGATGAGTGACGTCAGTTTCGGCCTCGAATGAGCGCCAACCACTGTCAGCGCCATCTATTGGTTAAAATTCGAACTAAAATCAATAATCGCAGTAAAAAAACTCCCGACATCTTACGTAACCCTCCTGCAAGAATTTTTTTAATATCTGCCCCCGTTCGCAAGTTATTGAATTTTAAAATCCATCAGTCATTTGTGGGACACCCGGTATATACCGGATGAACCAAAAGTTCGTTAAAACTTTAAAAATTCATAAAAAAGGAAGAAATTATGATAAAGAAGTAAGATGTGGAAGAAAGGGCTCATAAGGTAGCCGGATATTTTTCAGCAGCAAAAATATTTTAGTTAAAAAAGTCACCTGTAGATGGCGCTAACATGCGAGAGATTCAGCAGAATTATGCAAAATAATGCTGTAATAAAAGATCGGGATACACGAGGATTTCTCATTCACTTTCAGAATGTTATCATTATCCGATCGAGCGTTGTTGGTGAAGTTGTTCTATTTGAACGGAGAGTCAGCAATTGTTGCGTTGCGAAAATTTCGCACAGCAAAAGGACTGAAGACGAAGAATGTGGTTTGCAGGTCATGTTGAACAATTGTTATTGCAAGAATAAATGGATGGAGCATACTGTTGTCCTGTTCACTGTGTTTCGGGTCGTTAGCACTCTCTACCAGTGACATTTTAACTAAACATTTTTTTGCTGCTAAAAAATATCCGACTACCTTGTGAGCCCTTTCTTGTAAACCACACTTCTTTATCATAATTTCTTCCTTTTTTGTGATAAAGTTTTAACGAACTTTTAGTTCATCAGGTATATTACGAATTTTAAAATCCCACCCTATCTTAAAAGTCTTCAATAACTTTTTATCATCTAATGTAATTTTCTAATCCTAGTTTATTTAATTCTCCCTGTCTTTAAACAGTATTCCAATAATTTATCTAAATGCGTACGGTATCATTTAGTTTTTTTTTCAAAAAATCTATTAAAAACAATTCACGTATCATTATTTTTTTCCTTCTTTCGAATACCCTGACTGCCTAAATTCAAAATCTTTCCATTTCTGTTTCAATCTTAAATGTCGATCTGATTTCAAATGTCGATCTGATACTAAATTATTTGTTTTGTAAGTTTCATTTTTTTACCATTTTTTTATTATTCTAAAAGATTTCTCGCTTTTTATTGAAAGAGCCGTATCACGACTATTTTTCCTACGCAAAGTAGTTTCTCTTTTGACTTTTTCATTCGCCAATAGCGCCTGTCGCATTGCGGTAGTGTCTGCCTACGCGTCAATTATTTTACGCGTCAATTATTTAAAACGATGACGAATTTCAGATACACGATTTTTTATTTTTAGACTTGTTAACATCTTTGTACGACACCAGGAAGGATGGCTTTTTGAATAATATGAAATACTCGTTTATTATTGTTTAATTATGCAAAATCTGATGGATTAGTTTCGTAAATTCTAAATCGGTGAAATGTCGTAGCTAATAATAGTGCAACACGAAGTACTCTTAGTTGTGGAAATTGCTCTGCTTTTTGTGTACTGCCAGTGATATAATAAATATTTTTCATACATGGATATCGACTTCGAGTTCATTTTGGGAAAACACCTATTGATTATTCGATCCATTACCATATTTTAACATAGACGACTGCAACTTGGTTAATATTCTACTGGTGAAACATTCACTAACGATGTTTTAAGGTCTATAGGCTTCCGTACCTGAATATGGAACAGAAACATTGAATTGCTTGGCATAGCAGAATGAAATATGTGTGAGTGGAGTCTTTATTATGGAGAACCAGGGTGGAAAAGTTTTGTGAGATTACTGGAGAGCAGTAAAATCATACCAACTACAGATTATACTGAGAATATATATATATATATATATATACAGGATGAGTCTAAATTGTTTTTACAAAATAAGAGGGGTGATAGTACCCATCCAGACGAGCGATAATTACCATGGAACATAGGGTCGCATTCCATTCTCAGAGGCAGAAACGAGTAGCGTCAAGCATGAACCTGTCATCGCCTCTGACGTCATTTTGTACCTGCTTACGTAGTAAATCTCAAACAAGATGACCTCACATTTTCAGTAAACATCTGGGCTGGTATCCTTGGTGATTACGTGGCAGGTCCTTACATCTTGCCAGACCGTTTGACCCACGCCATATCTTCTTGAAACAAGTGCTTCCTAGTTTGTTGCAGGCTGTTCCGTTCCTCATTCACAGATACATGCGGTTTATGCACGATGGAGCCCCAGCACACTTTTAAAGCACGGTCCGCTAATTATTGAATGCCACATATTCCACACGATTGATCGGACGCGGAGGACCTGTGGCTTGGCCTTCTGGCTCACCGGACCTCAACCCACTGGACTTTTTCTTCTGGAGGCACATGAAATCTGCAATGCACGAGACGCCTGTGGACTCGGTTGAAATTCTCGTAGCGAGAATCGATGTTGCCGCGGACAAAATTAACACAACACCAGGAATATTTGAGAGGGTACGCCAGTCCTTCCTTTGCCGGTGTGAACTGTGCAACGACACGCATGGCCGCCACTTCGAGCACTTGCTTTGAGTTTTTCTCAGATGAATAAATTAGATTGTGCAACTTTTGGCATCGTTCATTCGCTTCCCAGTGCTTTTGTAAGTTCATGTTGAAATTTTAATTTTACTCGTGTCTGCTTCTCAGAGTGAAATGGGGCCCTATGTTCCATGTTAATTATTGCTCGTCTGGATGAGTACTATCACCCCTCTTATTTTGTATCTGTATATAAATAATCATATATAATGTCATAAAATTCAGAATAAGGCACAAAATAATATTCTTTTAGAAGTACCGTGTACAAAATCGTCCATTTTTTCAGTTCCCATTTTTCTTGTCCTTTTTATCAGGTGCCCTTTCATCAGTGTGTACTTTTTACTACAAACCTTCTAAAACACCGATACGTGAATGAAGCCAAACAATTCCTGAATTTTAGATAAGAAAAAAAATATATAGAGCTCCTTACATATAGATAAATAGGTTGATCGTGTCAGAAAATTCATTATAAAGTATAAACATATGTCCGTTTATAAATGACTAAAAAACCCGTGGCTTTGCACATGTAGTTGTTGAAATATGCCAAGTGGTGTTTGTGAGCCCTTTTGCATTTGGTGAAATTATACTACTGCCGATAATTTAAATATTACTAATTTAGCCCCATTTTCAGGTAATCTGACTCATGCACTGCATTAGGTGAACATGAGACTTGAATTAACGAGAAAATCTTCACTCTAAACCATTTGATGCCACCCCATTCAAAAACAGATACAATGCAGTGTACGGGTGAACTCTGTTTATCATTTATAGTACACTAAAATAATTTTAAAAATCGGTTCAGTAGTCTCCTAGTGTATTTCCTAATTTCAATTTTATAACATTGATTTCTCCTGCATATTTTTAAATTACGATTTTTTAAAAACTCTTTTGCGTCTTAAAAGTAACAACCATGTCAAATTTCACGTTCCTATCTCTGACAATTCCATAGAAATCAATCAGAAAGTTTTTAGAACTCTTTCCGCGCATTTCATTTTTTTTAACTTCGAATGTTTTAGAAATGCTTCTTAGAGAGCATTTATGATTACTTATAAATAGCCAACATACGAAATTTTTCAAGCGTCTAGTCCTTTCACTATTGGAAAAATCGCAATCTTAGAACGTTTGTTTTGCTCATGCAACTCCTTGGGGTAGTGGTACCGACATAAAACATCGCCTATGTTGAAGCAGTGATTGTCACCATTGTTTTCCCACCATTACTTTTGAAATCGGTTCTGCAGTTCCAGAGAGTATTCCCTACAAACCAACACACAAACAAACATTTCTTCTTTATAATATTAGTACAGATATGTACTAAAAACAAAAATTCTTAACATATAATTTTTCCCAGTGCCCTTTATTTTAGTGCCCTTTTTTCCCGACCAGCATAAAAACACTGTGAAATCACGTGGAATATAAGCAAATGAATAAAAAAAACTAAAAAAATAAAACTCACGCATTTTAGATAAAGAACAAAATACATTTTCGAGGAAAGATATCATTTACATGTATAACGAAGTACTCTGAAAATCTGGTCATGAAATGCAACGATGTCATTTATTGCGTTATGGAATGTCAATTTCTTTGAGGATTGAAAGTCTTATATGTGAGCAATATATTATTCAGAAGAAAATATTGTCAGAAGAATCTTATGTTGAAAAGGATAGACCATCTGTTGGGACAGTAATAAAATAAAATGTGATCCGTGAAAAATTATGTTCCAAAAATCTTTATTTTTGATGAATAATTTACGTGCATATAATGGAATTTTTTTATTATATATATATGTATGAAAGATGATTGTTTACATAGGAATAATAACTTAGATACATTCTGAATTCAGTCTAATATAATAAAAAATGCAATTGATCTGAATTTTTAAAATATTTATTTTAATATTTTAATGAATTCGAAATTCAAATTTCAATAAAATGTATGAGACTAACAAGTCCGATTATTTCAGCAATTTCTCATTTATTTTGTAAAATTAAATGAAAAAAGGGCATTGCAGGGGAAAAATGGAAAAGTAGGGAAAATCGTGTGTCATATACAGGTTATGACATACTTTCCAATAATATGATTCTATGACACAGTAGCACTAGTTACCTAAAAAACATATTTAGTCAAAAAATTTCACAATCATTTGGTAAGAAGGGCTTGGTATGACAGATATGTAAGAACCTGGCTTTTACGCTTCTGTGTACCATTATATCGTACAGATGCTTGTATTATGTAAGCAATTTTTGATTCCCTGAAAAGAAACTTTTCTAAGCGCTTTCATTACTAATTAAGTACTTTAAGCGCCTTTTAAAATCATGTTTGATCAAGAAAATTCAATTTAAAATGTGGCTTGTTTGAATACATATCGAAATAAAGTTTTAATTTTTGCTTTGCTTTCAGAGATTTGTTTCAGCAGAAAAAATAAAATTAATTAAACAATAATTCATATAATCTTAAATTAAGTTAATCTATAATAGTAAATCTGCAGATCAGTGGACTCAACGCCAGTTCTAAAAGTCATTGTTTTTTAATCTCACTTTTCATATTATTTAGCATCTTACAACCCGCAATTTAATTTTTTTTTATATTAAATACATATTTATCGGCATATAAAATACCTCGGAGGTTTCAGAAATTAGAAGCGCTAAATTAAACACGGTTTATGCAATGATATTCTGAAATACTTATGAACTTCTTATTCATGTAACTTTTTAGATAAAAAAATAAACTTGTATCAAAATAAATTCTCATTTATGTCAATAAAATAATAAAATCTCCCGAAAATAATTTATTTTGCTAATAAAATATTGCAGCAAAATAGTGCGAGTTACTTGAATGTTATTATTTTGATATTCTTTGAAATAGGGTTGCTAAGCAACTAATAAATTAAAGAGTAAAGTAAAAAGAAATTCATTTTAAAATTTGCAAATAAAAAAAAAAAAAAAAAAAATATATATATATTTCCCGAACAGATGTAAAAAATATTCCAATAATTTAAACAATTAATTTCTAAATTCTGATAAATGTATGAGAAAATTTTCAAAGCTATTATATATATTTAAAACCTCCATATCGAAAATTTAGCATCAGTAATTTTACGTTTGAATCCATTACTCAAATATGCGATTTTCATTTCAGTTAAAAATGAAATTTGAAAATCGTCTGCATTCCCATAGGAAAGCATTATGACCTAAAATGAAATAGTCTATATTTTTCGAACGAATGAACCAAATGTAACTAAAATCTATACAGCTAAATACGGGTACCTCACCAGCATACCCACCAAAAATTAACCTAATCGGGCGCTTTTTTACGGCAGTTATCGCGGAACAGACAGACAGACAAACAAACAAACAAACAAATAGCTGGGAACCAAAAACGTTTTGTGTCTCAACAGTGAGCCTTCACTGACGTTTCGGCAATTACTAAAACTCAAATTTAGTTTTTAAGACCGAAATCGAGATATTTATGCATGCGCGAAGAAAGTTTTGCAGTTTCTTTCGTTTTAGAGTGTAATTGATGGGAGCATAGAAAAGGAATTGGTGTGGAGAGAGCTTTGGTAAACGAAAAGTGGAACCAACATAATATTCACGAGATAATAATAGTAACGCGATGTGTTCTTTTCTTTTCTTTTCTTTTCTTATTTTATTTGACTATTCAAAATTACGAAATTTGTCATCTGATTTTATACTGATTTGCCAAGGGCTACCATGTGTTTGCTATAGGAAAATAAACAAATTCAGTATCGTTAAATTAAAATGGGAAGCATTTTTTAACTATTTTAAAACACATATGTTGCTTTGTTTTACTTCGTTTAAATTTTTGCACTAGTTTTCTGCATTGTTTTATTTGGTATATTTTAATTTATATTACTAATAAAGGTTGCTCTTAAGTTGTTTTCACTTGAGCATATCATTTATAAATTATTAAATGTAAATAATAAATACATTTTTTATGTTATAAAAAAGGGCTTTTTTTTTACTTTTATGTGTCAAAGATTCCATTTATTACAGCTAGTGCAGTCATCAACATATATTTTTGCCAATGTAACATGGGAAACAATATTGAGATAAATAATTAAATAATTGGATCTAGAACTTGTTTAATTGATTGAAAATGTAATTAATGCCCAACACTGGCTAGAAAACAAAACTGTACGAATATAGATCACGTATTTGAATGTGGCTTATATTGACAGGAGTATATGGGTTAGTAAATAACGAAAATTTGTTTTCAACAAATTATTACACCATGATTGCAATTTTTTTCACTTCAAATGCATAATCTGGATATTGACTATTTTTATAATTTTTCCCACGACCAGCGACAATTTTGAAATTCTCAACCAAGCGATAACTTGCCAAATGTGGGAACATATACATGAATAGGACCAGCCATGTTGATGCCACTTTTTAAGAGAATTCTCGCTGGAGAGCGTACTCCATCTCTATCTCTTTTCTATGGATTCTATCCATTAAATTAATATTTTCAGTAAACTCCTGATAAAAAGCATGTACAATAAGTTTTAAATTACAAGATAAAAATTATTCCCTCCATTAAAATCAGCGAATTAGTCTGTTGGGAGACGACTTTCATATATGATCCTTAATTATTTTAATATGTGTATTTGCAAATAAAAACGACTGACATCTCTAAATCAGTTTTAACTTTTCAGATTTATTTTCATTTCAAACTTTTGTTATATCAACAACTAAAAACTTTAGAGTGTTGCCAATTTTTAAAAGCAAAGTTACATAAAATTGCAAATTAAATAAATATAACACAATGAGCTAAACATAATATGACGTCCGTATAAATACTATAAATTATGCCACAACAGTACTCTCCTCCCAGTAACAAAGTTACGAACTATATATAGTAAAAAGTAAATTAATAAATTAATCTCTAAATCGCTCTGGAAGTTTGATCGTTCGTCCCGTACGTGATGGTTTTTCAGGAAGTTTTTGAACTTGAAGAGGTAAATTCTGTTTAGGTTTCGGCAGATTGTTTTGTTTTTGTTGGGTTTTTTGTAGGAAGGTCTGGTGTTTGCCAGAAATAAGCCGGCTTTAATCTATCAATAGACACAGTGAAAGTTTTATCTTTGATTTTGAGTGTGAAATATTTTTCGTTTCTGTCTATGACTTGAAAGCGACCTTCGTATGGGGGTTCCAGTTGTTTTTTAATTCTGTAGTTGCGAATGATGTCCGTATAAAGACTATAAATTATGCCACAACAAGTCTAATACCACCATCTACCTAATTATATTTAATCGCTTATAAGCAGCAATAGCTTATAAGAGATAAATTATAACAGTTTATTAAGCTTCCAATACGTAAATAAAAAACAATTATTTTAAAAAATTCGAAGGTTTTTCTATGGAACACTCAAGTTGTTTACCACTCTCTAGTATATATATAGATATAAAACTATACATAAAAACGTAAAATATAATTCTAAAGTGGTTGGTTCATAGCTGCCCTTTTCAGTGTCTTTTTCCGGTGCTTTTTTTCCCCTCTTTCTTTTTCCTGCATAACATGAAAAACACTAATACATTAATGCAGCCCAAACAAATCATGTACTTTAGATAAAGTACAAGAAATATCTTTCAAGGAAGAACATCACTTATATGTGAAATGGAGCCGTATTTCACACTCCGAAAATCTGGTCATCAAATGCATGGACCGGATTTATTATGTTATAGAATATGATTTGTTTGGGGATTGGAAGTCTGACATGTGCGCAATACGTTATTCATAAGAAAATATCGCCAAAGGAATCTCATGTTGAAAAGGACAGACCATCTGTTGGAATAGAATAAGGTAAAATGTGACACATAAAATATTATCTAACGGAGAGCTCTCTCTCTCTCTCTCTCTCTCTCTCTCTCTATATATATATATATATATATATATATATATATATATGTATGTATATATATACAGTAAAACCTCTGAATAACGGACACCTCGGAAGCACGGAATTTGTCCGCTATTCGGAGGTGTCCGCTTTTCAGAGGTAAAAACATACAAACATGCAGGTATTGGGGATTGAAAATCTGTCCGCTAAATAGAGGTGTCCGCTATTCGGGAGTGTCCGTTATGGAGGTTTTACTGTATATGTATATATATGAAACAAGTTTGTATTTTAAACTATTTGAATCCATACTTAAATAAATAAAGATGCAATTGGACTGAAGTTTCACCAATTTTATTGCTTTTAAGGGGACGGTGGACGTTAAAATTGAATTATTTTATTTTTCATCATATATATATGAAATTTTGTCCATATATAGATTTCACCATAAGTATATAGAATACCTTAAGAAAATTTCTTAATCTTAATGTAATTTTAAGATTTAAAAAAAAATTAAATTAATAAACCAAATTTTAAAATGCTCCTTGCGTCTTAATTTTTAAGATATTTCCCCGATTTAGCATTTGGATCACTTAAAACTATATTACAAACAAATCTGTGTATCATTTTTTTAATCCCCCGAATAGATAATTTATGAGAGATTTTTTCTAAATTCCATTCCGATTTTCATCAAAATTTAGCATTTTAATAAGTTATAAATCAAATTTAATTATCTTAACGAAGTCTAATTATAAAATGCCTACACAGTTTCTTTGTAAACAGTACCAGGATTCGTCCTTATCAATTTCATGACTTTTGAACCAAAATTAAGACGCATGGAGCATTTCAAAAATTTAAAGAACGTGTAAAATCTGTATTGAAAAAAAACGTATAAAGTTTACTAAAGCACCGAAAACTTCACTGTGTACATAATTCAAACGCTTGTAACTATGCGAAAAATTATCGCAGCTGCATGAAGTTTTTCTCAAATGGTTCAGTACAAACTGAAGAATAATAATACACATAAAAATAAATTTTGATTTTTGGGACGATTTTTGATTAAATAAAGGTCCACGGTCCCCTTAATGAAATGAAAGGGAACGGAAAACAATTCATTTTAGGCAGGTCTCTATCTTTGCAGGTACATCGTAAATTAAAAGTATCTTCTAATCTTGAGATTTTCCATTTAAATGGTTTTTGTTATACTCTGTCTTCGTGTTTGTAGGGTTTTGCGTATATATAAAATCTGGAATGATTAAATCTCAAGCCATCGAAAATTCCTGTTTTAGAGAAGTTTTTGTTTTACTTTACCACCTTCTTTTTTCATATTTGCCGTATTAATTTTTCATTATACACAGGTAGCGCTTTCACTGGACTTAATCTGTATGCATATAATATATAGCGAGAAAAATAGAGTGATGATGTCAGGAAATGCATAATAATTTATTAAAAAATGTATTTTTATAATTGGTATAAAAAAAATTGCACTTTTTCCAGTTCTCATTTTTTCCAGTGGCCTTCTCCCGGTCTATTTTAACTTTCTGCTATTTTTCTGGGCATTTTCAAACGCTTACCATAAACAAAACGCTGGTCAAAGAATAATACCGCCCCCCCCCAATAATAATAATAAAAAAAACATGTATTTGTGATAAAGAAGAAGAAATGTTTTTCGATGGAGAATATCATTTATATTTATAGCGAAGGCGTATATTTAACTCTGAAAATCTGGTCTTCAAATGTATAGACGTGATTTATTATGTTATGTTATTAGTCAAATCTAAATTAAACCAAACAACAACAACAACGACACCAAAAGATGTCTCATAATTCTTCGACTGCTGCATAGAATCACTATAAATTATTAATGGGTGTGACCTTAATTTTCTACAAATTTGCTCCATCAACAGGGATTTGCTATACATACACGCACACACACATACACGCAAAAATACACACACACACACCTCTCTCATTCTCTCCCCCTCTCTCTTTTTCTCTCTCTCTATATATAGTGAGAATATATCCATCTATCTATTTATCTGTATATATATATATATAAAATATTTTTAAAACTAATATATTTTCCCCATTTAATTTATATATTTTCGCCATAAAATTATTTTTCTTTACATTCACAACTTTAGCATTCCACTATTCTACCCCTGGTAACTTGGTTTTTCCATGTAAAATTTATTTAATTTTAGAATAATTTTTTTCTTTCATAAGCGCATTTTTTCACTTTTACAGGGGACGCGTTTTAAGATTTTTTTTGCGCCGTTTCCACTATGTTATTATACATGTTTTTTTTCACACGGGGTTAAATCGTCATGTTCGCCGGTTAACTGGCGCTCGGCAAAGCATTGTGTTTTTTCCTTGTTTTTGTATTCCTATACACTCACCAATAAAATAAAATGCACGTTCTCAGAAAATATTTTATTCATAGCTGTGCTTACCAATCACAGCTGTTAAATTCTGCATTTTTACCAAGAGCTTAAATAAGACACTAAGCTCTGAGACCTATTCCACTGAGATCTAGTCAAATCTAAATTTAACCAAACAACAACAGCAAAAGAGGTCTCATAAACGGACTCATAACATATCAGGACTGCTGCATAGAATCAAATATAAATGGGTGTGACCTGAATATACTACAAATTTGCTCCATCAACAGGGATTTGCTATACACACCACACCTGCACACACACACACACATACAAACACACACAACTCCTTCTCTCTCTCTCTCTGTATGTATTTATATATCATCATCCTCATCATCCCAAAACATGGTTTAAGGCTATAAGCCTGTTCCGGCCTCAATCCATGTTTTCGCGGGCTTCCTCTGTCTCTTTTACCCCTTGATTTATAATTAAAGGCTGCTTTTGGTATACGATCAGTATCCATCCTTTCCATGTGGCCCCTCCATTTCCTTCTGTAATTTCTTATTTTATTTAATATTGGAATAACCTCAAGTTCTCTTCTGATGTAGTCATTCTTTATTTTGTCCATTATTGAACATCCCTTCACATCCTCAAAACACATTCCTAAAAAATTTCATCTCTGAGGATTGTATTTGTCTTTCATCATTTTTTGTGAGTGTCCATGCCTCACTTCCGTATAGTAAAGTTGGTATTGCCATTGTTTAAAAAAAAAATTATTCTTGTGTCTTTTCTTGTATTTCGAAGAGTTCTTCTTATAGTACCACAAATGTATTGAAATTTATAAAGCTTATTTTGTATATCGTTGTCATAGTCATAAGATATATCACATCCTAAGTAATTAATATGTGAAATCTGCTCTATTGGTTTATTTTCTAAAATAATTTTTGTTCTTATAGGATCTTTGCCCCAAAATGCCATTACCTTTGTCTTATTTTTTGAAATCCTAAATTATAATCTTTTCCAATTTTGTTTAAAGTAAAAATTGCACGCTGTAAATTGTTTTCATTATCTTGAAATAAACAAAGATCATCTGCAAATAATATATTGTGAGATAGATATATAGATAAATAGATGGACTTGTAAAATTCCTAATAACGTATTAAAAAAGTGTCTTTATGGAAGTGCCATATACAGAAATTTTCGTTTTGTAAGCGCTTTTCCTTTTGTGTGTTTTTAACACTTTCCAACCTAGGTGAAAAGTGTTTATGACTTCAGCTTGTCTGGCCGTATGGCCGTCTGCCATCTGTCCGTGCTCTAACTCCCGTAAATGTGCTCGGATTGCCCTGCAATTTTTATATGTTATTTTCGTTATCTATAGTATGTTCCCTATTGCAACTGAAGTGTGTAGCACTTATAGTTTTTTCACAGGGACACTCAAAAGAATTCCGTTACATTACGGTCTATGGAGAAAAATCATTTGCGGTTTATTTTAATGATGTTACACAATTTCAAACACATTGTAATTGATATATATCACAAAGGTGCATTACAAGAAGCTTAATATGGAATAGGGGGTGCATAGCACTTATAGTTACTTTACAGGGACAGTCAAAATAATTCCGTTACATTACGTCTATGGAGAAAAACCGTTTGCGGTTTAATTAGATAATGTTTCACTATTTTAAACGCATTGAATTATATATATCACTAAGGTGCATTACAAGAGGCTTACTACAGAATATTGTGTGTATATCAGTCATCGTTCATTTACAGGGACACACAAAAGAATTCTCTACTGTCTGTTAACAATAATTCCAGGAAGTGTGTTTTAAGTTGCTGAACGTTATTTTAAATTTAACTCACTTTTTGTCTATTACTTGGTGTGTATAAATTATGTAGATCCTATACAGGTCAGCACAAAACTTCGCGAACACATTTCCGTTTATTGACAGAAACTCCAGAAGGAGAATTTTAAACTGTGCTACGCGTTTCCTAACTAAACTAAAATTTAACATCCTATGTAGTACATACAAATCTATAGATCATATACAGGGCTGAATAAACGTATTCGGATATTTTTCCGAATATTGTATACGTTGGAAATTCCTGAAATTACGTTTTTAAATATGTTATGCGTTTTCCAAATTGTTTACTTAGATGTTATCTTTCAGCTTATTAAACGGTAATGATTTGTAAAATTATTTTGGAAGCGTTGAAAAGTGTTACATAATCTATGCTTGACGCATGATTTTTCGTTCTTGTTTTGTGATAATAGCGTTTTTTCTAATGCCCTTTTAACCGTGTACTAGTTCTCCGGTACTCTTTCTGCCAGTACGCTTTTTTCCGCTTAACATAAAAAAACACTGATTATCAGAATCAAGCCCATACAAGCTATGAATTTTAGATAAAGAAGGTGAAATATATGACAAGATAAATTTTCATTTATAAGTATAAAGGAGGCATATTTTTCACTCTGGAAACCTAGTCATCAAATGCAACGACGCGACGTGATTTATATATGTTATGGAATGTGATTTCTTTCGAGATTGGAAATCCGACATGTGTGCCATATATTATTCATAAGAAAATATCGTCAGGGGAATCTTATGTTGAAAAGTATAGACCATCTGTTGGAATAGAATAAAGGAAAGCATGATCCGGTGAAATATTATGTAATAGAAAACTTTCAAAAATGGTGAATAATTTAACATATAATATAATGTTAGAACCTTATTATGTATGTATGAAAAAAATATTTTGATAGGAATGTTAACTTAGATAAATTTTGAATTCTTTCTAAAATACTACAAAAGACGATTGAACAAAATGTTTAAATTTTTTATTTTAATATTTTTAATGATTCCGTATTAAAAATTCAGTAAAATGCATAGGACACACAAGTAATTATTTAAGCAAATTCTCATTTATTTTGTAAAATGAAATGAAAAAGGACATTGCGTTAAGAAATGGAAAATGAAGGAAAATCATGTGTGATATATATGTTATGACAAACTTTCCAATAATCTGATTCTAAATACTCAGTAACACTGGTTACCTAAAAAGTCATATTACACTGGAACTCCAGTTATACGTTTTGTCAATTTTGCCGGAGAAACTGTACTTCAACTTAAAAATGTCACAGTCTTGCACGTTAATACGAACACAGTTCACTCGACGCACATGCGAATTTAACAAACTACCATTGCAGGCAAGATTGGAAACAGAAAACCGCCGCGCCCCCTTCCCCTCCGCCACCTACTGGGATTTCTTTGTTTTCTGTTTCGGTTACGAAGAGCACGCTTCTTGTGTAACAACATGATGACGTAAACTAATGATGAACGCGAAGTATATCACAGCCTTTTATAGCTTTGCTGAAGATCAAAGTCTGATAATAAATCAGATAACACTAACGAAACAGGTTTCAACAAGCAGGCTTTAAACTTCAAAATATAAATCTTGAAGCATATTAAACAAGCGTTTTGATAAATCAATACAAGCACGAACGTTTTCTTGTATGTGTGCATTATGTAAACTTTGCATGGCTCTCAATTTCATTTGAAATGACAAAATTTTAATAATCACTTTATGATAAAGTTGCATTTTTTCAGAAAAAAGCATACGACGAGTCACCTCTTCAAGGGCTTCTAGGTGCCTGTCTAGCTTTTGTAGATTTTCAATAGATTCATTTGACTCAATAACATCCAAATTAGGATTTTCCCTCAAATTATTAATGTCTCCAAATAAATTTCTTCTTGTATAACGCATACTATGCAAACAAGAAAACAATCGTGCATAAAAAATATGTCTCTTAATAGCCGTCTCCATATTAAAATTTAATTACTATAACATGCACGCCGTATATAATAGCAATGTTATCTAACTGGACTCTGAAATCATATAATCACATTACACATGCCATCGGCACTTTTATTGAAACTCAGCGAAAGCCAATACATTACACAGATCAAATACGCCTGACGAGGCGGAACTTGAACTCTTAAAACTTCGAAACACGCACGCATTTGCTGAAGCAATAGAGATTTTATACAATACGATTAATGCTCCAGGCAACAAGACGTCCAAGATGGCGGCCATTTTGTTCCTTTAGAACGCCATTTTGTTTCTGATTTATCAGATAAGAGATATCAGATTGCATCGATAAAAGGGAGGGAGGGCAGTGGGTCAGCTTGTTGCCTGGAGCATTAATCGTATTGTATAAAATTTCTATTGCTTCAGCAAATGCGTGCGTGTTTCGAAGTTTTAAGAGTTCAAGTTCCGCTTCGTCAGGCGTATTTGATCTGTGTAATGTATTGGCTTTCGCTGAGTTTCAATAAAAGTGCCGATGGCGTGTGTAATGTGATTATATGATTTCAGAGTCCAGTTAGATAACATTGCTATTATTTCAATATATGTAATTAATTTTATGCATAGGCTAGTTGAGATCGATCTCTAAACATGCTTTTTTTTTTTTTTTTTTTTTTTTTTGGGGGGGGGGGGGGGTTGCAATTTTTTTAACGAGATGACTTTCTATTTTGGAACCGGTTTCGAAAGTAAAAGTACCTCATAAAATAAAACTGCGGCCAAACTCGAAAGGGTTAGAACAGCCAAATTAGAGACTGATCTCAGCTATCTCATGAAAAGAAAAATCATTTTAAAATATTGGAATGCAAACGAGAAATTTGAAAAAAAAAAGCTTTAAAAAGAATAACTTTAGTTTGGGAGTTTTATTGTGTGACTAGCGTAGGCTCTTAAGAGCCTACATCAGTCATGCGAAAAAACGCGCAAGCTAATGTTAAGTCTATGGGAAGGTTCTTGCGCGATTTCTAGCTCGCATTTTAATGTTTTTAAATGATTTTTTTGCATAGGATAGCTGAGGTCGATCTCTAACGTTATTAGGTTTTACTTTTTCAATTTTGGTTCCAGTTTTTTTTTATATAAGGGTGCTTTCACTTTCAGAACCCGTTCCAACCGGTTCCAAAATTGAAAATGTCCGCTTATAAAAAAACTGTAACCAAAATCAAAAAAGTAAAAACTAACAACTTTAGAGATCGACCTCAGCTATCCTATGCAAAAAAAAAATCATTTAAAAATATTAAAATGCGAGCGCGAAATCGCGCAAGAACCTTCCCATACACCTAACATTAGCTTGAGCGTTTCTTTGCGTGACAGGCATAGGCTCTTAAGGGTCCTTTTCTATTTACACCTGTAACATGCAAATTAAATTTAAAAAAAACATTAACTTTAAATTATTTGTCCTCATGTAATTTGTGTGCTTAATGTTATTGAAAGCTATTACAATTCACATCAACAAATTTTGTAGAGCAAATAAATACTACCCACAAAAAAAGCAAAACTTTATCATAATATCATAACAAAATCTAATCCATAAATAACAAAATCGTGTCCATATCTAATATTTATCATTAGAAATGGAAATTTAAAAGTTATTCAAACATCATTCATCATTATATCGTAATTAATTTTGAGATTTTAAGATTAATATTTTTAAATGTTAGTTGCCATTTGCAGTGAAATGAACAAGTCAATTTATGCTTTTTTGTACATATTTGCATGACAGATAATTTAATTATAAAAGTTATATGAAGTTTTTACTAATTAATTTTATCTCAAAATTAGATCAGACAGAATTTTTTGTCTCTTGCTAAACATTATAAAAAACTTAATTATCGGTATGGTATGTAGATAATGTCAGGACTTATTATTAAACAATATACGTTATTAATTTTCGAAAAGGGAAAACACATAAAGGCATTTTTTTATTATCTTTCTATAATTAGTAATTTGTAAGGGATATTTTTTCTTCTTACAAAATTCAGTGACGTAAGAAAAAATGGGTTTAATTAATAATGAAAGATTTTTGTTTTCTACTTTGGTTACAGTATAAAATATTTTTGTACAAGCGTTTTTTTTTTCATTTTGTCAATGTAATTTGTAATTATTTCTAAAATTTTTAAACATTTCTGATACGAATAACAGAAATTTGTCAATATCAATACATTCATTTAAAATTAACATTATTTGATATAAAATTATTTGTTTTTTCATCCAGTTATAATATGTAACACAATAAACAGTACTTACAAATTAACAATATGATTTTTATTGTTCTATAACATCTTTCATATTCAGAATTATGTATAACAAATTGTGTAATGCAATATTTGTAATGTTATCTATGTTTGCTCCAGTAACAAATAAAATTGTAGGCAATAGTTGTTTCGTTAAAATTTATTTTTCATTTCATTTAATTTATTAAAATGGAGGTATAAAATTAATGATATTTTGAAGTATTATTATTATAATTTTGATTGATAATTTCGATAACTGGCTAATATTATAACATTTACCATTGGAAAGAGTTATCATTTTGGTTTAGTGAATAATATAAATAAGTTTAAAGTAGTGAAATCAAAAAACAGAAAACATAAAAGGGCATTAGAAAAAATATTTAAAAATGTTAAAGCAGAATGTTATGTATATTTAATCGGATAAAATAAATTCCACCAAAATCCAATTGCGAATACCAAAATTTCAAATTAATCGCAAAATGTTTGCGACCTGTAGCGCTCAGATCGATAGTTTACAATATATGATTTAAATAACTTTTGTCATTTTCTTTTCAGCGAATGATTACATTTTAATTTCTAAATTTTTTAAAAGCTACTGTGAAGCAATTGGTACTATGGAAAATAGTCGTCCATATTTTTAGAACGAACTAGTCAAATTAACTCACAAACTCCACACTAGGGCGAATTCTCAACGACCAATATTTCAAATTTCGATGTTGAATACGCAATTGAAACTAACGAAATCCCTAATCGCCCTAGTGTGAAGTGCGCGGGTTCTGAACCGAAGTGTGGAGTCGAAGGGTAAATCTAAAATCTATACACATAATTACGTATACTTCGCAAACAAATCCACCAATTTTCAAATTAATGCATAGTTCACAATCCTTCCTATTTTTGAGTACTATTATTTTTGAATAGAAATTTTCACTTTATTTAATGACAGAAATTTGCAATTAAACAAGAAGTTTGGTGGCTGTGTTAATGTAAAGTTTTTTGGTATGGGAGAGTGGTTTGATAAGTTCTCGGCCTGACAGTGTAAACACAAGATTTTTGACATAATTTCATATTATTTTTTAATATAGTCCCCTCGCAAGTTAATACATTTATGACACACTCTTGTGTGCGAACTCTTTAGTGAAGCCCTGTACGAGGGTGGTTCAGAAAGTTCTCAGCCTGACAAAGAAAATACAAGATTTTTGACAATATTTCATCTTATTTTTAAACTTGCAACACTGTGCATTTCAGAAGACTCTTGAGAAATGTTCATTCTTTGGCGTATTTTGGTCGATGTTCAACAAACGCTGCACGCATCGAGCGGAAAGCTTTTCCATACCCAAAACATTGTATAAAATGTAGTGGACACGGTCTATCGAGATTTTGGAAATATCAGCAAGTTCGCGTACCTTCAGTCGGCAATCATTCAATGCGGTATTGTGAATTTTTGAGACGATTTCGTCTGTCGTAGCGTTTTTTGGACGTCCTAAGCGATCATCCTCGTGAATTGATTTCCTACCATGTTTAAATTCAGCAGCCCACTTTTTTTATCGTCGAATATGAAGAAAAAGAATCATTGAAGGTGGAATGTAACACTTTTTGTATGTCCCTGGTGTTTAAACCTTTTTTAACAAAGTATTTCGACAGCTCTAACTTCAATTTTTTTTTTCCATTTTTAGAAAACGTCTAAACTTGTTTACTTTACTTTATCGCCCAGCAATAACCAAAAAACTCACGCGTTTTAAACTCGCAGCATCTCATACAAAGGATCATACTTTACAAACATCATTGTCATTTGGTCATACTTGTTCCCTCTCTGTGTCAGGCCAAGAACATATCCAATTACCCTCATAGTTATAGCAAGACAGACAGACAGACATATATGAAAATCCGATTAAATATGTCCAGTAGGCCTCACTCGACGTTTCTTCAAATATTGTTCTTGAATAATTCGTAAAATACTTATTAAAACAATAATTTAAAAAACAGGAAGAAAAAATATTATTTCTTGAGAAAATAACTTTTCTGAATTTGAAGTTCATACAAACATAACGTACGAAATAAACATAAATTCAACGAAAAATATCCTTGCTTACATCCAAATACTTAGAAGTGAAACATTTCTCCCTAAACATATAATAGCGTTTTTGAAATTACGTAAAACATTAAAAGAAAATTAAGAACAAACAAACATTTCACAATACAAATACTGTTTCTAAAATTAAATCGTTTTTTGCACCATTTTCATAAAATTGTAATAAACAACAAAATCTGCTGCACTGGTAACTTGCACTATGCATTAAACATTTCTGCATCTGAATTCCTCAGACGCATATTAAACGTAACTCTAAAAATTGTGGCTTTTAAAAATGGATTTAAGTTTTTTTTTATACGTATTTAAGATTTACAACTAAAACAGGGGATAAAAACTTTTGAAAACACGAGTTCAACATTCGTGTTTAGATGAATGAAAAAAATTCATAAAGAAACAACTGAGAAACATTAGGAACAAATTTCCTTCAAATGTATTTCACAGAAAGAAAACTTAAAAACAATTCCTTCATTTTAACAAAAAATATTTTGTTGCATGTTATATTCACGTGTAGATTATAATACATTATTAATTAGGAAATCCATACTATTTCAAAAAAATGTCTGTTACCTGTTAAAGATATAAAATTTATTCTTTATTAAGCGACAGAGTTCTTAATATTTCCAATCGTCCAAAAAGCGCGGGTTAATTAATAATTAAGTGCACTATTATGTGAAAGAACATTGTTGAAACTATAGTTATGACTAAATATTCTGAAATATTTTTCATATTAGTTATTATTACATCTCCCTTTTTTGAAAAGAAAATGTATACATGTATGGAAAATTTTATGTGTAAGTATGTATAAATGTTATAAGATGCAAACATGTAAGATAGGTGTATATGCGAAGAAGTAACAACAGATTTAAGTGAAAGGAAGGATATAAATAGGATTGCTTCACGTTGTGTGAGGTGAGTAAAGTAGGAAGGCATTGGGTGGCATTAGAGATATTTGAGACATCTTGCATTTTTGTAGATATAGAAATCGTGCTACAATTATGCATTTATAACACTTGTAGCGTACCCGATAAGGCTGCTCCTGTAAGTTCAGTCATTACATACATTTAACATTTAAAAATACTTTTATTAAAGCTAATTGGGCAAGGAGGGTGGCAGAATCGGTGAATTTAGCCTATACCCTGCAGCGTTTCACAGAGATCAGTCACTAACTCCCCCAAATTTCACTAGAAATAACTAGAATTTTTACTAAAATAGCAAAGTTCCACTTACGTGTAGGTCACTTTCAGTTTAATTCACTAACAAATCCAGAGCACAGTTAATTTCTTTAGGCTGAAATGCAATAAATACTCGCAAAATAGTTAATATAATCTAACTAGCTGCCCATGACTTTCGAAGAGCTTTTATTCAAAATTTATAATTCAAAGTATCGTACCAAACGGCTAACTATCACTCAACAAACTTCAGTTATGATTGACGCATGGCGAAAGCACGACTTAAGCTCATAAACGCAGACCTTGTTCACCCACTATGAAGGACTAAACCCAAGTCTGCCCAAACAACCCTTCGTTTCACCTTGTATACATTACAGATCGACCAACGAAACTAAATTTGTATAAACTTACAGCGAAAGACAGAAACCGTTCCAAACATATTTGGACAGAGTTCCAAACATACTTAATAATTAGAGTAAAATACAGTATAGATGTCGCTGTTGAGCACACAGCTAAGATGTTGACATCACGTTCGCATTTACAATACCAGAATCCCTTTATAAGAGAGTTGATAGTCAACTACACACTTAAGGCGTACACTTCATTGAGCATGTCAAGTAAAACAGATAGTTGGAGTATCGTTACCAATTTGTGGAAACGATTGTGAAGTGGTAGGGTTGATAAGCCAACAGAGGTCCCCCTATAATTTGGAGCATTATTCGACCAATCAAAAGGAATTTTATTGGGTCATATTCGAATTGTACGGATATCGAATCAGGTAGCGTTTGGGCCATTATTGGATCCTTATTTACAAATGATTTATGGGCGAATAGTACGGCAAAATTTTTATTAATGTCCGCCAACATTGGCACAACAATTGTCTGCTAGTGGGGATAACTAATGAAACTGCAAAAACGAAATATATTAAATATTTTTTCATAGGTGAATTCAGTCTGTCATGATTTCAGATATTTTTCTGTGGAATGTATTTCTACAGTTGCGGGGGGGGGGGATAGCATTAGCATTTTCAAACTATAAATGAATGGAAAAACTGAAAATTTACGGCGGTATTTTTATTGAGCGTGCGGCTATATAGAACTAAAGATCTGTTACAACGAAATATGAATTTAAGTTGAACTTTTGGTTTTAAATGTAGGTGTCTGTTTGATGTTTGTGATGCGTGGAGATCATATTGTTATTGACTATCGTCCAAATAAAAAAAAATAAGACATTCACTATGACTCTGATTCAACTTCCATTCAAAATGTAAAGAGGAGTTACAAATATTTATTGTTATTGTGTAAAAATTTTGCAAAGAAGCAATATATTTGTAAAAATGAACAATAGCGTTATCAAGTTGTAATTAATTATGCAATGTGTACATTCTGTGTAGATTATGCACATTGACATTCCATCGCAACATTCCATAATGAAGGGCATTTTTGACCATAGACGCACTATAAAAAATACTTTGAATAATTTTTCTTATGAAGCTACTTTATTATTGAAAGTTTGCTGTAATCTTACAGTTACCCGCTATAAGTTTGGATAAATACTTATTAGAAACTAAACAAAACAATAGATTTCTGAGTTTTACGAAAATGTAAATTGCTCTTTTGTGCATTTTTTTTTTAAATTTCGGAAAACATATTTCTGTTAGTTTCGAGAAATTATTCATTTCTGATTTTCTGATTCGTTTTCCTTTTCAAGGTTTGTGAAGGGACAAATCTCCAGAATCGTCGATAACTACAAGGTTACACTGAAGTTTTGTAAATATTTATATTACATTGAAATAAACGTTTAATTTTTTGCAGTGCCTAACTGTTTATTTACTAAATCGTAATGAGACGATTTTGTGACATCGTAGTTGCTTTTCGCGTTATTACGAAATCTACGCATAATTTAGCTAACAAAATTATAAAATTAAAAAAATAAATGAAGAAGTAAAATATTCATTATTAAAAATAGTTATTTTTAAACATATATAGTGTAAGCAGCGGTGGGAAGTGTCTCAGAAAATGTCTTGTATTGACTTGGCTTCCAATTTTTAAATTTCAAAATATTTTTTTCTATTTACTTTACGTTAGACAGTTAAGTGCAATCGTTTTATCATATTAAAAAAAATTGCCTATTAAAAAAGAGGTTAAAAAATATGTTTTAGCTACCAATTAGCCAGTTCGGGGTGATTGAGTGTTATAACTGTGACTCTATGGCAGAGTATGCTAAATTTTTGTGTTAGAAAGGATGTCGAATAAGATATTTTAAATGCAGTTTTATTGACATAAAAACTTTTTAAGCAGAATAAGAAGAAATTTAATATTGTTTTTAAATTTTTACACATTTTGAGACTCTATGGCACGTGACTCTATGGCAGAGTATGCTAAGTTTTTGTGTTAGAAAGGATGTCGAATGTGATATATTAAATGCAGTTTTATTGACATAAAAATTTTTAAACAGAATAAGAAGAAATTTAATATTGTTTTTAAAACTTTACACATTTTGAGAAAATTTCAAGAATAATCTTATTTTATGACCTAGGCCTTTAAAAATTATGTTACAAGTAGTTAAATAGCAATACTAAACAGGAAAAACAATTATATTTTTTTAGGTGGGAGGGACAGAAAAGATAAAAGATCTCAAACCTTTGTAAACATAAAGGCGATTTTTACTAAGAAAATATTGTTGAAAATATTGAACTTGCCTAGATGAATTTGAATTATCTTTTTTATAGGAGATATTTTAAAAAATGTACTTTTATGGGAAACACATTTAGGTCAAATTCCTCACATGAGTGTAAACTGAGTTGCAGACTTCAAATTTTAAAAGGCTCATTTAATATAAGTTACATGCCCTAAAAAACACTTTTTAGACATATTAAAACACAAGCCAAAAGAAACTTATGGAAATAAACAACAACAACAACAACAGAAAAAAACTTTTACCACCCATTTTCTCACATAGATAGAAAATGGGTGTTAAATTTTTTATACCCCCCCTTTTTTTTGTAAGGAAATGAAAAAAAAGAGGTCATTTTACACATTCTTAGATATCTCATTTTCTGAGTAAAAACTAAAAACTTTGAATAGGTTAAAAAAAATATTATTCTTTTAAAGATTAGGTGAAGAAAGTTCGTTAAGAACTTTTAGAAAATAAAACGATACGGTAAGCGAGATTTTTTATTTATACTCCTGAGGGTGCTAAGATAAAAAAATATTGAGCTATAGATAATGAATGCAGCTACATCTACATGCGTTTGTATTTGTCCTGAAACAAGAGAGTAACTGTGTAAAATAGAAATAAAATAGTACACTGTGAAAAAAGAGAAAAGTATCTTCATCAAAACAAGAAGGTTTCCGAAAATAATAAATTACGAGCAGGGAAGCCCGAGCTATGCTCGGTCAAAATTAGCTTTGAGTTCAAATATCATGGCCATGACCAAATAATGACTCGCTAATCACATTTTCTGGAACATGTGACCAAGTCCAATTGTCTTCTCGTGCCCGAAACCCATGGGATTTAAAATTTAATCAAAATAGTCTGAGTCGTTTTTTAGATAAAATTAGCGTGACCCATGGTGACCCAAAATGACCCACTAATCGAATTTTCTCGAACATGTGACCTAGCCCAATGGTTTTCTGATGCCCCAAAACGGTAGGATACAAAATTTCGTCAAAATCGTTAGAGCTGTTTTTAAGAAAAAATTTGCATAACCACCCACACACACATACAAGTTTTGCTCGTAATAGAATATATGATATATTCCTATTCCGAATTTCTCACGATTCCAAAAGACGATATTTTATCCGCAGAAACCTCAGAAAGTAATAGAGTGTCAAGATTTAAAGGAACATTTGTGAAACATTCTTTGGTGCCCGTAATTTGCAATAAATGTTTCCGAGTACTTTTTACATTGTATTAATCAGTTTTTTCAACTTCGTATCAGCAAGAAATATCGATTCTATCAATTATCAAGTAATCATTTTCAGCTGCGTAACATACTTCATAAATGGAATAGTAACAAAATAATATTCATTTTACGCTATTAAGTTAGCATGTTTGTTTGTTGATCAAGTTTTTTGAATAAGAAAATGTTTACTTGAGAATAGATAGCATCCAAAAACCGATATTCGTGTGGATATTGGGTTCAGAAAAGTGATTAATACACTGTAAAAGCGGAACTGTCGTGTTATAGATTTATCACCAAATTATAAAGCATATATGAATAATATATTATGTATATAACATTTCTTGACGTATATGGCCAAGTTATAGTAATATATGACGCATATATGTTGCATATATATGACAAGTGCATAACACGTATATAATGTACATATGAGATATACGACGTACATAATTTGCATAGAATGACGTATATGGCACATATATGAGTGTTTGGAGTATATATATTCATATATAAGCTTTGAAAGTAATCTCGCAAGATCATCATCTTTGCGAAATCATAGCTGCAACCTTGGCATTATCGTAATTCTGGTGGTCACTATAACAAGAATAAAATTACTCAGAAACATTTCCGAAAATTACACAAAAGAAAAGTTTTTTCTTTTTCTAAAATGCTTCGTTAAATCTCGGGAATCTATTATTTTTGAGGTTTTTGAAGATAAAGGATCGATTATAGGAATCGTGGACGATTTGGAAGAAATTATATTAAATTTTCATAAACCTTAATGCTCATTAAACCATCAAGAAACATTTCCCTTTCTTTACAGTCTGGCATCCTTTCCCCCCACCCGCTGACCCTATTAGTTTATTAGAAGTATTTAGATTTTTTAAAAAGTAAATTTCATTTGCAATAACTTGCTATTCCATTTGAAAAACTTTATTAAGATATTCAACTAATTTTACTTTATACATACTTTCTTCAATAGTGTTAAATAAATGAGAAACAACAAGATAAATAATTTTAAGCATTGAAAACAAAATTTAATACAATTGCTATTGTTTGTCATCATTTCTACATTTTTTTCTGAAACAAAGAAGGATCAGCTGTGCCACTTGTCAAATTAAATGAACAATTGTTTGTGGCTGGAGATGGCCAGTGTAAAAAAGGAAAGAAAACAAATAAATCGTGTTATTGTGGGAAATTATGACTGCAAGAAAAAAATATATGTGGGAAAAAAAAAAACGAAGTTTTTAAAAATGCTCGACGGAAAATATATATATTTTAGAAGAAATAAAATAATATTTGCCTTTACTTTACTATACTTATTCAAATAAAAGTTCACATTGTTTTTTTAAAAATTGCTTTATTACATTGAAGATTTATTCGTAAAGTGACACAATGAAATGATGTGATTTTTAAGATTGTAAAACGATCGAATTAAACACATACATCCCAAAACTGTTATTAATTGCCGAAACGTCGTCAGTTGAGGCTTACTGTGGAGACTCGAAAACTTTTTGGTTTCTGTCTGTCTGTCTGTCTGTTTCGCGATAACTGCCGTAAAAATCGTCCTGTTATGTTGATGTTTGGTGGGTATGTTAGTGAAGTACCCAGAATTAGCTGTATAGTGTTTTGTTACATTTGGTTCATTTGTTCGAAAAATATAGAACATTTCTTTTTAGGTCATAATGCTTTCCTATGGGAATGCAGACGCTTTTGCAAATTTCATTTTTAACTGAAATGAAAATCGCATATTTGAATAATGGATTTAAACGTAGAATTATTAATGCTAAATTTTCGATATGGAGGTTTTAAATATATCCAATAGCTTTGAAAATTTGCTGATAGATTCATTAGAATTTAGAAATGAATTGTTTAAATTATTGGAAATTTTTTTGCATCTGTTCGGGAAATATAAAACATTTTAGTTTCATATTTTTTACACATTTTAAAATGCATTTATTTTTACTTTGCTCTTTTATTTATTAGTTGTTTAGCAACCATATTAAAAAAAATATCAAAATAATAAAATTCAATTAACTCGCAGTATTTTGCTGGAATATTTTATTATCAAAATAAATTATTTTTGTATTCTATTGACAAAAATGAAGAATTTATTTTAATAAAAGTTTATTTTGTTATCTAAAATTTTACATGAATAAGAAGTTCATAAGTGTTTCAGAATATCATTGCATAAACCGTGTTTAATTTAACGTGTTTAATTTAATTAAAGTATTTTATATGCCTATAAATATGTATGTAATATAAAAAAATTAAATTGCGATTGTAAGATACTAAATAATATGAAAAAACAATGACTTTTAGAGCTGACGTTCAGGCTCCTGATCTGTAGATTTACTAGTTATCTCATGGCCGAACAGAAACGACTCTATCCTTTTCCACTTTCTTCTATATGCATAAGAAGAAAGTATTGTTAAAAATTTTTTACTTCCAATTTTTGACGAATTTACACATTTTGGAATGTCCTGAATATAATTTGATTATTCTTTGAAATATCGTCTGTATGTGTGTTACACAACTTTTGTGGCCGCTCTAGCCTAAAAGCTAATGCTTAAAATTCCACGAAACGTTGTAATTAGTTAGAGGTTGACATAAATTTGTGCTGATTAAAAATGTACTATACTTCGAATTCATAATCGTTTGTGTTTAATTGCGCTAGTAATGCACTGTTAAAAAAAAGGGTGGTTATAATATAAGTATCTCTATTTGGAGCTGTCTGTCTCTTGAAGGGATAATCCGAATGAAACAAAAATCAGCACACTTACTACTCGAGAAGGGGGAAGAAGAATGGAACAATAATATAAAAAATAATTGCAGTAATCGCCGACAGACGGCGCTTTTGAATGTGAAATGTAATGCGTAATATTGTGTACCGTGGAGGTGTCGTAAACCTCAATGACTTAAAAGGTCGTATATCACAGAATGTGCGAAACATCACTTTTGATGCGTTACATTCCGCAGTTGAACACGTCGTGCACCACTTTATTGTGTCCTCCAGCACAATGGACATGTGGAACCTGAACTTGATCGGCACCGTAGTGCGAAAGTGAAACCACATTCACTGTGATGTTTTAAAATAAATTTGGTATGCCATCCAGTTTTATGCCTTAATTCCTTGTTCTTGTATTATACATTACATTTCACACTCAAAAGCGCCATCTATTGGCGATTATTGCAATTATTATTTTTATTGTTCCATTGTTGTTCTTTTTTCTCGAATAGTATGCGTACCGATTTTGGTTTCATTCGGGTCATTCCTTTAAGCAACACACAGCTTGAAACAGAGATACTTATATTATAAAAAACTCGGTAATTTAGAAACAAATCTTGTAATGGGCTAGTTTTACTATATATACTATATTTTATTCTACTATATACTAGATTTAATTGGTATGTTTCAGTAATATCCTAGCAGTCAGCCAATCTTGGTTAAATTGGTGCCCAATATTGTATTCAACAATCATGTTTTCAGTGAAATACAAATGTTTGTTAAATATTGATTCTACAATGGAAATGACCGAAGTTATTTAATTACACTTGATTTATAAGAATGAAGATTTTAATTGATTATTATTCCAGGTTTGTCTCTTTTGTACACTTTTTTATTTAACTCTAATTGCTTTTTGAATGTAAAGGTGGAATTTTGTTTATTTTTTTAAAACTTAATTCGTTATAAACTAGAATTATAAAAATTTTATACAAAGTGTGTTTCGGATGACAAAACAACATTTTATATTTTAAAAACTTACTTATAAATTAATAATATAATTTTAAGGCATTTTTCCATGAGCCCGCCAAAGGTGATAAATCGGCCAAAATTCTTCATGGTTACAATTATATTTCAGTTACAACAAGAATGGATTTAATAAAATACCAAACCACGCTCACCAAAAAAGACCAATGGGCAGTGAGACAGCAACAATAAAATATTTTAAACACGAAAAAATAGAAAAATCTTTCAAGTAAAAAAATAGTGTAATATATTTTTTTAAAAATACGCTTTTATCAGTTTAATACTAATTAAATTATTATTATACGTTGAGAAAGCAATTTAGAAATCTTGAAAAGATAATTTAAGCAGTGATTTTGTCCTTTCCTGTTGCTTTACTTTTAAAAGAAACAGGGTAAAAATTATTATTTATTTTAATAAATCCACTAGCTCGCGCTGTTTGCCAAGCATAAAAAAGGCAGTGAATTTTCCATAATGAGGTTCAGTGCTCACGCCTAATTAATATATTATAACGGAAATTATTTAGAAAAATTACAAAATTAGGCGTAATTTTCAAGTTAAACATTCAATGCGTATGAAAGAGTGCATTTAAAGAAAAATATTTTTACTTTTATATTTATTATTTTTTTGGATAAAACAAAACGGATTGAGCACACAAAAATAAATACCTTATTTTGGAATTCACATGCAACACATAGATAGCATAATATACACACATGCGGGTGTTTTTGTGTATGCTTTGCACTTGAAGAAATAATGCATTTGATTTTCTTTACCACACGCACATAACCCACATAAACATTTGTGTGCGTATGATTGAACATAATACGTCAGATTAATAACTCGTATAAAACTGTTGTTTAGTGATTATATAGGTAATTACGCGTATGCATACATTTTCTCCGTTTGCTATTAAATATTTTCTAAATTTAACAATTATTTTACTATTCAAAATTTCTCTTTGAAGATAAACACCTCAAACTAAATTCATGGAACGAAAGAACTGAAAATTTGTGAAGCTCGTGTTTATTTTTCAATTTTATGCTGCATAACTGATTCGAACGTTCTAATAAATTAATTACTTTCCATGAAATTGATTTCACAGTATTTATTTATACCGTTGAGTTTAGTGATATTAATTTGTCTTTTGATGAATAATTTTTCAACGGGTAATGCCATTCATTGTATGCGTTTTCAATTTAATCTTAAATATTCCTTAGAGAAAACGCATTCAAATGAAAATGACTTTGAAATTCACATACAAGATAAAATATTTTCAACTATACATTTATTTTTCAGTATTCGAATTTAATTACCCGAAAGTGGAAAAATCGAAGATTGAAAAATAAACTAAGAGAAAAGAAGACTTACTTAAACGGTATTTTTAATCTGTAATATTTTGCTTGAATTGAAAATGGCAGTGAAATAATCATTTAAATAAATAGAATATAAAAAAATACATATATACTGTAAAAAGGACAGAAATCTTCGAAAACATAATGTAATCACGAACCAAAATTTAAGAAAAACTCTTCCGAGTTAAGAAAGATTCCAAAAAAAGTTCTATTATCTCCAAAATCCTAGGAAACGAACAGATTTTCGATATTTAAAAAATCATTTATAAAAATAATGTTTCTTTTGCTGTCATTGACTTTCGGAAACGTTTCCGAATATTTTTTTACAGTGTATTAATCAGACATTTTCATGTTCAACAAACGTGTTTTACAGACAAACATGAAAATGTAATAGCATTGTGAGTAATGTGTTAAAATCAATATTATTTTGTTATTTTTATATGTATAAAATTAATTACGCAGCTGAAAATATTTAATTGATCATTAATAGTATCATAAAACCGATTTTCCAGTTTGAAAAAAAAAATATTAATACACTATAAAGACTATTCGAAAACGTTACCGAAAATCATTGGTACCATACAAAACATTTTTCATATAAATGCTTCTTTCAATCTCGAAAATATATTATTTTCTGAGTTTTCTAATGCATGTGGAAGGTGGAACATGTCGTTGAGAAAGCATTTGATGGATTCTGGGGAATGGCGTTTAATTGCGAGATTGGAAGTGGGACAGTAAGCTTGCATTTTGTAAAGCTTATAGTTCGGTTGAGTGATTCGGTACACCTTATAGGTTTTTTTCTATCGTATCCCTAAAAAAAATTTAAGTATTATAAAGTAAATTTATAGTAAGTAAAATTTAAGTCTTGACCAGATAGAAAAAATGGCCTTGGAGAGGGAAATAAATTTTTTATGCATGTTTTTTGGACTGTTTCATATACATAAGTCTTCATTTTAATATTTATACAATCTATTTAATATAAAAAAGCCAGATATATATTTTTATATACATACAGAAGTAAATTGCATACAAAAACAATAATAATAATATATATAAAAATAAAATGTTTATTTATATATATATACACAAACAATCTATACATATACAACCAATACATATATAAACAACCATAAAAGGCCATCAGGTTTGTTTTCACAGCTTTTTATATCAATTGACAACAAACGTCACTTCCTGAAGCCCAAATTGCGCCAAGCTTTAAAAAAAAAAAAAAAAAAAAAAAAAAAAAAAAACAAGTATTATAAATTTTTTTAAAGTCAATTCCTACTTTTTAATCATAAATATATAAAATAAATCCGTGCAGCATTAATGTCCCACGTTATCTTTATTGAACATTATTTTATAATCATGGTTGCGGTATTTTATTTCTGTGGCATCACTCATTTGAGATAAATCTTTCATTTCATTTATGAAAACAATGGGAGGAATTTTTTTTCTCCCATTTAAAACTAAAATTAATTAATTCAATGAATGAATTAATATTTGAAAACACTGTATTAACATAAATTAAAGAATTAAATTAAAGAAAATTAAAGAAATTAAAAAAAGTTAAAAAAAAATTATTTGAACTTGAGTGGATAGATATAAAATATTTTATTAACGATTGAAAATTTGAACAAGATATATATAGAGAGAGTGTGAGCTAATAGTAGGAATTAAAAAAAAAAAAAAAAAAAAAAAAAAAAAAAAACGCATAACAGCCTATAAAGAAAAAGTATCATTTGTAAAAATGAATATAATTTTTTTCCTTTCTCACAGTATATCTCATTTCTATATTCATATTTATATTTATTTTTGCAGAAGTAGGATATTCTGCATGCATTTTGACATGTCAGTCTACACAAAAATAAAGATATTGTAGAAGCTTCTATCTGGAAAATCCTTCAAATTACATGCCTTTTTGTACATTCTCCTTTAACTTTTCCCTCCTGCTTATATCAAAATCATATATATCCTTCTACTCGCAATTAAATATAAGTATAGCACAATAGCCTAATCTAAATTCTATTTACATTCTGGAAAATATATATTTCTACTTCAGAACTCATTTCATAAATCAAATATTCCTTTTTCCAAATAAATATCATATTTGCACAGTTAGTGAAAAGAAAGTAACTGGAATTAATATTTATTTTTAAATATCTCGAAGCGTAAAATACTTCGTTTGAGCTAATTGCCGTCTGTGAAATTAATTTCATAATATTTATTTAATCTTTCGAGTTCGCTGACGTTAATTTCTCTTTCGCTGTATAATTTTCTAAAAAGAAAGTTATATTTACTTTTAAAGTATAAGCTCGATTTATTTATTTAGAAGCTTCGCTTTCATATAAAAATGACTTTTAAAGTTAAAAGCCATATAAAAGCTCTATAACCAAATCGAATCTAACTCTTCTAGAAAGAGAATCATAATTACTTATAATATTTGAACGTGATATATTTATTTAGAGGTTTCGCTTTCATATAAAAATGACTTTTATAGTTAAAAGCCATATTAACATTTCATTATAACTTATTCAAATTTAACCCTTCACTTCGTATTTATGATTTATAGCAGTAATTTTCATTTTTTCATTTGTTTTTTAGTTATTTAGTTACTTAGTTATAAGACAAATATCATACAAATTTAATACTTTGTTGGTTTTTATTTTATTACTATAATACAACCCACTACAGAATGTATTGGGCACTGGAACAAAAATTGCTTGTCAATTTTCATGCACAATACTTTTAAAACTACTATACTAACGATAAATTATGAAAAATGTCAGTAAGCACATTTTACAAGCATTAGTAAACACAAAACTTTGGCATCGTTAATGCGTCGCGAGTCAGAAAAGCACGAAGTGATTTGGAATGTTACAAAAAGCATCTGGTTATAAAAGCAAGAACGTATTAGATATCACACCTTCATGATATTTTCAAGAAACCGCACGGTAAATCCAAGATGGGTCTGAACTCGAATCAAGTTTTCCGATTATACATGACCCGAACCCGAAAATTCTATTTCAAGTCAACCTGGTACCCGACCCAAACCCGAGGTAAAAAAATTTCGTCCACACGAAATCCTACCCGAACCCGAAATACTTAAACCCCAATCCGAAATGGAAGAAATTTAATGCTTATTTTAATAGAATTATAGAAAAATTGTCTATAGCCATATCTCTAATATCAATTTTATCTTCTATTATGAAATACTCACACACACATACATATATATATATATGTACTTATTAAAGTTCAAATATACAGTATTTTCCTCTGAAAATTTTTTTTCTAAACTTTTCAGATCTTTTAGAAATCAGGTCAAACGAAACTCGACCCACAAGAGACAAATCACAACCCAAAATCAACCCGAACATGAAACAGATATAGATCCGACTCAAATCCGACCCTCGACGTAATAAATAAGCATTACGACCTGATACGAACCTCATAACGTGATCCAAACTGGGTCGAGATCGGGTAAAATCGGGTTACCTGACCGGATACAGGACTCTAATCTGAACTTGTCTATTGCGATTTTTTTTAAAGAAATAGGAAGCAGAAAAGAGGCGGGCCCTGGAGAATACATTGGGAAATGGAGTGTAAATCATGTCGAAACTAACAAGCAACTCAAATGGAAATAAAATGGGAACTATAAAATTTTGTATGAAAAGACGGGTGCTTTGAAAATTTTAACGAAACGATTTTCAAATTTTACTTCTATACTCTAAAAACTTTTTCAAAACTGAGCAAACAATACTCAAATCTGAGTATGTCGCATAGTCAAAATGGCTCCGAATCAAAATGACTCAAGTTTGAAACATGTATAGACTCATTTCAGGAAACATCCACACATTCAAGAATAAAACATCATGTGCTCTTATTTGGGTGTGTCCATGTTTCAAAAATGAGTATGAACTGACTTCCATGTGCTCATTTTTGAGTATTTCCATGTTTCAAAAATGAGTTTGAACTGATTCTAATCATTTTTGAATGGCGATTTAATGAATTTTTTTGAATGGCGAAAGTTTAAATAAGTATGAACTGACCTTTATGTGCTCATTTTTGAGTATCTCCATGTTTCAAAAATGAGTTTGAACTGATTCTAATCATTTTTGAGTATGTTCGTGTTTCAAAAATGAGTATGAACTGAACTCTATGTTTTCAGTTTTGAGTATGTCCATGTTTCAGTATTCGGAGTATTTCTGGTATTTCAGAATTGAAAGTATTGAGTCGTCCTATTTGAAACAAACAGTTTCATAACAAAAGGAAAATATTGATTTACTCAGATTTGAAAGGTCTCATTTTTCTCAGTGTATAAAAAAGTGCATTTAAAAAAAAAATAAAAAAATAAAAAAAAAACCAATTTTTACTTTTATAGTTATTACTTTTTGGATAAAACAAAACGGACTGAGCACACAAAAATAAATAAATTATTTTGGAATTCAGATGCAATACATAGCATAATATGCACACATGCGGGTGGGAACGAGCTGCTTGTGTGTGTGCTTTGCACTTGATTTTCTTCAGCATACACACACCTATACAAATATTTGTGTGTTTGTGATTGAACATAATACGTCAGATTAATAACTCGTATAAAACTGTTGTTAAGTGATTATATAGGTATTTACGCATATGCATAAAATTTCTCCGTTTGCTATTAAATATTTTCTAAATTGAACAATTATTTTACTATTCAAAATTTCTCTTTGAAGATAAACACCTCAAACTAAATTCATGGAACGAAAGAAATGAAAATTTGTAAAGCTCGTGTTTATTTTTCAATTTTATGCTGCATAAATGAATCGAAAGTTCTAATAAATTAATTACTTTCCATGAAATTGATTTCACAGTATTTATTTATTCCGTTGAGTTTAGTGATATTAATTTGTCTTTTGATGAATAATTTTTCAACGGGTAATGCCATTCATTGTATGCGTTTTCAATTTAATATTAAATATTCCTTAGAGAAAACGCATTCAAATGAAAATGACTTTGAAATTTACATACAAGATAAAATATTTTCAACTATACATTTATTTTTCAGTATTCGAATTTAATTACCCGAAAGTGGAAAAATCGAAGATTGAAAAATAAACTAAAGGAAAAGAAGACTTACTTAAACGGTATTTTTAATCTGTAATATTTTGCTTGAATTGGAAATGACATTGGAATAATCATTTAAATAAATAGAATATAAAAAAAAAATACATATACACTGTAAAAAGGACAAAAATCTCAGAAAACATAGTGTAATCACGAACCAAAATATAAGATAAACTCTTCCGAGTTAAGAAAGATTCCAAAAATGTTCTTTTATCTCCAAAATCCTAGGAAACGAACAGATTTTCGATATTTAAAGAATCATTTATAAAAACAAAGTTTCTTTTGCTGCCATTGACTTTCGGAAACGTTTCCGAATATTTTTTACAGTGTATTAATCTGAAATTTTCATGTTCAACAAACGTGTTTTACAGACAAACATGAAAATGTAATAGCATTATGAGTAATGTGTTAAAATCAATCTTATTTTGTTACTCTTACATGTATACATTTAATTACGCAGCTGAAAATATTTAATTGATCATTAATAGTATCATAAAACCGATTTTCCGGTTTGAAAAAATTGATTAATACACTATAAAGACTATTCAAAAACGTTACCGAAAATCATTGGTACCATACGAAACTTTTTTTTAAAATAAATGCTTCTTTCAATCTCGAAAATATATTATTTTCTGAGTTTTCTAATGCATGTGGAAAGTGGAACATGTCGTTGAGAAAGCATTTGATGGATTCTGGGTAATGGCGTTTAGTTGCGAGATTGGAAGTGGGACAGTAAGCTTGCATTTTGTAAAGCTTATAATTAGGTCGAGTGATTCGGCACACCTCATAGTTTTTTTTCTATCGTATCTTTAAAAAAATTTTAAGTATTTTTCCCGTGTTAGGGTCTTGACGAGATAGAAAAAATGGCCTTGGCGAGGGAAATAAATTTTTCATGCATGTTTTTTGGACTGTTTCATATACATAAGTCTTCATTTTAATATTTATACAATCTATTTAATATAAAAAAAGCCAGCTATATATTTTTATATACATACCGAAGTAAATTGCATACAAAAACAATAATAATAATATATATAAAAATAAAATGTTTATTTATATGTATACACAAACAATCTATACATATACAACCAATACATATATAAACTAGTTGTTGGGGGCCACCGTAATACTTACCCATCATGGATATGCATAATGTAAAATATTAAAATAAAAATGTGTGAACTACTTATAAAATGCATTGCAATTCAAATAAAATCGTGGGTTTATGACGTCACAGACTTTAAAGGCTCGATTACTGAATTGCTTGAAAGAAACATCCTTATAACTCCAAAAATAATAATCCTATTAACTAGCGGTTTATTGCATCTGATTAAGCGTCAAATTTCCAATTAAAATATATCTTTGAAGTGAAATTTGGATGAAATATCGAAGAGTGTGGTAAATAGGATTCCAAATATCTCGGCAACTCATTATCCGATCGACTTCATGCTTTATGCAAAATTTATGTTTTTTTATTGTCTTTTATATTCATTTCTTAAAATAACCAATTTCGAAAATTTTTATATACCTTTTATCAGAACGAATATTTCGACAGTCCGAAAAAAATAGTTCTGGTTAATCGAGGTTATTGAAATGAAATAGGCTTCTTCCCATTATTACATACTAAGTACATACCAAATTGCAAGTCTCTATCTCAATTTTTTTGGGAGATAGAGCGTTTACAGACACACAGACGCACACACAGACACATAGACACACAGACGGACGGCAAAATTTTTTTTCTAAAAATATGTTTTTCGGAATCTCCAGTGTCTGAAACGTGTAAATCCGTCAAAAAATTTTTTTTCGATTTTCAAAACGATTACAAGACTTACCCTATACTACGTATGATGGGTAAGTAACAACCATAAAAGGTCATCAGGTTAGTTTTCATAGGTTTTTATATCAATTGACAACAAACGTCACTTCCTGAAGCCCAAATTGCGCCAAGCTTTAAAAAAAAAAAAACGCATAACAGCCTATAAAGAAAAAGTATCATTTGTAAAAATGAATATAATTTTTTTCCTTTCTCACAGTATATCTCATTTCTATATTCATATTTATATTTATTTTTGCAGAAGTAGGATATTCTGCATGCATTTTGACATGTCAGTCTACACAAAAATAAAGATATTGTAGAAGCTTCTATCTGGAAAATCCTTCAAATTACATGCCTTTTTGTACATTCTCCTTTAACTTTTCCCTCCTGCTTATATCAAAATCATATATATCCTTCTACTCGCAATTAAATATAAGTATAGCACAATAGCCTAATCTAAATTCTATTTACATTCTGGAAAATATATATTTCTACTTCAGAACTCATTTCATAAATCAAATATTCCTTTTTCCAAATAAATATCATATTTGCACAGTTAGTGAAAAGAAAGTAACTGGAATTAATATTTATTTTTAAATATCTCGAAGCGTAAAATACTTCGTTTGAGCTAATTGCCGTCTGTGAAATTAATTTCATAATATTTATTTAATCTTTCGAGTTCGCTGACGTTAATTTCTCTTTCGCTGTATAATTTTCTAAAAAGAAAGTTATATTTACTTTTAAAGTATAAGCTCGATTTATTTATTTAGAAGCTTCGCTTTCATATAAAAATGACTTTTAAAGTTAAAAGCCATATAAAAGCTCTATAACTATATCAAATTTAACTGTTCTACAAAGGGAAATATAATTAATTTTAATATTAGAGCGTGATGTATTTAGTTAGAGGTTTCGCTTTCATTTAAAAATGACATTTATAGTTAAAAGCCATATTAACATTTCATTATAACTCATTCGAATTTAACCCTTCACTTCGTATTTATGAATTATAGGAGTAATTTTCCGTTTTTCATTTGTTTTTAGTTATTTATTTATAAGACAAATATCATACAAATTTAATACTTTGTTTGTTTTTCTTTTATTGCTATAGTACAACGCACTACAGAATGTATTGGGCACTGGAATAAAAATTTCTTGACAATTTTCGTGCACAGTACTTTTAAAACTACTATACTAACGGTAAATTCTGAAAAATGTCAGTAAGCACACTTTAAAAGTATTAGTAAACACAAAACTTAGGCATCGTTAATGCGTCGCGAGTCAGAAAAGCACGAAGTGATTTGGAATGTTACAAAAAGCATCTTGTTACAAAGACAAGAATTTATTAGATATCACACCTTCATAATATTTTCACGAAGCCGCACGGTAAATCCAAGATGGGTCTAAACTAGAATCCTATTTTCCTATTATACCCGACCCGAACCCAAAAATTCTATTTCAAGTCAACCCGCAACCCGACCCAAACCCCAGGTAAAAAAATTTCGTCCACACGAATTCCTACCCGAACCCGAAATGGAAGAAATTTAATGCTTATTTTAATACAATAAAAAAAAAGTCTATAACGATATCTCTAATAACAATTTTATCTTCTATTATTAAATGCACACACACACACACACACACACACACACACACACACATATATATATATATATATACTTATTAATGTTCAAATATACAGTGTTTTCATCTGAAAAAATATTCTAAACTTTTCTAGAAATCAGTTCAGACCAAACTCGACTCGCAAGAGTCAAATACCAAACCAAAATTGACCCGAACATTAAACGAATAAAGATCCGAACCAAACCTGACCCTCGACGTAATAAATAAGCATCACGACCTGATACGGAACGCATAGCGTGATCAATACTGGCTTGGGTTTGGGTAAAATCGGGTTACTTGACCGGATAGAGGACTCTAATCTGAACTTGTCTATGGCGATTTTTTTAAAAAGAAATTCAAAGCAAAAAAGAGGCGTGTCCTGGAGAATGCATTGTTAAATGGAGTGTAAATCATGTCGAAACTAACCAGCAACTCAAATGGAAATAAAATGGGAACTATGAAAATTTGTATGAAAAGACGGGTGCTTTGAAAATTTTAACGAAAAGATTTTAAAATTTTACCTCTACACTCTAAAAACGACATTTTCAAAACTGAGCAAAAAATACTCAAATCTGAGTATGTCGCATAGTCAAAATGGCTCCGAATCAAAATGACTGAAGTTTGAAACATGTATAGACTCATTTCTGAAAAAATGCACACACTCAAGAATAAAACATCATGGGCTCCTATTTGAGTATGCCCATGTTTCAAAAATGAGTATGAACTGACTTCTACGTGCTCATTTTTGAGTATTTACATGTTTCAAAAATGAGTTTGAAGTAATCCTAATAAGTTTTGAGTATGTCCATGTTTCAAAAATGAGTGTGAACTGATTCTAATCATTTTTGAGTATGTTCGTGTTTCAAAAATGAGTATGAACTGACCTCTATGTTTTCAGTTTTGAGTATGTCCATGTTTCAATATTCTGAGTATTTCTGGTATTTTAGAATTGAAAGCCTTGGGTTGTCCTATTTGAAACAAAAAGTTTCAAAACAAAATGAAAACATTGATTTACTCAGGTTTGAAAGTGTCATTTTTCTCAGTGTATAAGGGCGAAACATGCGTTCTCAACTTTAAAAAAAATCGTTTTTTTTTTTACGGATATTAAATCTTTACAGTGGGCATAAATAATCCTTATAAAATGATGAGCAAAAAGATGTAAAGTGATATCTGAAATATTAAGAAAAATATGAACAAAAATGTGAGCTCGTGCATGATCGATAAAACCGACCTTGCCGAAAAGATTCTAGTAAAGATTCTACTCCCTTTTAAATGAGCATATCAGGACATAGGAGGGTCCACAGTATGGCACAGGAACAGCAAATTAAGTGGAAGTTGAAAAAAAATATATCAGTATATATATATATATATATATATATATATATATATATATATATATATTCCGTGCTCTTTTAATTCTTATTATTTATTTCATATATACACACATTACCATATTACACATGCATTTTATTTATTAATATATTGTCGGTATCATAATCTAAAAGAATTAATAATGAAAAATAATGCACTCGGTAGCATAATGCTGAATTTAAACACAACTTTCGTTATGTGTTTAACTGGTATATTTATATTTATCAATTAAAGGAAATAATAATTCCTTACCTTCATCGATAGCACAATCACAGATCACTGGTAGCTGCTCACTATTGACAGCTGGAATAATAATGATTAATTAATGATATTTATTATTATGATAATAACGTAGTATCCAATAATCAGCGGCGATCTTTGCTTCTGGATTAAATATTTATTTTCACACTAAACATTGATGTAACTGATGAAAAACAGGATGTTACACTTTCAAACAATAAATCACGTTCGTTAATCTGAAGCACAAATGCTTTCAGATAATTAATTAATCATGAAAATACGTAGCTTGGATATTACCAGCTAATCATGACTACAATCTACGGGTAACTCAAAAGTACATCGAAAGTCTACATTAACAGTATTCAAACACAATAGAAAATTGTTGACTATGCAGATTTCTCAAAAAGTTAATTAAATGTTTTTCCCGACAGAAATTCGTGGTGCTGCCATCTACCGAGAACTGTCGAAGGTGCTGTCTACATTGGATTCCTTCCGCATAGTCTAGAATCATCCAGCAAATGTTATATAAATGTTTTCACAAAACGTACACAAACACACAAAAATGCATATTTCACAACCAGGTTTCTCAAGGAAACCCTGAGCACAGTAGTTGCTTACTTCCAACAATATATATATATATATATATATATATATTTCTAATACTTTAAACGTGATTTTCTGGAAACTAAAATTGCACAATTTTTAATATTTTAAAAAAAAAATTTGCACTTATATACGCATAATTAAATTGTCTAAGGACCATCGAGCCATTATTTGAACATTTTATTTTTTTATATTTTCCCTATAAGTTTAAATTAGACGAAAAATGATTTTCTTTTTCAAAATAACTAAGTTTCTTTATTTTTTCAAAAATTTCAAAATTTGAGCCGATGACCGTTAGTTGCAACTTTATTTTTTTTTCACGAAGAAAGTAAGATATGAACAAAAATGTGAGCGCGCAGATAAAGCCGACCTCGCAAAAAAGATTCTACTTCCTTTTAAATGAGCAGATTAAGGCGCAGGAGGGTCCACAGTATGGTTAAGGTATAGCAAGTTAAGTGTAAGTATAAAAAAAAAAATATCAGTATATTTTTTCTTTTGAAACTTTAAACGCGATTTTCTTGAAACAACATTTTTCAACATGATAGCAGGATTTTAAGTTGAACACTTTTTAACATTTTTGGATAAAATTTGCACTTGTCTACGCATAATTAAATTATCTAAGGAATCGAGCCATTTTTTGGAAATTTTAGACGAAAAATGATTTTTTTTCTAAAATAGCGCAATTTTCTTATTTTTCAAAAATTTGAGCCCATGGCCCTTATTTTACAAGAAGTAACTGAAATTTTAATAATTTTTTGTTTCTACAGGAAATTAGGAAGCTGCCCATCGATCCCGGATATTTTGGTACAGGTCCACGTGGCTGTAGGATTCCGAAGTAATATATGACCAAATTTAACAACAAAAAAATTAAATACTTGAATTAATAAAAAACAAAATGGAATTATTAGTTTTTCAATTAATTTTACTCCTTTCCTAAAAAATATTCCAAAATATGTCAATTTTTCGCCACCGAGAACGTATGTAACCCCTTAAAGAAAACGTTCATAAATGCAAAACATTTAATTATGATAATATCGAAATGTGAATCTGTCAAATCCTTTTGCTACTCAATTTTGCAAAATATTTAATGCAGATTAATATTTTTGCATTAAACGTGGAAGATAAAATTTTTAAATGCTGTAAGAGGATTCGGATTCTTTAAAAAAATTGTGTTTATGCTTTTTTTAAAAAAGCTTTTACATATTATAATATGGAACTGCTAAACATAATGTATTTCGTCAAAAAAAATATAGTATGATGGCTAGATTTTGAAAAAATTAAATTTTCTTTAATTAAAAAAAATAATAACGCTTAATTTTTTTCAAGTTTTAATATTTTCACACAGTTTATATCTTATATTCACTAGAGTGTCTTTCACAAATTCCGTGATTGGTTTTTAAAATAAACTCATTAGTTTATGAAAAAAATAAAATGAAACGGCTTTATATACGCTAAAATGGAATGAAAAATATGTATTCTTCATTTTTATATTCATATAATAATTTGCATTCATTCTATTGCAAAATACATCTCCAATTATATTGAATATATTTTTTCGATTATGTAAAAAACTTATACAAAATGAGCCATAAATTCGTTAAAACTTTAAAAATTAATTAAAAAGAAAGAAATGATGCTAAAAAATTGCAGTTTTGACGAATAGGATACCGATGGGATTAGAGGGAGTTCGGATTTAGTTTGATAACAACAAAAAAAGGTTAAAAATTACCGATAGATGGTGCTGTAATATGAAGCCGATATGAAACATGAATAATACGAATATGAAGCAAATTTCTGCAATACCACACCTTGACGCACATGGATTCTTCATTCGATGTCATTAGTAGGTTATTGTTACCAGATCAAGCGTTCTTGGTTAAGCTACAGAAACGGGGAATTAACAACCTGCCGGCGCATTGCGAAAATTCCGCACAGCAAAAGAACTAAGTGAAGAATGACGAGTCTCCATAAAACCCTTACGGAAACGTGAAATAAGGTCCAATCACAACTGATCGATTGACCTCAAGCCACACCCACAATCCTCTCAGCTACCAATCACAACTGCCCTCCAACGGCAGTTTGAACTCCAATGGGCGATTTTGGGACGTCATTTAAAACTACCCTTTACTAAAAGCGTGTTCGTACGCTTCAAGGGAAGAATACCAAAATTCCATGAAGTAATAAATAATAATAAAAAAATCTGCGATTAGGTATGTCGACAATTATTTTATGAAAGTACTGGTATTCAAACTCCTTTAACCCTGTGCAAACCAAACCCCAGCTAACTGAAAATATTTAATTTTTATTCTGGTATCGCATGTACACCTCATCTAAAGTTCAATAATGATCGCGCGTGCAATACAGCTGTAGATAGCAGAGTCATTTCTTTTTCGAATCTTCAATCGGAAAATACGCCTTCAGTTTTTTTTACTGTTCTGAGGAGTGAAGAATTTTCAAATAATTTGTTTTCTTGGATCTGAAAAAAAAACATGATTCACACACACACACACACACACACACACACATATATATATATATATATATATATATATATATAACTTTTTACTTTCTTCTATATGTATGAGAAGAAAGTATCGGAATTTTGAAAATTTTTCACTTCCACATTTTGATAAATTTACACATTCTGGGATGTCGTGAGCACGATTTGTTTATTTTTGGGAAATGTTTGTACATATACAGCGCCTGATAATCACAGGGGTATACGGGGCAGATGCCCCAGTCCCACATTTTAAGAGGGTCCCAAACGGCATTTTGTCCATTCTCTGAAGATAAAAAAAAAGAAGGAAAAAACGAATTTTTCCAATTTATGTACTCTAGACTATCTCACTGTTCTTGACTAACAACAATGAAATGTAATGTAAAATTCGAATGTCCGAGAAGATTAGATATTACATTAAATATATTTCAATCAATCCCTTAGGTTTAGAAAGAGTTTCCATTACTCTAAATAGCATATAGTGCAAATAATTTCACCTTCGCACAATTTTTTAATGTATTTTTACATGTTTCTATCATAAGTTCGGTTTTCCTACAAATATGGTTTAAAATTTATACTGCACATAAAGCTGTTTGCCATGTTTATAATTCAATTTTCTTGAGAAAGGGACCTGTGTGCCCCGAGTTCCAAAAAGCGTTGATCATGCCCAGTATAGTCGTAACCACTCTATTTCATGAACTAATGAACGGAATTAAAAAAACTTCATATTCTGTTACATCCGGACATAAACTCCAACAGATTAAGTTTGGGTGTATAAGTATATATCGCCCAACTATTCTGTGTTTTTTCCTATTTCCAAGATATCTAAATCGTTGCATCTATGGAATGGAATTTCGTGAAATGTCATTTACATTTAGACCTTGGCACATATAGGTGTTGATTAGATTTTGGTGTATATAGCCCAACATGTAGCTCTGCTATCCTGTGTTTTCCACGATAGTGATAGATTATTTTGACAACTATAGGATATAATTTCACCAAATTTAATATGTAAGATGTTTTTAAAAAATTACATTGATTCAATTTTTGATTTTTGCTCAACGATGAGCGCCGTAGTTCTGTTTTTGTGATGAACTTTATAACTTTGAAAACCAGTTCCAAAAATAATTTTAAAACAGACACCAAAATCGACAAAGTACGAAAATACGGGGTTAGATCTCGACCTCAGATATTCTATAAAAAAATAAAAAGGTTAAAAATATTTAATTGAAAACAAGAAATTTTAACAGAACTCTGCCACTGGTTTAATACAAGCTTGCGAGACTTTGCGCAGCTAGCATATGCTCTTGATTACGTGGACTTTAATCGTTCTTCCCTCAGTTCTCTACCTTTATATTCGCCTCTATCCAATGTTACCAAATGAGAGTGCATCTCTCCAGCTAATAGATGGCATTCTTACCTGAAATCTGACAATTAAATGGACTGTCATTGTTTTTCTCTCTGACACTTATTGTGAAAGATGAATTTGATAAATTATTTATTAAATACACACGCCATTAAATACATAAAAATGTATACATTAAAATCATAGAAATATTCTCTTTCGTAATATAACAACAAGCTTACATAAAAGCGTAAGCTGAATTCTGTTTACATTTTTAGAAACACTTTATTACTGTAGTCCTTACTTAATAGATCATATATGCTTTTCAGAGTAAACATTATAGTATTTGCACAGTTAACGAAAAAATTAAATTAAATCAGTATATATTTATAAACTTCCCGAAGCGTAAAATATTCCAATTTGTTTAGAGCTAATTGCTTTCTGCGAAATCAATTTTCATAATATTAACGAGTATTTAATCGTATTTAATCTTTCGAGTTCACTGATATTGACTTTTTCTTTCAATGCATATTTTTCCAAAAAGAATATTATTAGTACTTGTGAAATTTAAGCGTAACGCATTTATTAGAAATTTCGATTTCATGAAAAGTGACTTTTAAGTGTAGGAACCGCATTAAATATAAGTGTGTTAAATCCCGGGTTTCTTTTCTGAACTAAATCGAATTTAATCAAATAGCACTGAGAATGTCAATGAAATGGATAAAAATAAATATATTTAAGCAGTACTTTACAATAAATATAATACTTGCAAATAACTTTTAATATTTTAAAAATGCTATATATATATATATATATATATATAATATAATCATTATCAGTTTAAGAGTATTAAAATTAACGTTTCACATATTTCAAGTATATTTTCGATATATATATATATATATATATATATATATATATTTATCAAAAATTCTGTAACACTTAACTATTTTGTCACGTATTGTAGGATACGTACTCCAGCATCTTAACGGACTTTAAGTTATTGAGCAATTTCCATGTTCGCTACTACAATGAATTAACATGAGTTATGTTGAGTAAGATGTTAAAAGCGGCATAAGTATTACGAGAAACCAGCAGGTAAAACTCTCTACCCGTAACTACTGTACCTATATTCATGGTGTAACTCTTCAACAGATGTGAGTTAGGTAACTATATCATAGAAATTGTTTCTAAAAAGTGCCTGAAAAATAATAACTTTAAATCGAGTTTTAATAAATGATATCCACATGAATAAACATGACGTTTTTAATTACACATAACTTGTTTGAATAGCTTAATTCTCAATTCATAAAATTTAAAAATACCAAAACAATTTCTTTTATTTTTTAAAACTTCAGAATAAAATTTACATAAATATTCATAGTAGAATTATCTAGTGTTACAAATTATTATTTTAAATTCTGCATCTTTATTTAGATGAACTTTAATTTATGTTTTACATGTAATGGAGCTTATAGATGCAATACGAAAGATATATTTTTATTTGATATTCCTTTTGTACGTACACATATATTTATGTATAGTTATAAGGATTATTATTTACAAAAGTTTTATTATATATTTACCAGGTGTGCCATAAGTTCGTTAAAATTTAAAAATTCATTAAAAAGAAACAAATGATGCTAATAAATCGGGGTTTCAAAGAATGGGATTAGAAGGGGATCGGATATTTTTTAATAACAAAAAAGAATGTGGTTAAAAATTACCGAGAGATGGCGCTGCGTGTAAAATATGAAGCAGATTTATATAAATCAGACTGCGAATAAACCCCTCAATGCACACATATTCTTAATTCGATGCAGTATGCTATCGTTATCAGATCAAGCACTGTTGGTTAAACTCCTTTATTACAACAGAGAATGAGCAGGGATAGAGCCTATTTCATGTGCTGGGATACTGCAGGTTGTCAGAGGGGTATCAGAAATGGGTATTTTACTATAAGCCTAATTTGCATACATCTGCTTCATTATGCATGCCAGTGCTACCTGGAAACTTTTTTAATCACAACTTTTTTTGTTATAAAAAAAAAGAAAAAATCCGATCTCCTTCTAATCCCATTCCTGCAAAACACAATTTTTTAGCATTATGTTTTTCATTTTAATGAATTTTTAAAGTTTTAACGAATTTATGGCGTACCCTGTGGATATATATAAAGTTTTATTACATATATATATACAGGGTGAGTCTAAATTATTTTTTACAAAATAAGAGAAGGTGATAGTACCCATCCAGACGAGCAATAATTACCACAGATAGGAATACATAGGAATGATATAGAAACATAGGGTCGCATTACACTCTATGTGAGGAAGAAAATAGTAAAATTAGAACTTACAACAGTGTTGGGAAAGCGAATGAACGATTCCAAAAGTTGCACAATCTGATTTATTGATCAGAGAAAAACGCACAGCAAGTGCTCAAAGTGGCGGCCACGCGCAGGGCCCGATTATCGACGGGGCACACTACCACCGGTAAAATTTAATAGAAATTTTCGTCTTCTTAAAACGCCTTATTCATGCAAAATTATTACCATGAATCAGGAAAAAATGTCTATTCTTTTTTACTGGTGAAAGTGTGCCCCGTTGGTAATCAGGCTCTGGCCACTCGCGTCGTTGCACAGTTCACACCGGCGACGAAAGGACTGGCGTACCCCCTCGAAGATTTCTGGTGTTGTGTTAATTTTGTTTGAGACAACAACAAGTCTAGCTACACGATCTTCAGCCGAGTCCACAGGTGTCTTTTGTAGTAAAGATTTCATGTGTCACCTCAAAAGAAAATGTCCAGTGGGTTGAGGTCCGGTGAGTGAGGAGGCTAAGCCACAGGTCCGCCACATTTGATCCACCGCGTGGGATATGTGGCATTCAAGATGTGCCGTACCGTGCTTGAAAAGTGTGGGCTACCGACTGCGCTACCGATCAGGACATCTTTCTTAGAATATATGCTACGTAGGCAGGTACAAAAGGACGTAAGAAGCGATGACTTGTTCATGCTCGACGCGTTTTGACTTTACTCTTTTCTGTCTCTCAGAGTGGAATGCGACCCTATGTTCCATGGTAACTATTGCTCGTCTGGATGGGTACTATCACCCCTTTTATTTTGTAAAAACAATTTAGATTCACCCTGTATATATATATTATTATTAAATATGAAGTTCATAAATTTGATTAAATTTAGCTTACCAGTGATATTCTCACATGTAAAAAAAAATGATATGAAAATGACAGCACATCTTTACTCTTTATTAATAATTTAATAAACACATTTGTTAATATTCGTAATTGCACAAATCTGTTCATAAAAATATCAATCTAATGAAATAACGACCATCACGCAATCAAACAAACATTCTTTTCTATTAATAAATTCATAACTGAAGATTATTAATATTTAAAAAAAATAAACGATGATAATGATTACGCTCGTTAGATAGAAAGTTTTAGGCACAAGAAAATCCGTTTAATGTGATTGTTTTTATTTATGTTATAACTTTATGTTTTGACACATTGCAGTACCGGCTGCTTCCCATGCGAGACCTTTTGTTAATACTTCTCAGTTGTAAGCTGTGCATAAAGAAAATTAAAACATGATAAATTATGTTAATGCAAATATTTAGGAATAAAAAAGGAAATGAATTGCAATAGAATATACAAGATATAAAACTTAAAATAAAAATAATCTTAGCCAATGGTTGTGTAAACAACTGTGAATTTATGCTTCAATGATAAAAATATTGCTTGTGAAAGTCGTAAAAGTTGAAATAAAAAATAAATTAATAACAGGAATTATATATTTTGATATCTAATGGTATCAAAATTTGAAGTTTGTTAGATATATATTTTTTATTTAATTTCATCATAAGTTTTTGAAGTCTCAAAATGATTAAATCTCTAATTAAATGTAACGTTTTGTATACCACTCTCAAAATTATCTCATTTTTTTATACTGAACGTATAAATAGTCATAGAAACTCCCTGAATTTATTTATTTACTTATTTCACGGATTTACACGTTTCAGACACTGGAGATTCCGAAAAACATATTTTTAGAAAAAAAAATTGCCGTCCGTCTGTGTGTCTGTGTGTTTGTATGTTTGTATGTTTGTGTGTTTGTAAACGCTCTATCTCCCGAACAAATTGAGATAGAGACTTGAAATTTGGTATGTACTTAGTATGTCACAATGGGAAGAAGCTTATTGAATTTCAGTCACCTCGATTATCCGGAACTATTTTTTTCGGACTCTCAAAATATTCGTTCTGATAAAAAGTGTATAAAAATTTTCCAAATTGTTTATTTTAAGGAGTGAATATAAAAGATAATTAAAAAACATAAATTTTGCATCAAGAATGAAGTCGATCGAATGATCAGTTGCCGAGATATTTGGAATCCTATTTCCACACTCTTCGATTTTTCATGACCCTGTATTTCATCCAAATTTCAATTCAAATATATATTTCAATTGGAAATGAGACGCTTAATCCGACGCAGTAAACTTTTAGTTAATATGATTATCATTTTTAGAGATATGAGGATGTTTCATTTACGCAATTCAGTAATAGAGCATTTAAAGTTTATGACGTCATCAAGCCACGATTTTATTCGAATTGCAATGCATTTTATAAGTAGTTTACAGGTTTTTCATTTTCATATTTTATATTATGCATATCCATGATGGGTAAGTAGTACAGTGGCCCCCAACGACTAGTTATACATCTAAGTACAATCGCGGGAGAAAAAAACGGGAGAACAACACCATGCATTTAAATCACCAAATAGTCCTAAAATAAAGAAAAATAGTCATTCTACTGAAAAGTATTTCTTCTTTATTTATATTTAAAAATAAATAAACTTAAAGGGTCGTCTTTATACAGAAATTGTACGAAACTCGGAAAATTTCAATCTGAACACATAATTTTCACATCATATTTAGATTTTTCGGTAAATTTTTACCTTAGAATATCAAAACGGAGGTCATTTGTTCATATAGTTTAGGAATTATGTGGATTTAATGTTTGGAACCGCTAATGTTAAAAACATTTGTTGCAAAACGGACTGCAATGCGAGTAGTTTTTTAAGCATAACTCGAAAACTATTGGACGAAATGAGCTGTAATTTTTAGTCGCATATTTGAAGCATCTGCAAATCTTTTTTTTTAATTAATAACTTACAAAACATAAGTTTTTTGATGATATATATATATATTTAAAAATTAATTTAAACCAACGAGTTCCAATAAAATCAAATCTATGAGACAAAAAATGTTAACACACAGTTGACTGAATGAAAAAAGGAAACACAGTTAATTGATTTTCAGTCATAACAATTGAATTGTTGTAGATGAAACAATCATAATATTTTTGGTTGTAGCGTTCTTTTAGAAATCATCAACATTCAATATCTCGAAACATACATACACACACACAAGTAATATATAAAATTACATGTTATGTAAAATAACAGAACTAGTGATTATGTGTGTGTATATATATATAGGTCATCTAGGAGAAAGGATACTTTATGAGCATAACAATTTTCATACATAAATTTAACCCCAAAATATTTATACTAATATCCATAGTTATTTTTTCATCTATTTTAAAATTTATGTAGGTGGTCGTATAGTCTTTCCCTTATCTGGTACTTAATTTATTTTATAAGAAGTAGGGGTAAGTTCCTGAATAATACAGTGTCCATAAATGATTGGCCTAGATTTACTTACCCCACAGCTTTTGGTTTATGAACATGACGAAAAATATTATTACATATTAGTAAAGTACAACTCAATTTTTTAATAATACGAAGGTAGGTCATTAAGTTACAAAAGATAATTAAATAATAACTTACAATGATTTTATTTCTCAACATATTCTCCACCCATATTTATGCACTTATATCACCGTTTTATCAGTGCCCCAACGCCAGCTGCATAAGATTCTTTGGGTTGTTGTCTCAGCCCCATTAGGACTTTAAGTGGAACCTTTTCATCATCTGTGAACATCAAAGGTTCAACTTTAAGTCCTAATGTGTCTGAGACAGCGACCCAAAAATTCTTATGCAGCTGGTTTTGGGGCGTTGATAAAACGGCGATATAAGTGCATAAATATTGGTGAAGAATATGTTGAGAAATAGAAATCGTTTTAAAGTGAATATCATTGTATGTTATTATTTAATTCTCTCTTGTAACTTACTTAATGACTTTCCCTCGTACAAACAAAGTTACATATCTGTAATATGTTTAAAGTAATGAGGTGATATTAATGGTAATTGATAAAATGAAAGAAGTTAATTGATGTAGCTTATAAATCTCTAAAGTGAATAAGATCCCCCCCCCCCCACACATAAATTCTCTTAATTATATAATTATATACAGCAAATGAAATCGTTATTAAGCAAATAACGATTATAAACAAATAATAATTAAAGTTAAAATTTTATCAAATTTTATCGAAACATTATTAGTGAATTATGCATATCTATCTATCTAACTGCGTACTCATAAATCATTAACAACTGCTTGATAAATTTGATAAAATTTTGATATTATTTGAGTTTTGATTTTAATCGTTATTTGATTAATAGCGTTTTGAGTTGCAACTTCACCTATATGTAACTTTGTTTGTGATATTAAAAAAACTTTTTGTGTGGTAATTTACGAATAGGTAATAATTTTGTTTCGTCCTATTCCCAAATCAAAGGTAATGAGGTAAGGATACCGGAACAATCATTTATGGGCACCCTGTATTATGACAGAGGATAGAAACACCCAATGTTTTGTTTCACAATTCCATGCCTATTTAGTGCCGTACCTTAAAGTAAATATTTCCAAAAAAGCTTTACATATATGTAAAGCTTCATATTATTAAGTAAATGACGCTTACTTTTAAATCAAGAACGGGGGATACATAAAAATTACGACCCTTTCTAGTTCAGTAATAGTACAAAATTAATGACAAATGACAATGTGCACAGCCATGGCGAGCAATTGAAATTAAAAAAGTATGCATCTGAATATTTTTATTAGGTGACAAATGCTACTATAATTTATAATTTATTGTGCATAATTTTATCCTAATGAAGAATACACTAATGGATTGTAACAGTCATTAAAATATAAGTTTTGTAAAAAAAAAAAATGTATATATTTTTTACAAAATAAAATTTATGTATAAATAAATTTTCAGATACACAAAATATATTATTGAATGAATTACATATTTATCGCATTTCTAAAATAAATTACGAAGTTAATAAAGAAATTTAGGTGTAACACGTAATGTAAGTATATATGTATATCCATCCATCTATTTAAAGCTAACCTGCTATTTCGTTTTTCGTGCAAAAATCGCTTTTATACGCATGCGCGAGCATTCAGCCAATCAGCTAAAGGCATTTTTTGTAAACTCCTGTCGAATTGGGCTCTATACGCATGCGTCAGCATTCAGCCAATCAAGTGAGAGGTTGTTACTGTCCAGAGGTCCTGAGACAGATTTGGAGCCAATGAGGTGAAAGGCTATTTCCTGTCTAGAGATCTTTAGGAAAGATGATTATGGCGTTAGCAATTTTCAAAGTTTCGAAGTTTGGATTACTATAAATATTAGGTATTTATTCATTTTATCTTTATTTATTTTGTTATATTGAGTACGAACATAGAAACACATATTTATCTCTGTGTTCATGATTGAATTCTTTGGATATGTTTTGGTTTCGTGTATTTTTTTTTTTTTTTAATGTCGTATGTATATTTTGCTACTTTAAATTTCTTAAACCAAAAAGTAATGGTCGAGTTTTTATTAGGATTTATAAAGCTGAAATTTACCTTTTTGAATATAATATTACAGATGTTTTAATAGTTGCATTCGGCTGTAAAAATTGACAAAAAATTGATTAAAAATTCGACCAGCAGTTGCATGAAAAAAAAAAAAAAAAGAACTTTCACTAGCATGGACAAATCCAGAAAATTGCTGCGTCGGCAGTTGTGTTTATATGTAAAAAAATAACAAAATTCATAGTTTAATCACAATAAAACATCGTGAAATTTATTGAATGGTTGCAGGGAAAAAAATCACAAAATTCAACAACCATTCGGGAAAATATAACAAAATTCTACTAATAACAGGAGCTTCTAAATAGCTTTACCACCTGTGCATTTTGATGATTTTGTTATGATAGTGTGTATGAATGTGTTTTGCATGAAATTTTTTGTTTTGTTGACAATTTTTTTAAAGGTTTTGGAACTTTAGTATGACAATTTATTGGTATTAATACTATTTGTCGGTTAATAGAAAAGCTTTCTAAAGATTGAAATACGATCAAATCTTAACAAAACTTGCAATGATTCAAATGGATTTAGATAGATAATTTTAGTATATGTGTATATATATGCAGTAGACTATCAATAAACAACAACAAAAAAGTGGCAACTAATTTTCAAACTTTTATATATAATCAAAACTTTTCAATATTTTACAGCCGAATGCAACTATTAAAACATCTGAAATATTATATTAAAAAAATGAAATTTCAGCTTTACCAAGTAAAAAATAAACTACTTAAAAAAAAAAAAATCCTACTAAAAATTCGACCATTACTTTTAGGTATAAAAATTTTAATGTAGCAAAATACATACAGCATAAAAAGAAGAAAAAATACACCAGAATGTATATAAAGCATGCTTTACAATTATATTATGTGCAGTAAATAATTTCGCAAACAATATACGAAGAATCAAAACATATCCGAAGAACTCGATCGTGAACACAGAAATAGATATGTTGCTATCTTCAATGATTCAATAAAATAAAATAAAGATAGAATGAAAAACTACCTAAAAATATAATAATCTAAACTTGAAACTTAAAAACTCAATCAAACGTGATAAATTGTACACAATTGTCATTATACCAGGTGACAGTCGATGCAGAATTCATTTATATACACTACACACTTTATTGATACGATAACCATTTTGTCAGGACAAAATTAGCACTTGCCTATCAGCGAGCAATATTGAAAATTGGCGATTGACTTTATTGCCACCTAAAGGGAAAAATAAGCATTCGGCGATAAAACTTGAAAAACTAGCGATTAAAAATATGGAAAAAACTGGTCAAATGCCGGATTTTCTGATTTTCTTTTTTTGCTTTGCGTTTTTTCTGCATCTGTTTGACAAAATTCATGATTTTTCATCACCCGATCAATGAAATTAATGATTTTGCCACACCTGATGAACGAAATTTACGATTTTTATGCACTCAATTGAAGAAATTCGTGATTTTTATGTGCCCACTTGACTAATTTGTGATTTCCCTCACCCACTTCACTTGATTAATTAGTGATTTTTACGTGCCTGTTCTTCAAAATTCCTTATTTTTATGCACACGATGGACGAAATTCATGATTTTTACATGCCTGATAAACAAAACTCATGATTTTTACACGCTGGATTAAGGATTTTTTTTTTTTTTTGCACTTGACCGATGAAATTAAGTATTTTCATGCACCTGATAGACAAAATTCATGATTTTTATGTGCTGATAGAGGAAATTAATGATTTTTACGTGCCCGATCAACTAATTTCTTGATTCTTATGTGACCGTTTGAAGAATTTTGTGAATTTTAGGTGACCGATAAATGAAACTCATGATTTTTACACGCCCGATTGATGAAAAAAAAATTCTGCACCCAACCGACGAAATTAAGGATATTTATGCCCCCAATAGACGAAATTTATGATATTTATGTACCGATAGATGAAATTAATGATTTTTTCAGTGATCCTACGACATAATTTGTGTTTTTTCAGCAATCATTTGATGAAATTCACGTTTTAACTACAATCCTTTGACGAAATTCGCATTTTTTCCACTATCCTTTGACGAAATTTGCGTTTTTCTCTGATCCTTTAATGAATTTTTCTTTTTTTGTGATCCTTTGACGATATTCGCACTTTCTCTGTTGCCTTTTGACGAGATTCATGTTTTTTCAACAATCCTTTCACGAAATTTGTGTTTTTTCAGTGATACTTTGAAGAAATTCGCATTTTTCACACGATCGTTTATGAAATTCGCGTTTCCCAGCGATTCTTTTATAAAATACATTTTATTCTGCAATTTTTAGATGAAATTTGGTAAAAGATTACGAAATTAAGTATTTTTATGCACCTGATAGACAAAATTCATGATTTTTATGTGCTGATAGAGGAAATTAATGATTTTTATGTGCCCAATCAACTAATTTCAGTGATCCTTTGAAGAAATTCGCATTTTTCAGCGATCCTTTGAAGAAATTCGCATTTTTCTCACGATCGATTATGAAATTCGCGTTTCCCAGCGATTCTTTTATAAAATACATTTTATTCTGCAATTTTTAGATGAAATTTGTTAAAAGATTACGAAATTAAGTATTTTTATGCACCTGATAGACAAAATTCATGATTTTTATGTGCTGATAGAGGAAATTAATGATTTTTACGTGCCCGATAAACTAATTTCTTGATTCTTATGTGATCGTTTGAAGAATTTTGTGAATTTTAGGTGACCGATAAATGAAACTCATGATTTTTACACGCCCGATTGATTAAAAAAAAATTCTGCACCCGACCGACGAAATTAAGGATATTTATGCTCCCAATAGACGAAATTTATGATATTTATGTGCCGATGGATGAAATTAATGATTTTTTCAGTGATCCTACGACATAATTTGTGTTTTTTCAGCAATCATTTGACGAAATTAACGTTTTAACTGCAATCCTTTGACGAAATTCGCATTTTTTCCACTATCCTTTGACGAAATTTGCGTTTTTCTGTGATCCTTTAATGAATTTTGCTGTTTTTGTGATCCTTTGACGATATTCGCACTTTCTCTGCTGCCTTTTGACGAGATTCATGTTTTTTCAGCAATACTTTGACGAAATTTGCGTTTTTTCAGTGATCCTTTGAAGAAATTCGCATTTTTCAGCGATCCTTTGAAGAAATTCGCATTTTTCTCACGATCGTTTATGAAATTCGCGTTTCCCAGCGATTCTTTTATAGAATACATTTTATTCTGCAATTTTTAGATGAAATTTGGTAAAAGATTACGAAATTAAGTATTTTTATGCACCTGATAGACAAAATTCATGATTTTTATGTGCCGATAGAGGAGATTATGTGCAGAGAGGATAGATTTTTCTCACGATCGTTTATGAAATTCGCGTTTCCCAGCGATTCTTTTATAAAATACATTTTATTCTGCAATTTTTAGTTGAAATTTGGTAATAGAGAGTGATCTTTTGGTGAATTTTTTTTTTTTTGCTTATCTTTCATGATCCTTTCGCATAATTCATGTTTTTCCCTGTGGCCTTTTAACGAAATTCATGTTTTTCCATAATCCTTTGATGAAATTTGTGTTTTTCCCACAATCATTTGATGAAATCGGCAATTTTTTTTTTGCGAAGATTGATATGTGTAGGCACTGAGTTCTACGGTGTATTGTGCATTCTTTTAAACATGTAACTTATCGGTTCAAAACAATTGATGTAATTCAGAAACAGTTGTAATACTTTTGTGGGAGGGAAGAGGCGCGAATAAAATTAAAAAATGCAGCCATGTCAAAAATTATGGGGGGGGGGGGGAGTGCATTTTGCCCACACTGCGCTGAAACTTTTCTAAATTTTGCTGACACCACGCATATGATATATCATTTGAATGGCATGTGACCGCTTTTTCATTTTATGCATCTCCCGTGTCCATCCTCCCCCACTTTGCCCCCCCAAGGGTGTACTTTTTAAAATTTTGCACACACCCTTCATGTTGCATATCGTTGGAAGGGTCTTTGACTGCTTATTCATGTTATGCATCTTCGGTGTCCATCCGGCCACTCCCCCCCCCCCCAAGGGTTGCACTTTTCTAGATTTTGTTGACAACCCTCATGTCATATATCATTGGAAAGGTCTGTGACCGCTTATTCATATTATGTATCTCCGATGTCCACCCCCCCCCCCCTATGCCTCCAAGGGGGTACTTTTCTAAATATTGCACACACCCCTCATGTGATACATCGTTGGAAAGGTCTGTGACTGCTTAATCATATTATGCATCGCCAATGTCCTTCCACCACCTTTGCCCCCCAAAGGGGGCCCATTTCTAAATTTTGTTGACACCCCTCATGTCGTATATCGTTGGAAAGGTCTGTGACTGCTTAATCATATTATGCATCTCCGGTGTCCTTACCCCCCACTTTGCCACCCCAATTGGGGTACTTTTCTAAATTTTGCCAATATCAATTATATGATATATCGTTGGAAAGGTCTGTGACCGCTGAATCATAATATGTATCTCCAGTGTCCATCCCCCCACTTTGCCCCCCCAAGGGGGTACTTTTCTAATTTTTGCACACACCCATCATGTTACATATCGTTGGAATGGTCTTTGACTTCTTATTCATGTTATGCATCTTCAGTGTCTATCCCGCCACTTCCCTCCCCCCAAGGGGTGCACTTTTTAAAATTTTGTTGACACCCCTCATGTTATATATCGTTGGAAAGGTCTGTGACTGCTTAGTCATATTATGCATCTCTGGTGTCCTTACCCCCACTTTGCCACCCCAATTGGGGTACTTTTCTAAATTTTGCCAATATCACTCATATGATATATCATTGGAAAGGTCTGTGACCGCTGAATCATAATATGTATCTCCCGTGTCCATCCCCCCCACTTTGCCCCCCCAAGGGGGTGCTTTTCTAAATTTTGCACACACCCATCATGTTACATATCGTTGGAATGGTCTTTGACTTCTTATTCATGTTATGCATCTTCAGTGTCCATCCCGCCACTTCCCTCCCCCCCAAGGGGTGCACTTTTTAAAAGTTTGTTGACACCCCTCATGTTATATATCGTTGGAAAGGTCTGTGACTGCTTAGTCATATTATGCATCTCCGGTGTCCTTACCCCCACTTTGCCACCCCAATTGGGGTACTTTTCTAAATTTTGCCAATATCACTCATATGATATATCGTTGGAAAGGTCTGTGACCGCTGAATCATAATATGTATCCCCCGTGTCCATCCCCCCCACTTTGCCCCCCACAAGGGGGTACTTTTCTAAATTTTGCACACACCCATCATGTTACATATCGTTGGAAGGGTCTTTGACTGCTTATTCATGTTATGCATGGCGCTGCTTATTCATGTTATGCATGAGTGGTCCATCCCGCCACTCCCCCCCCCCCAAGGGGTGCACTTTTCTAAATTTTGTTGACACCACTCATGACATATATCGTTGGAAAGGTCTGTGACCGCTTAATCATATTATGTATCTCCTATGTCCCCCCCCTTTGCCTCCAAGGGGGGGTACTTTTCTAAATTTTGAACACACCCTTCATGTGATATATCGATGGAAAGGTCTGTGACCGCTTATCATATTATGCATCTCCCGTGTCCATCCCTCCTCTAGAAAGTTCATCAAGAGACAGCAAAAAAAAAATCTCATTTTCCATTCAATCGTTGCAATTGGCGAGTGTGACTATTAAGTTTGGCAATAAAGTCAATCGCCAAATTTCAGTATTACTCGCTGAGTGGTGAATGCTAATTTTTTGCTATATCACAAACTGTATTTAGATGCACTATAATGACAAAATCGTTATTGGATCAGTAGATGGAAAAGTGTGTAGTGTATATAAATGCCTTTTGCATTAACTGACATCTTATAATGACAATTGTGTATGATTTATCACTGTTGTGCCATGGTTTTCTATGTACTGGCACAACAGCGCTAAATGTGTCAGATTTATTTATTTAAATTATTCGGCAAAAGTTTCAAACATTTTAAAGCAGCTATGATATTTATTTTTATGGTATTGTCAAGTTGTTTGCCGTCAAATTTTGACGGGTTCCATCTAGTATTTAATAATAATAAACAAGGGAAAATATCACAAATCCTCAGTATTTATCAAATATATATTTTTAATGTTTTATATTATGCAGAACCTATAAAACATTAAAAATATATGTATTCTGCCAAAAATTGATTACCCTGTTTCGTAAACGTGTTTTGTAATAAATGTTTAGTTTAAACTTATATTACAAACACCCACATATATAATTTTTTTTTTTTAAGACGAAAAGTAATTCTAGAAATTAAGTTCAATAAATTTCACGAATGCTTAGAATTTACCTTCGGAAGTAAAAATTTTATATCTAAAAAATCACTTCCTTCCATGTAAAAAAAAAAAAAAAAAAAAAAAAAAAGGAACACCACTTATCAAAAGCAATGCCACTGAAAACTTCCGGTACTTGATACATGACGAATTACTTCCTGTTCTAAATACTACCAAAATAGATAAATAAAAAAATGTTTGATGCACTTGGAAGTAATATTATTTATTGAAAAACGAAATATACTGCAGTTTTATGAAATTGTGTTAAAATTATTCTACATCTGAAAGATTGTAACTTTTATATAAGAATTCCAGTTTTCTTTATCTAAAAGCAAAATGTGAATCTTTAGAAATATTGCAAATTTAATTTAAAATAAAAAGCTATTTTTTCATTAAATGTTAAGATTTTGCTTAGGTTTATATATATATATATATATATATATATATATATATATATATATATATATATATATATATATATATATTGTAACCAAACAAAAACATGTGAGTATGTGAAAAAAAAATCACGTTATTTAAGTTGTAATATGGAATTTTAAGTTTATACCATTTGTAAGCATAAAACATCAGAAAAAAGACTTTGAACTTACGCCAGTAAAACTCCAAAATGTTGTCCATTTTATACAGTTTCTGATAACTTGAAAACTAATGAATAAAACTGAAAAATTTGTCGATATAATTATTTTAAAAAAAACAATAAACACAATAGCGTCCTTTCTGATTATATAATCCAATACGTATGTAATGTGAATCGAGTCTATCAATAAAATTTTCCATCTTATTTACCACTAGCAAGCTACGCCCGCTGCGCTGGTCAGTTTCTACAAATGAACCTTGAAGCAAACAAAATATATCGTTTAATTTGACCTTGTATTTGAAAGCAATCTGTATATTTACCTGGAATATCCTTACACATTACTGAAAAATGACGTGATTGCGCTATTATATTTTCTAATGTGCAGTCAAAATTTTAGCTGTTAAGGACCAACTCTTTTATTTGGTCATTTACAGTTAAGGTTTGCTAAAGAATGATAAAACTATATGCAATATACTAAAACCATCACTAAAAATTATCGAACTAACAATGCAAACTAATTAACAAAATCCATTCAGTAGAAGTTTTTATAAAGGCTAATCTTTTATAATCGGGTTCATCTGATTATAGAACTTTTCCACGTAATTCTAAAACAGAACAATATAAAATATACTAAAACCATCCTTACAAATTATCTACTTAACAATGCAAGTCGCAAAAAATACGCCCAGTAAAAACTTTCAAAACGGCTAATCTTTCGGAATCGGGTTCTGCTGACTGTATAACCTTCACACAACTGTTTGACTAAGCAGCGTAGAACAATATGTAGTACATTAAAACCATTCCTGAAATAGCATCTGACTAACAATACAATTCTCATCAAAATCCGTCTAGTAGAACTTTTAAGGCTAATCTTTCATAATCCGAATCAAATACTGAAAAAGCTAATATTTGATAAAAAAAATATTACCTGATTTTCGAATTTCCCCCTATAATTCCTTTCTTTTTTTTAAATAAAATTAATAACAGCTTTTTCTTTTATTTTTCCAGCTGTATAGCCATTTCAATTCTTTCTGCATCCAAAAAAAAAAAAAAAAAAAAAAAAAAAAGACACCTTTTGGCTTAAAATCAAATTGTTTAGGATCAAAAGTAAAATCAAAATCGCCAAAAACAAAAGATAAATCGCGAAATATTGTTTCGATAGCAATCTTGCCCCTTGAATAATTTTTTAAGCATTGCGAACATTCCCAATCATGTTTAAATTAAATATTTTCGTTTTATAATATTCTCTCATCAAAACTCTTTTTTCTTTCTTTTTCTTTTTTTTAAATTAATTTAACACAGTTTTTCTTTTATTTTTGGAGATGTATAGCCTTTTCATTTCTTTCTGCAACAATAATGATCGCCAAAAAAATAGCAATGGTAACCTTTTCGGCCAAAATAACAAAACTTTCTATCATAATTCTATAACTAATCTACGTAGAACGTCGTGTTATACATATAAACCTTCCTCTTGAATCACTCTATCTATTAAAAAAACCGCATCAAAATCCGTTGCGTAGTTTTAAAGATTTAAGCGTACATAGGGATATAGGGACAGAAAAAGCGACTTTGTTTTATACTATGTAGTGATTAGCTAGTTCTAGATGCTTTTTTACTTTATTGGAAACTAGTGGTTAATAAGAGAAAGAAATTTTATACTGGGGGAGTGGGGAGAGGGTTCCAACCATATGGATTTCAATGGTGACGGAAAAAAAGGGGCTTCGATTTATGAATCTTTAACCACTTGGAGACGAGCGACACGTATACGTGACGCATAAGATGATCAGAATCCTCGATTATTCCCACCAGTTATTTTTTATTGTAAGCTTTGCTTTATTTAATGACAGTATTTCTGCGATTCAATTAGGCAAAAATTTCTGTTTTGAAAAACCGGTGGTAAAAGATTAAAAATTCTGTAAAGGTCGCTCCTCGCGAAGGGGTTAATAGTCGAATTATTACTTATTAATTAATATTTCAAAACATATCTGTCAACTTATTTGTCATATTTCAAAACATAAAATGTGCATGCGTAATACGTTTATGAATTTACAAAATGTCATATGAAATAGATATCAGTGAAATACATAAATTACTGTGCTAGTGTTTTGGCATGCAACTTAAATCATACTATTTTTAAACTGTAAGTCTGTGGTTCGTTGTTATAGCATCACGAAAAAAACTACTGCATAGTTTTAATGGGGTTTTCCTTAAAATAAAGCTTGATGTGCAATGTATTTTTTGTGGATTTTGTTGCAGAATTTGCGACTATAAAATAAAATCAAGCATAAAATTTAACATCAGCCTTGAAATATAGGCACCGCGATTCCCTTCTTATAAAATTAAGGGTAAAGTACTTAGTTATTACTGTATTTATCTAAATCAAAGTGTAGTAATTGATGTCTAAACTAAAAATGAAGCAATTGAACAATGAAAACTTCCTCAACGATAAGTTAATTAAGATTAAAATTTAATGAATAAATTTAATGAATTATTTATAAAAAAGAAACATCAATGTTCGAAAGAGTTTTTTTCACGACTGTGCCAGAAAGGTATTGTAAAATACTTAAATTACAAAGATTAAAAAATAGCAACTCTTCTTAAACTTTTCAGCAGTTCAATCTTATATATAAGTTTATTGGTATTTTCGAGTTAAATTGGCCCCCACAATTTCGATTACGACAAGGTTGGATACATAAGGATACATATGCTTATATATACATCATATATACACATATATATTCCCCAAACACTCATATATGTGCCATGTTCATCATTAAATACACATTATTTACGTCTTATGTGTCAATATACATTTTATACATCTTATATACACATGTGATATATATATATATATATCATATATGCGTCATATACAACTATAACTTGCTCCTATACATCACAAAATGTTACATACATCATATATTATTATAATGTCACAATGCTTTATAATTCGATAAATCTTGGTCGCTTGGAGATTGATCCTTGGGGGCTACTATAACCTGAAAGTACACATTTATTTAACGTGAGTCAAGGAATATGGTCGTATATATAACTTTTCATATTTTACTGCATGGGAGTAAAAACGTATGTGTAAATTGTACTGGAGGTTTATCAAGGAGCTAGTGCCATCTATTGGCAATATTTTAAGATATTTTTCAACTTGATTATCATGTAGGAATGCTGCAATTCTCAAATTGCAGGCTGTTGCACAACTTGAACCTTTTAAAAATAAAACTCACCTACACGGTACTTGATGTAATGAAAAAACGTAAGAAAATATTAAAGAGGAGCTCAACACATTTTGAACATTCTAGCCTGAATCGAGATTTGAACCGGACATCTCTTCACTTGTAGCCGCGACGTTCTGTTCACTCGACAATCAGTCGGATATGCTCATCATGTAAAATATAATATTTAGCGTTCCTAGAATTACTTGTACTTATTAGCTGTTGAACAGTTTCATTTTTTGGAAAATTGAAATACGGATTAAAACTAGTCGTTGGGGGTCACCGTAATACTTACCCAACATGGATATGCATAATATAAAATATGAAACTACAACATGCGTAAACTATTTATAAAATGCAATGCAATTTGAATAAAATCGTGGGTTGATGACGTCATAAACTTTAAATGCTCTATTACTGAATTGCGTAAAAGAAACATCCTTATAACTCCAAAATTGATAATCCTATTAACTAACGGTTTACTGCGTAAGATTAAGCGTCTCATTTTCAAATAAAATATATCTTTGAATTGAAATTTGAATGAAATACAGGGTTATGAAAAATCGAAGAGTGCGGGAAATAGGATTGCAAATATCTCGGCAACTCATTATCCGGTCGACTTCAATCTTTATGCAAAATGTACGTTTTTTTTATTGTCTTTTATATTCACTCCTTGAAATAAACAATTTCAAAAATTTTTATGTACCTTTTATCAAAACGAATATTTCGAGAGTAAAAAAAATAGTTCCGGATAATCGAGGTTACTGAAATTCAATAAGCTTCTTCCAATTATTACATACTAAGTACATACCAAGGTTTCAAGTCTTTATCTCAATTTGTTCGGGAGATAGAGCGTTTACAGACACACACACACAGACACACAGACAGATGGACGTTCAAATGTTTTTTTTTCTAAAAATATGTTTTTCGATATCTCTAGCATCTGAAACGTGTAAATATGTCAACAAATTTTTTTTTCGATTTTCAAAACGATTACAAGACGTATCCTATTCTACGTATGATGGGTTAGTAAAATGAAGAAGATTTTTTAAAAGTAAAGAAGAAGAATATTGGGTTTTATATAATTATATTACACAATTTAACAGTGTCAACTGCCATAAAAACAAAACATAATAAATGGACATTGGGCTGACTTGAAAAGTATAATTATATACAAGAATAGTTAAAAGTCAGTTTTAATAAAAATTTCCCCATTAATTAAAATTTATTAAAAAATGTGATAAATGTATTTTTTACTGTGGATATCTATTCAATATTGTGCGATAAATATACTTTGAAATGTATATGAATTATATAAAAAATTCAAGAATTAATTGAAAGATCGAACTTTATTAAAATGCTCTGTAGCATCTTAAGTAGGTTAGAAAACATGACAAAATAAATTAACGTTGCAGAAAGTACAAAAATTAAAAAAGAAAAAAACCTAAAGAAACTTTAGATTTTAGAGCTTAATTAAAAGGCTGAAATTTATTAAAAATAAACACTAATATTTTATTTGCCTTTCACATGGTAAATGTTTCCTAAAAAATGATTTTCTTAGTTAAGAAGAAGCAGTACTTAATGCGTTTATGCTATTAAATATAGTGTCAACCGAGATACTATTTTTTTCTGTTTTTAATAAATTCTTTCCTTGCTTAATAACAACTGGGAAAGAAGAAAAATATATTAAAATATTTTAAGTTATTTATCACAATTTAAAGTAAAGATAAAAGAGCTTATCTTTAAATGACGTAACTTTGGATACATTTTTTAGTATTCTGTATCTCGAAAAAAAATAACGGATCCCTTATAGGATCACTTTCTTGTCTGTCTGTCTTAGAAGACCATTTTCATTTTCAGAAAAGACTGAAGGTATCAAGTAAAAATTAATTTCAGAAAACAAAGTCCACGGCTCCTTCGTTTTGTGAAAATTTCGAGCTTTTAACTCAATTCAATAAAAAGTTACGCCATTAAAACAACTTTTTTTATACATACTCACTCTCTAAACTTATAGGGTACTTCCCGTTGATATATAATCTTGAAATTTGACACGAAGGAAGGTATTATAGCACATGTAAAGGAAACAAATCCGAACATCATTAATTTATAGTTCTATGTCGATTTATTTCATGACAAACTCGTCTGACCGTCTGTCTGTCAAGACCGTATATTTTTCAGGAAAAGCGGCTGAGTAAACTGATCTAACGGATCGATTCTGTAACACATATTGCTTAGAACAATGTCTTGGCGCACCGAACGGTCATTCTGAATGCATACATTTTGCAATCTTAGATGTCCTATTGATTATTGTTTGTAAGTTGGCATAGAATTTGTTGGATAATGTTTAATGGCAAATGGTTGGTTGGATAATGATTAATTACAAACGCTTCGTTGGATAATGGTTAATGACAGATGATTGGTTGGATATTTTTAAGGGCACCTTTTGTCATTAAATAGTATTAAACAAGTTGGAAATTGTACGTCAAACGTTACAAACGAGGTGCGTTCGTACGCACGTTTTAGAATTAAATTCATGATCTCCCGTGCGTAGAACGGGTTAAACAGCTAGTTAAGTATATATTTTATGACACTGTTCATACAAATATCTTAACTAGTTATATAAATATTCAGATATATATGTATCAGCTAGTTATATAAATATTCAGATCTTGATGATTTTTAATTCTGTGAAATGAATTATATCGTCTGCAGATTAATTTCTGTCATAAAATAAGTATCTCGGTCGCTTGACGATTAAACTTCGGAAGCTCCTATAACAAAAAAGCACCGATTAAAAAAAAAAAAAAATTCAAATTTCTTAATAAATATTTTTATTAATATCTCCTAAAGTTTTGATTCGATTTTAATGAAATTTGAAATGTCTCGACAAAATTCTGCAAAGATAATATATTTTAAATTGCAAACCATTTGGTTGGGTAGTTTTTGCGTTGTTATATGCGGACAGACAGACAGACGGACGGACAGATAGACGGACAGACAGACAGACAGACGGACGGACAGACGGACGGACCAAACGACGACTATAGGTGCTGCGTATTTATATAATTACGAACGCACCTAAAAAAGTCCTTACGGCCTGTACCAGGAGGAAAAGGTAGCTTTCATATTCCATGATTTTTAAAAATTGAACTCATTTTACTCAAACACCCGAAGCTAAAATGCTTGGAACCCGACTATAGAAGATTTAATCCCGGTTTTCGTTAATACTTAATTTGAATGCGAATTTCAGCATGAGAGTGACAGCATAACAAAACTCAAATTGTTTCAAAATGTCAGCCGCCCTAGAATTTAAAACTGCCATATATCAACCATTTTTTAAGATAAAGCCAAAACAAAAAATGTTCTGGAATCCTTGTATCACGATCTAACACTTAACGAAAACAACTTTTTCCATTTATAATTTGTTATACATATTTTTGAATTTTTTGAATTTTTTGAATTTTTTTTTAAATTAACTTGCTGCCATTTTGAAACAAGAGGGCACATGAAGCTGGCCAATGAACTCGATGGAGACCTTGGTATGTTCTGTATACATGACCAGTGACATTCATATCGGTTCATAAATACGAGAGTTACAGCCTAACAAATATCAGATTGTTTCAAAATTTCAGCCACCCTAGAATTTTAAACTGCCATATCTCAGCCATTTTTTAAGATATAGCCAAAACAAAACATGTTCCAGAATCCTTGTATCACGTTCTAACACTTAACGCAAACAACTTCTGGATTTACAATTTTTTTGTACATCTTTGTGAATTTTTAAAAATTAAAAACTTTTTAACTGGCCACCATTTTGAAACAAGATGGTGCACGAAGCTGGCCAAAGAACTTGGTTGAGACCTTGGTATGTTCTGTACTCATAATATCAGTCACATTCATATCGGTTCATAAATACGAGAGTTACAGAATAACAAATATCAGATTGTTTCAAAATCTCAGCCACCCTAGAATTTCAAACTGCCATATCTCAGCTATTTTTATGATATAGCAAAACTAAACATGTTACAGAATCCTTGTATCACGTTCTAATATTTAACAGAAACATTTTTTTCAATTTATAATTCTTTCGTACATTAAGAAAAAAAAGAAATCAAAATCTTTTAACTGGCCGCCATTTTGAAACAAGGTGGCGGATGAAGCTGGTCCACGAACTCGGTCGAGACCTTAGTATGTCCTATACACATACTCAGTCACATTCGAATCGGTTCATGAATAAGAGAGTTACAGCATGACATACTTCAGATATATATATGTTGATTTATGGATATATATATATATATATATATATCCATAAATCAACATTTGAAAAGAGGGTGGTTTGGGGTCTGGGGGTCATGATCAGTGAAATTATACAATTTTTTTTTGGAATTGCTTTCCTCCGAACGGCTACAATAGGTAGCTTTTTGTAATGAAAGCTACCTAAAACTTGAAACGTTTCCTTATCATTGAGTTAAATATAACTTAAAATATCTTACATTGTTCTTGTTTTTATAGTCCATTGAAATTGCATATTTCCCAATAAGTCACCCTATTAACTACTGAAGATACTTCTAAAACTCCAAGCTTCACTTTTAAGAAAATCATTATAATAACTTTATTACTTTTTATAAATATTATTATTGTAGATTTTTATCCAAACATAACATTGATATCTGGGGAAAATACTGTAAAAATTATAATTATATAAAACCAGCTCTCTTACTTATAAAAAATCATAGTCTGATTCTGTAGAGAAATGCTTTTCCGAAACAAGGATCAAAATGCTACAGAATGAGCACTAAGCATCAAAATATACGTTGAACTGTAAAGTGGATGATAAAGATATAAGAGCAGATTTAAACCCTCTGGAACGCGTTTTGCATTCAGATATAGTCGTACACGTGTAAAAGAAAAATATCTGTCAATAGTAAACTCAGTAAAAGATGTGAATTTAGTTTATGTTTAACTTGCTAAACTTTATAATAAGAGATTATAATAAGAGGTTTTTCCTTGCTAACTTTGAGAAAAGTGAAGATATTACAATGAAAATTCAAAAACTTTGACTTTGCTTTATTCGGAATGTGATAACGTATAAACAAGTGTTAAAAATTTGTGCTATCCGTGCTCAAGCAACACGAATTCGAGACGAATGACAGTGCATGCAGTATACCCGATTGAATTATTACGTTTTTCGAACACTTTATGTGATTTTATCACATTCAGAGCCACTGAGAGTGAGAGCGCCGCAGGTAGATATTCGAAAGCGGGACCCTAAGTACGGTAATTGCAACTATATATATAGATAAGCATTAATTATTATAATTACCAACAAAAACATTTACACATTCACGTGAACAGCGCCCAAAAACTGCATAGTTGAACACACAAATCAGAAATAAGCCAGCAACAAAATGTATTTGGCCTGAACTAGCAACCTCCCCCCCCCCTCCCACTCACCACACAAGAAAACACAAAAATACAAAAAAACTAGTCGTTGGGGGCCACCGTAATACTTACTCATCATGGATATGCATAATATAAAATATGAAAATAAAACATGTGTAAACTGTTTATAAAATGCATTGCAATTTCAATAAAATCAAGGCTTGATGACGTCATAAACTTTAAATGCTCTATTACTGAGTTGTGTACGAGAAACATCCTTATAACTCTAAAAATGATAATCCTGTTAACAAACAGTTTACTGCGTCGGATTAAGCGTCTCTTCACTAATTAAAATATATCTTTGAATTGAAATTTGAATGAAATACAGGGTCATGAAAAATCGAAGAGTGTGGAAAATGTGATTACAAATATCTCGGCAACTCATGATCCGACCGACTTCATTCTTAATGAAAATTTTTTTTTTTTTTTTTATTGTCTTTTATATTAACTCCTTAAAATAAACAATTTCGAAAGTTTTTATACATCTTTTAATTGAACGAATATTTCAAGAGTCCAAAAAAAATAGTAAATAAGCTTCTTCCCATCATTAAATACTAAGTACATACCAAATTTCAAATCTCTATCTCAATTTGTTCGAGAGATAGGGCGTTTATAGACACACACACAGACAGACGGACGGTAATTTTTTTTCTAAAATATTTTTTTCGGAATCTCCGGTGTCTGAAACGAGTAAATCCGTCAATTTTTTTTTTTCGATTTTCAAAACGATTACAAGATTTAACCTATACTACGTATGATAGGTAAGTAATAAAAAAATTACAAGAATAAAATCACGGAAAACTAAACCAAAAACAGGCTGTGGCGTTGTCGGCAGTGGGTTAAATTAAAAATGGCAACCAAGCACTCTAGACAAAAATAAAATGCATTCGTGGCAGTAGGTTTCGGTCAGAACGCTGCGTAGCAAAATCAAACTGTACAAAGACATATTTGAAGGCTACATAACAGACGCTCCCCCACCGGACCTTACGCGACAATATTAAAAGATTGCTTCACCAGGAACACAGCACTGAATCAGCTAGAGATGAAATAAATGTCCCTTAAAAACACCGAAAAGACCACAACTCGTTTTTTTCCGTGGTTTTATTATTGTAAGATTTTAGTTTTTTAAGTTGTATTTTTGTGTTTTCTTGTTTGGCGAACGGGGAAAGTGATAGTTCAGTCCAATTATATGTTTTTCCTGTATTATATATATATATATATATAAGAATTTTGGCTACCAGTGGCGTCCTGTGAAATTGCAGGTATAGCCATTCCATTATTGCACTTCTGCTGATGTTATATTAGTAGATGGATTTCTTCGGTTTGCTTTTCTATAAGTTGCGTAAATATTAACACATGTGCATTTTATCCGACTAAAATTCTGACTTTTAAATTTCTTTACCTACATTATTTTTTTTACTACTGCTAGTTATATTTACTTACAAATTTTGCTTATGAAAGATACTCGAGCGTATTTTTTTCTTATGTTAGTTAAAAAACAGAACCAAAGGCAGGACCTTTTAAGACAGTCGGATCCCGGTAACTGGTATCTATTCTACCTTCCTTCTCTATGGGCATGATGATATTAAAAAAGAAGCAAGATTAGACTTTTTAAATTTTCATTACATTATATTTACTTTTCTTAAAGTTATTAATGACAATTAGACTTTAATGAAAGTGGAGCACCGTGTATTTTTGACCGAAAAAGCAGGTTGCGAAACAAAATGCTCTATGTTATTATTGCTTAGGTTTGTGATACTGGCCTACCTGCGAATTAGTGGAGAGATATTCTGAATACACCTGTAGAGGTGTAGGTTTCATATCCTTACTATACTAAGATTACTTTACGCTGTTATAAAAGATAAATGTTTCTTGATCTAGCAAGAAATTTTATGAAAAAATAATAAAATCTTTTTTTGAATTACCCACAGTTCCAAAAAGCATTTCGTTATTTTCAGAAACCAATAGATTTTAAAGATTTAAGGAAGCATTTTTGAAACAAAAGTTTATTTTTCTGCCCGTAATTTTAGGAAGTGTTTCCGAAGTAGTTTTTACAGCATATTCATCAGTTTTTTAAGCCGATATAAACACAAAATATCCATTATTCGGATGCTATCAATTCTGAAATAGCAATTTCCAGCTTTGTAGCAAAATTCATACACGCAAGAATAACGAAATAATGTTCATTTTACGCTGTTAATTTAACATGTTTGGTGGTTGAAATTGTATTTGAACATGAAAATGTTTACTTGGGAGTTGCTAGCATCCAAAAAACTGATAATATATGTTGATATCGATTTGATAAAACTGACAAATACACTGTAAAAGCTACTTCGTAAAGTTTTCATAAAATTACGGGCAGCAAAAGGGAGTTTTCTTTCCGAAATGCTTCCGTTAAATCTTGAAAAAATATTGGTTTGTGATGATAAAGGAATGCCTTTCGGAATCATAGATAAAATGGATGAGGTTATATTACCTTCATCAAAATATATTCATCAAAATATATTCTTTCCGAATGCAGTTTGTTTTTCTCTTATATTTACAAACATTTCACTTTTATCGAAAGAAGTATTTATTTTCGCAAAGTATTTATTAGAAGTATTTATTTTCGCTTTTAATTCGCTCTTCGATTTTCACCCAAGAAATTTGTAACAAGAGGTCACATACTCTACAGGTGGGTCAAAAGTCCCGCATCACAGGAGTTTTTTAATTTTTTAATTTTTTAATTTGGTTTTTAATTTTTTTTTAATTTTTAGGTGACAATGCTGACTACTGAAGAGCGTGTAGAGTTTGCTGTATGGGGTTACCTTAAATCGACAGTTTACAGTGAGAAAATCAGGGATAAAAACCATTTGCGTGAGCGAATTGGTACTGAGTGTAGTGCCATTACGCCAATGTTAGTGGCCAACATTCTGAGGAACATGAACGATCGCCTGCAGTTGGGTTTTGACAACGGAGTCAATCATATTGAGAACATATTGTAACAGTACATGTGTTTCCTATGATGCGGGACTTTTGGCCCACCCTGTATTTTATTTACACTAACAAATGTAAATGTAAGTATTGCTTTTCTCAAACAATAGTCTCTTCAATCTTCACCTAAGAAATTTATAACAAGAGGTCACATAATCTATTTTATTTACACAAATAAATTCACTTGCATGTAAAATGCTTTTACTGGTAATTGACAAAGTTTATTTAAAACATACTTTTGATAAAATAAACTTCATTAAATTATGTAACTCTTAATTAAAATAGTTCAATGTATGTTTATCGGAGAATATTTTCTGTTAAATGTGGAAAAAAAATTTCATTAATTTCTCTAACAATTATTATGCATATGGGTGTAACATACTACTTTAGTAAATTATGATTAGTTTAACTAAAGATTTATCTTTAGAGATAATATGAAATATTTACAACCGAACTTTTCACAATTTACTTACTATACAAATATTTTTAACTACTTCCTGATTGAAGAAACGCTTGAACTAATATTATTATAGTAACTGAAGAATGAAGAACATAAGTTTATTCTCATTATAAATGACTAAATAATCGTGAAATATGTATTTGAATTTCGGGTGAGCTTGAATAGGAGAAGTTTATAGAATCTCTATTGCAGAAGTTATAAATGTTGTTGAAAATCGTAACTTAAATTTAAAAAAAATATCCAGCAGGAATTTGCAATTAAAAATATCTCTAATCTATAATCCACTCGACTTTAAGAACTATGGTGACCAAAAAGTTAAAAAAAAAAGTATTTTGTTATAAATTTCTGACATTGGAATAAGTTGGATTCAAACACTGGACCTCCCGTTTTAAAGCTGGAGACGTTGCCTATCAGCTGCTAATGATTGATTAAGGGGACAATGGACGTTCAAAACCATTTTTTTCATTTTTCACTCAATTGTACTGAAATTTTGCACACATAGTAATTCACACATTCTGTAAGTAAATTAAGCAATTTTAATCAAAAATGTGTATAATTAATTAATTTATGAATTAAAATATATTAATTAATCACTCTAATTAAAAAGCTCCATGCGCATTAAATTTGGCTTCAGGAACTTGGTGTTTTGTTAAATGGTAGCTTTATATTATTGCAACAAAAGTTGATATGCGTTTTAAAATTGTACCAATATATTGAGAAACATTAATAAAAAACTTCCAATATTTACATTTTTTTTTTCATTTTCACGGAAAAATGTTATATAACTACGAAATTTTCCTTTTATGTACAGTAATGCATGTATATTAATACCAAGTTTTGAAATATAGCACACTGCCAACAATAATGCTTAATGTTATGAAAATTGGATTAAATATAAGACGCCTGGAACATTTTGAATATTTTAACTCGGCGAAAATTCTCATTTACAGAAAACGCGATTTAAAGCTTTATTTTTTAGTGTAACTCAATTACGGTGTCAAATTTAAAATGCTTGTAACTTTGATAGGAATCTTTGTAATTGCATGCGGATTTTTTCAAATGTTGCAGTTAAGATTGAAGTATAGTATTAAACCAAAATAAGAAAAACGATTTTTTAGTTGATTTTAACCCAACTGAAGGTCCACGGTCCCCTTAAAATGCTGCAATATCTATCACTCATACTCACCATTTATCACCATGGAGGTGGTGATTTCCTTCATAGAATATTTCGCAAAACTGTTTGAAAATGGTGTAACCCTTTCAGGTGCGGAGTAATTCTGTTTGAAAAAAAGAAAATGATTGATTGACACCAGAATTTGCAAACCAATTTCTTAAAAAATAAATACTTGCTTTCGTCCATGTTCATTATAAAAACAAAATTTTATTAAAATATTGTGGGTTTCGTGTGCCAGTTTGGAATTAAACTTAAGTGGTCACAATTGTGACCACCGCCCTTTAAAGGGTTAAAAATAGATTAAGTACCTTATCCGTTGGCCGATGTTTATAAAAATCTATACCGTTCTTGAAAGAATGGTCTAAATTTTGGGCAATGGAATTAGTTAGATTCAAACACTGGGCCTCCCGTTTTAAAACTGAAGACGTTGCCTATCAGCTGCTAATGAATTATTACAATGGTGCAATATTTATCACTTATACCCTGTAACATTTACTTGGTGATTTCCCTCACAGAATCTTTCGCAAAACTGTTCGAAAATGGTTTAAAAACGGATTAAGTATCTTATCCGTCGAACGATTTTTATGAAAATTCATACCGTTCTTGAGAGAGTGGTCTAAATTTTTTACAGTGGAATTAGTTGGACTCAAGCACTGGACCTACCGCTTTAAAACTGGAGACGTTTCCTAACAGCTGCTAATGATTGATTCCAATGCTGCAATATCTATCACTTATGCCCTGTAACATTTACTTGGCGATTTCTGTCACATAATCTTTCGCAAAAATGTTTGAAAATGATTTAAAAAATGGATTAAATACCTTATCAGTCGGCCGAGTTTTATGAAAATCTATACCATTCTTGAGAGAATGGTCTAAATTTTTGGCAATGGAATAAGTTGTATTCAAACACTGGACCCCCCGTTTTAAAGTTGGAGACGTTTTTTATCAGCTGCTAATGATTGATTACAATGCTGCAATATTTATAATTTATACCCTGTCATATTTACTTAGTGATTTTTCTAATAGAATCTTTCAGAAAACTGTTTCAAAATGGTTTAAAAATGGATTAAGTACCTTATTCGTCGGCCGACTTTTATGAAAATCTATACCGTTCTTGAAAGTGTGGTCTCTAATATACTCATCAAATGGGAGCTCAATCGCAAAGATCGTTTGAAAGCTATCCTGTTGACTCACACAGAAATACATCATGATGACAATACTTTCATTACACTATGTTTTAGGAAGTAAAAAGAATTGGTTCTCTTAATCATGTTTGCATAAATATTTTCAACAGCGTAAATATAATTAAGTTTATTTACAACAGTACAAATATATATAAATATATTTACACTGTTTAAATATGTTTTCAATTGCAAATGTATGTTTGCAGAATATTTATTTGGAGTTCGTGTTGTCTTTCACACAAACTTACAAATACAACTCACATACATACAATTCGTTCATTACACTATGTGTTCGGAAAGAAAATTTTGTAAATTTGCATTCAAGACTATAATCTTATAATTTGTATTCAGTTTCAAATTTTGTAAATTTGCATTCAAGCCTATAATGGTATAATTTGCATTTGGTTTCATATTTTGTAAATTTGAATTCAAGTCTATAATGGTATAATTTTCATTCGGTTTGAAATTTTGTAAATTTGCATTTAAGCCTATAATGGTATAATTTACATTCGGTTTCAAATTTTGTAAATTTGCATTTAAGCCTATAACGGTATTATTCGCATTCGGTTTCAAATCCTAAAACATTATGTCATAGGTTTCATATATTAAATGATTATTAGCTGAATATATTGCCAGTTTTGTATTAACCCCTTGGGGACGAGCGACACGTATACGTGACGCATAAGATGCTCAGAATCCTCGATTATTCCCACCAGTTAATTTTTATTGTAAACTTTGCCTTATTTAATGATAGCATATCTGCGATTCAATTAGGTGAAAATTTCTGTTTTGAAAAACCGGTGATAAAAGATTAAAAATTCTGTAAAGGACGCTCGTCGCGAAGGGGTTAATATTATGGAAATATTGCAAATTTATTGAATACTAGCTGACTCAGTCTGCATTGCCCGGTCCGTCAAAAAATCGCACGAAACGCGAAAAAACTTTAAAAAACCCGAAAAATGTTCAAAATCGCAGCATAAACTCCTAATAAACTTTAATGACAGGACATTTTCACTTTCGGAACCTTTTCTGAAAGTGAAAGTAGCTTCATTTAAAAATAAAACTGCCACCAAAATTAAAAAAGTAGAGCTATCCTAATAAAAAAAAATCATTTAAAAATATTAAAATGCAAGCGAGAAATTTGAAAAGAACGCTCCCATAGGTTTAAAATTAACGTTGGCTCTTTCAAATTTTTCGCTTGAATTTTAATATTTTTGAAATATTTTTTTTTTGTTGTTATTGTTTTTGCATAGAAGTACATAAGTTCGACTTTTAATGTTGTACATATGTCCTTTTTAGGTGCGTTCGTAATTATATAAATACGTAGCACCTATTGTCGTCGCTTGGTCCGTCCGTCCGCATATAACAACGAAAAAACTACCCAGCCGAATTGTTTGAAATTTAAGATATATTATCTTTGCAGAATTTTGTCGAGACATTTCAAATTTTATAAAAATCGAATCAAAACTTTAGGAGATATTAATAAAAATATTTATTAAGAAATTTGATTTTTTTTTTAAATCGGTGCTTTTTAGGTGCGTTCGTAATTATATAAATACGTAGCACCTATTGTCGTCGCTTGGTCCGTCCGTCTGTCTGTCTGTCCGTCCTTCCGCATATAACAATGCAAAAACTACCCAACCGAATGGTTTGCAATTTAAAATATATTATCATTGCAGAATTTTGTCGAGACATTTCAAATTTTATTAAAATCGAATCAAAACTTTAGGAAAAATTAATAAAAATATTTATTAAGAAATTTGAATTTTTTTTTTAAATCGTTGCTTTTTTGTTATAGGAGCTTCCGAAGTTTAATCGTCAAGCGACCGAGATACTTATTTTATGACAGAAATGAATCTGCAGACGATATAATTCATTTCATAGAATTAAAAATCATCAAGATCTGAATATTTATATAACTAGCTATAGTACTAACGCACCTCATTTGTCACGTTTGACGTACAATTTCCATCTTGTTAATTTTGGCTGCATCTTTTTTTTTCTTTCTGAGGACATTTTTATTTTAGAAATCATTAGACATCGATTTCAGATATCCTAGGTAACAGTAAATCATTTAACGAAAATTTAAATAGAATGCTCTCATATACTTAACATTAGTTTATGAATGTCTATGAATGATTAGTGTAGTCTCTTAAATGAGACATACGTTTTAAATCATAACGTATGAAACATGGGGTTTTGATGTAGCGAACATTTTAAATGCCGTTTGACACAGCATAACATTTATATTAATGTACGTATTTAAGTCTTATTTGATAAATTTTAAGCGAATTAAACAGTCATTATCGAGTAAACAAAAAAAAAATACCGTAATAAGGTTATTGCAACGGGATTGTGAGACCTTTCTACTTTCTGAACATGTAGTGTAAGCAAGAAGGAGAAAAAAAGATGGAAAGGATGTGATGGATCGACTTCTCTGATCATGTGAGTAGGCGATATTTTGAATGAGAACGTAGTTTTTGCCCACTAATTATCCATGTGCGTAAAAGTTGATCAAGGCTATCTTTCTTTAACTTTCGACGGATAACTGTGAAAATCTCGGAACTTGTGAGTTTCTGCTTTTCATCGATGTTTATCCAAATTATTATAGCTGGTCAATCGATGTTTGTGTATATAAGCTTCGGAAATACGTTTGGAAGTCGGAACTTGGGTAGAGTTATTTCTCTATACGAGTACATCTAAATCCTGCTATCAATCAATCCGAAACTGAATAGCGTATAAGTAGTTGCATTGGTCTGCTTGACCATTGGTCTGATTGGTTTGCATGGACAGTTTGAGATCAGTGTTCGCCTAGTGTACAGCGTGGAGTTGGATTCTTACTGAAGGCATCCTGACTTGTGGTTATCTTCAAAGTTGTGAGTTCGTTTTGAATCTTTATATTTAATATATTGAAGTTTTATTTTACTGAGTACAGTTTCGGGAAAGTTGAATTATTTTTTGGAATAAGGAAATTTAGTAGCGTTTTTTCTGAAATCCCAGGCCGATTACGTTTCAATAAACTAGATTTTTTAAACTTTACCTCTTGTGCTCTCCTCTTACGACTGAATGGCCTAGTTTACTCTTACTAACAGCAATGACAGTCACAAGGAATGAGATTAGAGGGAATTCGTCAATTCCCAGTCAAATAAATAGCTAAGGGAGGGAGGGATGCCTGAAAATTAAAACTGATGATGCCAATCATCAGTGTGTGAAAACGTTTTTATAATGGTGACAGTTTTATGGAAACTTTTAAACATTTTTATTGATAATGGACTGTTTTTATGGAAGTTTTTACCATGTTTTTAAGTAATGTCTGAGTGTAAAATTGGTAATGTGAAGAAGCAGTATTGAAAATATAAACATTAGTAATTGAATATCTCTTTTAAATGTAAGAAAAGTATTGTAATTATGATTTGAGTGTGTGTGTGTGCGTGGGTGAACACAATAATATCCAAACAGTATTTCTGAGTCAGGCTGCATTGGGCCAATATGTTACAAATTACTGTAGCAAGAGCTGTATAGATTTTCGTACAAATCAGTACGTATTTAATTCTTTTTTAAACCATTTTAAAAACATTTTGCAACCGATTCGATAGAGAAAATCACCAAGAAAATGGAATAGAATATAAGTGATAAATATTGCAGCGATATGAACAAGCATTAATAATGCAAAGTTAACATCTCCATGTTACAATATTTAAGAAATTAGGAATACGCTAAATATTCAAATTAAAAAAAGTTAGGGATAATTAAATTATTAAGGCAATTAGGAATTTCATTAATGCGGGCGAAAACAACAGTTTCATTCTTTTAGAAAAATCCACTTATATGTATAATACAATAAAAGATGGATGAAACGTTAATGATAGCAGTTAAGTGCTATTTTTAATTTTTCAATGAAATGTAAAAATTTCAAACAATTTAATCTCCTTAATTCTAACAAATTAATGGCATTCTTTTTCTTGTTTTGAACTGTGTGAAACAAAACAATCGTGCTTGTTAATTAAGTAGCGGAAGTCATTTAATTAATGCCTCATTTGCGATATTTTTATGACTGAAGTAGAAATAGTTCATTTGTTGTTGAAGTCAAAGGATTAAAAAAAATAAGTAGGAAATGATTAAGTACGTCTCAAATCATTAAATAATTATTCTTGAGACACTGATTAAAAGCTTTTAGGTAATACACGAGAAATTAAATAGAAATATAGATATGTTTATTGATTGTTAAGCATAGGAATCATACACTTAAGAAATAATACACTAAAATAAAAAAATAAAAAAACACGTAGAGTTTATAGACAAATCCTGTCAGCAATGTTACCAGTTTTCTTTTGTAGTTTGTACTGGGAAATCCTGTTAAATTGGTGCAGATTTTCTCTGTATGAAACAGATTTTTTCCGTAGTATAGACAGCAGAATCCTATTAAATTCATCTAGTATAACAAGGGATTTCTATTAAATTCTGTAGATTTCCTGTATAAATAACAATTTTTCCATATTACAGACAGAGGAATCTTGTTGATACAGACTTTTCTTGATATGAAACAGAAATCAGAAGGTAATCCTGTTAAAATGAAAGAAAGTTTCTTCAAGCAAGACCGAATTTCGTTTCGTGTTACTTCAGGGAAATTTGTTTGATGATTTATTTCTTTTTTTAATTTTATCTATTATTTTTCTATATACATAGTAAAATTCTTTTTAAGAAGCAAACCTTCTTTATCATTTAAGGAAAATGAATAAAAATTGTTACATTACTATTTGCAGAATCTCATTTTATTGACTAATCATTTTATTGACAATAAGAAATATATTGCCAAACCCATTATATATAATTAAGGATAATTAATTACACAATTATTTATTGAATAAAAATATTTTATTATGAGTGTGCTCGAATCGAAGGTCTAAAAAATTTGGTTAAGAATGTGTTATATTTATTGTAAGTTTGTGTGCATAGTTATAATAAGAAATCAGTATTCGAGGTCCTTGCAACTGTTTCTGTGATTTAGGCATATACAACTTTTGTTGCCGCCACGGACTGACGATGTCTGTCGGGCATCGTTACAAATAATCTTAAGTTTTCATGATGGTCATTAGCAAAATTTTTGTGGAGGTCATATCTAGGATTATCAGAAAATTCAGTATATTCATTTGTTAATGTTAAAGGGTTAGAGATATTGCGCTTCACTGCACATTTTGTGAACATTTCAAAATTAAATGGTTGCTTTTCATATTGTGTTAGCAGTTTGAAATTTTAGAAAGAAAAATAAATACGGTTTCAATTTTTAAGTTAAAGAAAATGTCGAGCCACGATTGAATTTATAGGCTTCAGAAAATAAACCACCAGTGTAAAATGATATAATTGTTTAATTGCTTGTAAATTTTGTAATTTTTTTTTATGTCTCTTAAAATGCCGGTAAGTCTTTTATAAATTATGCTTAGATGTTTAAGCTTTATTAAACCCGTGAAAATCTGAAGTAAGTTAAATATTATTGAGTAATTTAATTTCATGAAGATTAATTTCCATGTAAGAAGTATCTATATCTATATCTATATCTATATATATTTATCAATCTATCTATCTATCTATCTATATATATATCTATATATATATATATATATATATATATATATATATATATATATATATATATATATATATATATATATATATATATATATATATATATATATATCATATATTATAATGCGAGCAAATCTTGTCTGTCTGTGTGTATATATGCAAATTTTATCTTAAAAACGGCTCTAACGATTGTGACGAAATTTTGTATCCTACCATTTTGGGGTGCCAGAAGACCATTGGGATAGGTCACGTGTTCGAGAAAATTCGATTAGTGGGTCATTTTGGGGTTAATACGGGTCAATGTATTTCAATGAGAATGAAAATTGAAACAGTTATTAAGTTGTTGAACATTTGGCGGTAAACGAAGTCGCAAAGTGGGTAACATCACGCCACAATTGGCTATATTTGGTGAAATGTTGGCGACATTGGCGAGATTTGTTTTCTAGAAATTCCCAACAGGAGCCGAGATACATGATTTAACGAATCAGAGTCCATAGAACGTTCTCGAAAACATAATTCAACCAGTCAGGGTACATAGAACTTTCTCAACACATGATGAGTGCTAAATGAAAGAATATCGCCAAATTTGGCTAAAAAATTGGCTTTTGGAAACAGAAGGAATTTTCTACTTATCTCCAATAGGGGCTTAGATACATGATTCAACCAATCAGAGTCCATAGAACGTTCTCGAAAACAGAATTCGACCAATCAGTGTACATATAACTTTCTGAACACATGCTTGGCGCTAAATGAAAAAAAATGTCGCCAAACTTGGGGATATTTGACGATATTTTGGTGACATTTGGCGAAAAAATTCCCGTGCGTCCTGCGTTAGCCATCAGCGTCCACAAGGCTCAGGGGCAAATATTTGACTTCACAGGCGTGGATTTAAGGGTCTCTGTCTTTATGCATGGAATGCTGTACGTGGCTTTTTCACGTGTAAAAAGCGTTCAGGCATAAACGCCCTGAAACGTCCAAAAGAAAGTGTGCGACGAACTAAAAATGTAGTTTGGAAGGATGCCCTTTTGTTGTAAATATGTAGCGTAAATAATTTAAAATTTAGAAATGTGTTTATTGCTTCTGTAAATAATACTGTTATAAAAGTAAAATGCTTTATGGTCATGATGCTGCGAGGATTTATTGTTAGATGGAGTTGAATAGACAGCTAACTTTAACCGAGCATAGCTCTGTCATCCTTGCTGGCATATACATAATTTATGTAATTCCTGGGCAAAATTGGAAGAATACAGTTTTGTAACTTTAAAAAAAATTATATGTTCTACATGATATTTGTTTATTTTTAGATTTTACTAAATTGTTTAAATATATATTTATTTATACAGAAGGACAATTGTTTTTCAGAATCATTTGCACATTGCATTGTGTCTAACTTGATGCTCCATATATATATTTTTTAATTTAAATGATGAAACTTTAATTACATATTTTGTCTCTTATTTTTTTCCAAAATCTTTTTTAAAATATAAATCTATATGAAATACAAAGAATGTGAATTATCACTTTACAGAAAAGTGTACAACCACTAGAGTGAAAAAATGCCCAGAGCTGGGTTCGATCCCGGATCTCTTGGTATAGCGCACCAAGTGTTTTACCAATTAAGCCATCCAGACGACATCCAGTCTAGCATTCTCTCACTCTTATATGGCAAGGCATGGCCTTTACATACTTTTGCATGCCTCCCTACCCCGCAGCACAAGATGGGAAGTCAATCATGAGCACAACACCGTTGGCATGCATGAGACAAATTAAACCCAGTATCGGTGAATATTGATACATTAATTAATTAGTTTCGCTGAAAAATTAATTAATGTATATAAATCTACATTTTCAAAATATCTCATATATATTATTATGTACACTAAATATATCAAATATTTAGATATATTGATTTAATAAAATTTCATTAGTTTGAATTTATTGAAATGAAAAGTGATAAACAAGTTTCAAAATTATATTACTTTGAAATTGAACTTTAAAGTACAACAGCAATTTAATAAATTAAGATTACACATACGAAATCATCTGGTGTTGAATAGTATTTTTAAATGAAATTTTATATGGCATTAAAGTATCAGGAAACAGGAAAATAAAAATAATAACTTCAAATAATTAAAAAGATAAACAAAATAGTAACTTTGAAATAATTAAATTTTAAATACTATATACAACAAATTATTATTATTGAACAATCAAAATTTTTGACAACTTTTTAAGCACATGAACTATATCGACTTCATTTTAGGAAAATGCTGCATTTGTTTTCTCGGCAATTTCCTATCATTCAATCGGTCAATCAATGATCGGTCGGTCCTATGAACGAACTTTCCTCCCTACAAGTTTTGGAACCTTCGTAACAGCAACCATACCCAGAGATTTTCCTATCAGAGCCACACATTACCCAAGATTTCACCACGGGCTAGCATAGAACATGACACCCTAGCCTGCGCACAGAGGAGTATTTGAGGCAAAAACCTGGTTAAAAAAGCAAAAACTAAAATTTACTCAACAACAGTAAAAAGAATATTTTATAATAGCTCATTAATTGGTGCGTCGATGTATGTCTATTTCAGGAGCATGAGTCATATCCAGCGGCTCCTAGTGTCAGGTGAAGAGAAGGTTTCTTTGTGAGAAGACGTTCTTTTTTGTTACGTTTCAACTGTGTTATTATGTTTAAATGTACATATTTATATGTGTTTTTAAATAGTTTTATATTTAATATAATAAAAAATAACTAAAATTAATAATGGGTTATACGTTAAACCTTTTTAGCTCTAATTTAAATATTTAGATATATCGAAAGTAGTATTCAGATATATTGAAAGCTTTTTAAATCTGTGTCAGGGTTTGTCGGACCATTTTTAAATTACAATCTTGATTACAAACAATATTGGTTATAGTTTTGAAGGCCAATTTAAAAAAAAATCCGCATATAGTTGCCATTTTTATATTTAAATGATTTTTGGGGTCTAATAATCTATTAAAGACACTCAAAGACTAGCATTTCTATAGAGACTCAACTTTGCTAAATACTAAATGCAAATAATATATAAATTACTAGCTGTTACCCGTGACTTCGTTCACGCAACATTAAAAGAAGAATAAATACATTAATTAAGCAAAATATTTTACTCCCGATAATTAAAAACATTAATAATTAACTAACTATTTATCACATTTTATAGGAGACAATACGGTATTTTTTTGTTATAGGGACCTTGACATAACTCAGTCTTAAAAAAAGTGAAATTTTGTGTCAAATAATTTCGAAAAAGAAATTGCAACCAATGCAAAAAGGGAGGCCAAATAAAATCGTGGAAATAGACGAATGGGGTAAAAACAAATGTCAAGTTTACCTGATAAACAGTTTTACTTTTAACGCCTTTGTGAAAGGTTTTAACAGCCATCCTTCAAAAAAACATTAATTGGAAATAGGATATGCTTTTTCTTTAAATTCAATTCTGCGTCCTTGGTTTAATGTATAGCAGAAACAAATCTTGTTTTCTAAATGACAGAATGTTGGCAGGCAATCTTTGTTCTCCATAATAAATTGATTCATGAAATTTGAATATATGAAAATTTTAAAACGTTGAAACATTGAAACTAGAAAACGTTGTCGTCTAAAATCACCCTATTTGTAAATATTTAAACTTCAGTAGATTAGTAAACATATGTGTGGCGATATAAAGTATAGGGATTATTTTTCAATTTTTTTTAGTATAATAATATACTTTTTAGGTGAAAATGTATTTTTAACTTGAATTTTAAATGTTTTGCTTGTAGTTTTGTTTTTGAAAAAAAAAATACGTACAGTCGATCTGAGTTATTACTAGAGGCAAAGGAGTTATAAAAATCCTCGTATTAACTGTTACTTGTGATACCCGGGAAGAAAATAACAATCTTAAAACACATACACAATTAACCTAATTACTGCTACTAATTGTTCGATTTAGTTGTTAACTTAAAGTTTCCGGGCGATTGAAAAATGAACCATGTGCATTTCCGTCAGAGGGCAAAAACGATATCTGTTCTGGGTACCGAAGAAAATCTGTACATTACATTAAAATGATGACATTCTATTAAAAGCACTGTAGAAGTTCTATTAAAAGTACTCATATAAGTTAAAGCAACAGGTATTTTTTTACAGTGTACGTTTTATTCATCGTAGAGTATGGAATACGTGTTTCTTATACAACATATATGTATCGTTTCGTTACTGCTTCAAATTACATAAAATGCATTTAAAAGCACATATTTAAGCTTTTTTTCAATTAAAAAATAAACATTTTTTATCAATTTAACAAAAAATAAATAAAAATAAAAATAAAATAAAAACGCTAGTACAGTACAGCTAATGCAACATAATTGTGAGACCATTTTTCACATGCTGTGTTATTGAATGTAAGCTAATTTAATTTTGAATGAAAATTTTAAAAGATATATTATATTAAAGTGGTTTTTAAATTATATTTCACAAAGGAAAGCAACGATATTTATTTAACCATTAAATGCGGCGAACAAACAAAGAAAATTAATAATAATCCCATGCTTTTAGAAAAATCTATTGAAATTTGTAATACAATAACAGTTAAAGGTAAATTTAACGACAACAGTGTCGGATTTTTAAGTGTTATGTTAAAATATTCAATTAAAATTTTAAAAAAAGCCTTGAACCTCTTAATTCTAACAATTTAATGATTCTCTTTCTTCTTTTTGAGATGCATTAAACATAACAATTATCTTTATTAAATAAGTAACGGAAGTCATTTAATTAACGCATTTAATGCGTCATTTACGAAAATATTTTTATGACTGGAATAACAATAGTTCATCTGTCGTTTAATTCATACAAGCAAAACAATAAGTAAGTAGGAAATGCGTAAGTACTTTTCACGTCACCATATATTTGTTCTTTAAAATTGATTAGGAACATAATATAATAGAAGGAAATAAAATAGAAGCATGGAATTTTGTAGAGAGCATTACATATGTGAGTCATACCTTTAACTCGTTTCTGCTGGAGCAATTATGCATGAAATTCAAGTACGTTATGTAAAAAAAAAATAACAATTTTATGTTGATAAACAAATATAACATATTTCGAATCTCATTATTTCGGAATTCTAAGATTGATGTCATAATTTATTGATCTAATAGCTCTGCTTTGTTTCTTATAGTTTCCTTATAACTATAAAGTTCTAATGTAACAAATTTATGAAATGATTATATGAAATGGTTTTATGAAACGATTTTATGAAACGAATTTATCTAACAATTTTATAAAACAACTTTCGGAAACGAATTTGTGAAACGACTTTATGAAACTATTTTATGAATCCTGCAAATAGAGGTTTCTTAAATTCAGACATTTATGTTTCTGAAAAGGTAATTCAGACACTAGTGTCTGAATGTGAATTTTTAGACATCATAGGCAGATATATATTTTCAGACATCATAGACAGAGAGATAGGTTTTCACACATCATAGACAGAGAGATAGATTTTCAGACATCAATCTGAGATTACAGACATCATAGATGTCTGAATTTAGGACACATATGTGTCTTACTATGATCATGGCATAAATGAACTGAGAAAAATGTCCAAATACTGGAGATTTTATGAGACGAATTTCTGAAACAATTTTATGAACGATTTTATGAAACGTTTTCTAAAATGCTTAAATGCGGAGTTTATATAAAGCTATCGGTAATGTAATTACAGTACGTTGTTACAGTCACGCAGAGTATGTTTTTTTCTTGAACAGGGTGTATATAGTATTTTTAGTTATTGTACAGGGCCGCATAAAAGAATTTAATTACACTACCGTATATAGGCGGTAATAAATTAAAAATCAATTTAGTGCCATTATGTTATTTGAATTCTACGAATTTTGTATATGGTATTAAGGCTTACTGCGGCAGTTTTTCCACTGAAGATATGAGTTGTAACATTTGTAGTTCTGTTACGGGACAACACCAAAGAATTCAGAGGCATTGCGCTTTATCTATAATTACTATTGGAACATCTATTTTCTATGACCTTTATTTGATTTGCGATGCTTCATGTATCACTATGTGTAGAACTGTTTCTTTAACTAGCTTTACGAACGCATTTTAAGCTCATTTCCCAAGAACGAATTTCACTCAAATCTTAAGAAAAAGCTTCCGCCCCTGTAAAATTTATGTATTCCTAAAATTTTTCTCATTAGTTTTTTTTTTACATTAGCACCCCTGTTGAGAAATTGCATAACTAAAATTTTCATTTTTTTAGGTTTCCTCATATAACAACCATATTCCAAGCTAAAACTGGATGGGGCAATTTAAAACTAGCTTTGAACACTTTCCAACCTAGTTGAAAAGTGTTTATGACTTCGGTTTGACTTGGCAGTCTCTCCGTCTGCCGTCTGTCCGTACTCTAACTCCCGTAAATCTGCTCGGATTGTCCTGCAATTTTTATATGTTATTGTCGTTATCTATAGCATGTTCCCTATTTCATCTGAAGTGTGTAGCACTTATAGTTTTTTTACAGGGACACTCAACAGAATTCCGTTACATTACGGTCTATGGGGAAAAATCATTTGCGGTTTATTTTAATGATGTTGCACAATTTCAAATACATTGTAATTGATATATATGACTAAGGTGAATTACAAGAAGCTTAATATGGAATAGGGTGTGCATAGCACTTATAGTTACTTTACAGGGACAGTCAAAAGAATTCCGTTACATTACGTCTATGGGGAAAAATCTTTTGCGGTTTAATTAAATAATGTTTCACTATTTTAAACGTATTGAAATTTATATATATCCCTAAGGTGCATTACAAGAGGCTTACTACAGAATATTGTGTGTATAGCAGTCATCGTTCATTTACAGGGACACACAAAAGAATTCTCTACTGTCTGTTAACAATAGTTCCTGGAAGTACGTTTTAAGTTGCTGAACGCGATTTTAAATTTAACTCCCTTTTTGTCTATTACTTGGTGTGTATACATTTTGTATTTCATATACAGGGCAGCACAAAAGTTTTCGCGAACACATTTCCGTTTATTGAAAGAAACTTCAGAATGAGAATTTTAAACTGTGCTACGCATTTCCTAACTAAACTAAAATTTAGAATCCTATGTAGCACAAATACAAATCTATAGATCATATACAGGGCTGATTAAAAATATTCGGATATTTTTCCGAATATTGTATATGTTGGGAATATATGTTGTAAATTCCTGAGATTACGTTTTTAAATATGTTATGCGTTTTCTAAATTGTTTACTTAGATGTTATCTTTCAGCTTATTAAACGGTAATGATTTGTAAAATTATTTTGGAAGAGTTGGAAAGTGTTACATAATCTATGCTTGACGCATGATTTTTCGTTCTTGTTTTTTGTTGATAACGTGCTTTAGAGATAAATACATTCACTGAATTTAAATGAAAGTGTTTTGTTTTGTTTCACTTTGAGGGGGCTGTACTCAAGTTAAAGACAGGTAGCAATGATTCAACACAATTTTCTTTTGTGTTTATAGCACTCACTGGAAAAAAAAAAACAGAGTAAACAAATTTAAGTAAAATTGACCTTTTAATGTTTCACTGTAGCATAGCTATACAGAAGTTAAAGTAGGTGACACAGAGTTAACAAAATTTTCTTTTGTATTTATAGCGACCCTTGACAGGAAATAGGTTATCTACAATTAAATAAAATAGATTTTTTTTTTTTATCTTACTGTATGAAAAAAATTACAATGATTACTCCGAATTTAAACTCATTTCATAATATAAACAAAATTTTAAATTATGAATATGGGAAAAACTACAAATTAGCAATTTATTATTAACACTAAACTGTCAACTAAGTTGTATATATATGTATTGTGAATATATTGAATTTTTTAAAAAGTTCTAAAAACGCGCTATAAAATCTAAACATTAACAACTGTTTATAATCATAAACAATTTTTTTAATGAAATTTACGCATGTACAAAATATTGGCACTGATAATTAATATAAAACATTTATGACGCTCTTTCGATAAAATAATGTTTTTTAAGAAATATTATTCTTAAATAAACAATTGTTTAAAATTCTCTTATTGGAGAACGTGATGCGTTAAACAAAGAAGGAACCATTAATTTTATTTAAATAATTATGTGCAGGAATGTAGGTTATATCTTTTTATTGCATTAAGTTTAGTTTAGTGGGTGGTTTCTGCTTACTGAATATGTGAAATATTCGTATATATAATATTTTCATAATCCGCCTATTATACAATAAGGTGATGAATTATTGCATGCTTTAAGCATGAGTTAGAATTGATTAACTATCTTTGTATTGTTTCGAGTTACATGCTATTTAGATTTTTTAAATGTAAAAGTGTTCTATACTATGTGATTTTGAAATTGATTACAAAGATTGATAAACAAAGGTTGCTGCATTGTTAACTTTATAAAATTTGCTGTAATATATAATGTATTTATAATTTTGTTATTGATAAAATACCTTTGTTTTGTTTGGAATTATATGATATTTCGATTTTTTTTTATATAAATGCGCCCTACATTATGTTGTTTTGAAATTGATTACTGTTATGAACGAAGACTGACGCTTTATTAGTTTTATAAAATTTACTCAGGTATAAAATATTGGCAGTGATTAACCCTTTCACGCTCAAGGGAAATATTTTTCCCTTCTACAAAAATCGTTATCGATTGTTCAATTATTATTGAATCGATATTTTTTTTACTAAATGTCAAAATAAAACGTATGTCCAAGGCGGCAAACGTGTTTCTGAACGAATAAAAAAAAAAGAACTGTCAAACTTTATTGCGCCAAAACCAAAACATTCGCGGGCTGAACTAATAATATCTTGAAAGTGTTTTGGACTTGAGAAAATTAGAATACCATAACTAACTATTTATTTTACTTTTCTGATAAATTTTATTATGTTTTTTGTATTACAAAGCAATAAATAAAATACCGATATAATAAACCTAACTCTTCGTTTATTTACTTTTATGGTCCATAATGAAAAATATTTCCCATGAAATTATAGGAAACCTATACACCCTGCTATGTTTTTCTGGTGATATTCTCTTACTTTACACCCACAATAGCTAAAATATTGTGTTGTATTGGCATATTTAGCCTTGGACATCTTATGGTCTTGTAAGGGTTAATAGAGTATACTTATAATGCTTTTTCGATGAAACTTTGTTAAGGAACGTAATTCTTAAATACATAATTTTTCAAGGTGTCTTTATTAGAGAATGTGATATGTTAAACAAGAAAGATTCATTAATTTTGTTTATCTAATTATGTACAAGAATGTAAGTTCTCTTTATTATAGGTTTTATTTAGTAACCGGATTTTGTTTACATGAAATAGCTATACTTAAAGTTTTTATAATCCACTTATTAGACAAATATTCCTAATTATAGTCTGTTTAAAAGCATATGCTTGAGATAATGAAATTAGTAACTGAAAAATGAAAACATATCCGAAAAAGACATAATCTATAATTATTTAAGGGGTAATACAATTTTGACCATTTAAAATTTTAGAATTATTTGCCGTTTAAATTACCCTTTAAACACACGAAAATCCTATTTTATCAATTAGGATTTGATATCGGTGTTTTATTTATGACGTTTGATTATCTACACGAGGGATATAGGCCCGAGGGGGAAGAGTGGTCTCCGTGGGGATCTTTCTAAGGGAAATTAAACCGTATTTACGTAAGGTTATCCAAGCTTAGAAGAAAACCACGGAAAACTCCAAACGAATAAGCCGACGGGCACAATTGGGTTCAAAACCAGCACCTCCCGTCTACCGGCTTTGAGAGCAGGATAAGATATCGAGAGGTTTTTTTTTGGAGCTACAGAAGTACAGCGCCTCAGTGAGTAAAGAAGTTATGAAAACGTCAAACGCATTTTTTTTTCTGAACACCATTTTCAAAATCAATGGACACTGTAGCTCTGCCAATTTTAAATTAATAAAATAATATTTTTGAATATTAATCCTCACATATGTTTCTAGTGAAATACGTACACTATATATATATATATATATAAAGACAGATGTTTCTTAATCTAGGAAAATATAATATAACCACGAACGAAAATATACAATAACCTCAATCCGAGCTACTAACGATTCTGAAAAGCGTTCTTTATCTTTAGAAACCTCAGAAACGAATATATTTTCGAGGTTTAAAGAAGCATTTACAAAAACAAAGTTTCTTTTGCTGCGACTGATTTTCAAAAAGGTTTCTGAATAGTTTTTATAGTGTATTAATCAGTTTTCTCAATCAGTTTTCTGAAATTAATACTATTTTGTTACTCTTGCATGTATAAATTAAATTACGCAGCTGAAACAATTTTTCATTGAGAAGTAATATCATCCTAATAACCGATATTCTTCTTTGAGAAACTTGATTAATACGCTATTAAATATGTTCGCAAACGTTTCTGGAAATTCCCGACTGCATGAAAAACTTTTACATTATATTAATAACTCTTTTATGTTATATAAATAATTAAAAAAGATATTTTATATAAGTAACTCTTTAAATTTCGAAAATAAATTGGTTTCCGAGATTTCTAATGATAAAAATTGCTTTTCGGAATCAGTGGTAACTCGTAAGATATTATTGTACATATTCGTTCATGGTGATCATGTATACTATTTATGTTGTCAACACTCCTTTTTCTATACGTTTACAAAACGCATAACAATAAATGATGCACCAATGGAAAGGTTTTTAAACCGGATTCAGACATAGTATACTCACATTTCGTTAAACATGTTTTTGATTAAAAATTGCAGTTAATTAAAAATTAAATCAGCATTGTTTTCATAAATGAAATGAAAGGTTTTTCTGAAATAAAAGTTGCCACACAAAGAAGATACCTCATTATATCGTGCTCAACAATGATTATAAAAAAATAGTACTTTAAAGTTAAAATGGGACGTCATTTTATCTTATTTTAATTTTTTAAAAATATTTTTTATCAATTATATATTTATGATTAAAATACAAAACTGAAACTCAATTGTTTAGAAGAAAAATAAACTAACAATTTATCGAAGCAGTAGTATTTAACATGTAGCCTAAAATGTATGATTTGTTGTATTAAATTAAATTTCATTTGATATGTATTCAATTTATTTTTTTTTTGTCCGAATCATTGTTTTTCCCGAAGCATATGACGTGCAGTTAAAATACGTTTGTTTTATTTTGTTTTTAGCACGTGCCTTTTGCTATCTTCGATCATTTTCTACTACAACTTTGATGGAATAAATGAGCTTGGCGAAAAAAGCCATTCTGGCTTGATTCATGTTGTTTAAAGACATTGTTAATCCTTAATTTTTCTTTAGAAGTTTAAACCTGCATCTGAAAAATATTAGATATTGGTAACAATTATTTGATTGCAGAGCAAAATTCTCGCACGTGGGTCCACTGGTAATATATATTCATAGATTATGAATTTCTTTTTACAGTGTAGGATATTTACGTACTATCGATATTTTGCTGTCCTGTGTAACTGTAAGTAATGAAATTTTTTAAAGAAAATTTACATTTTACTTTGAATGTCTGCCATTTCATTAAAAATGTATCCCAAAAGTAAGGATTGATCAGGTTGGGATCAGGTAATCCCAAAAGTAAGTCCCGTTTTCCATTTTTGCCGCGGAATAGCTGCGTTCGTTAGTTCAAGCATGCGCGTTTTTTTCTGCCGAGTCATTTTCAAAGGAGGGAATGCATTTTCAGATCGCTGACTTATGCGGCACTTGTTTGGTCAGAGTTAAAAATATTTGAAACAATCGAGCATCCCGCTACATGAAAGATACAGCCGGTCATCCGATTTCTCAAGCCACTTGCAACCTATTTGATAATTAAGCTTAATGGCAGGCAGTTCGTAAGTAGGGTGATTCCTGCGATGAGTACGAAAGCTTGTGAAATTCACAGACAAATTTGTGAAGTTTACGGACCCAAGGCGATGAGCAATTCCATGGCAGAAGGTGGATGCTGCACTTCAATGAAGGGTTTATGCATCAGAACGCAATTTTTTTCCCCATTCACACTCTATTCCTCCGAATCAATTCAAAAGTCTATTCCGAAAACCGTGGTTTATGTATCAGAGCGCAATTTTTTTCCCATTCACTGTTTATTCCTCCGAATAATTCGAAAAGTCAATCCCGTATTTTAAGAATTTTCCCCTATTTTCCCCATTTATATCACCCTCTTAGTTGCGTTTTCAAGATCTCGCTCAATGAAGGACGTGAAAATGTTCATGATAACGAACGAAGTGGGCGAATATCTCTGATTGGTGCTTGCACGAAGTGACTTTAATCTTTTCAAGCACCTGCAGTCCTTTCTTGCTGGCAAGCAGTTAAGGGACGTGGCAAAGTCAGATCCGTTGTTACCTAATGGTTGCAATCACAGGCTGCATCGTTCTTTAAGAAGGGCATAAAAGCACTCGTGTCCCGCTACGATAAATGCCTAAACAATGGTGGTATCTAATTAGTCTAACCATTGTGGTTCATTATTTAATAAAGGTTAGTTCCAAATGATTGTTTCTTTTTTTTGTGTTGCTAAACGGAACATACTTTCTGGATTACTCTAGTACTTAATAAATGATTGCGTATTTCACTAGATTCTAAACTAAACAAAGTAAGTCTGTTTGTCTCATTGCTCTAGGTTAAGTCAATGATGCGTTATCGTGTCCAGCCCTTGACTAACTTTTTATGTCCGTTCGTAATTATATAAATGCGTAGCACCTATAGTCGTCATCTGGTCAGTCCATCTGTCCGTCTGTAAGTCTGTCCATCTGTCCGCATATAACAACGCAAAAACTACCCAAACGAATAGTCTGAAATTTAATATACATGATCGTGGCAAAAGTTTGTCCAGTCATTTCAAATTTTATGAAAGTCGAATCAAAACTTAAAAAGATTTTAATAAAAGTTTTCTTTATTCTATTAAATCCTATCATGCGTAATCCATTTAATAAACACGCAAGTCATGTGACAGAGGAAAACAAATACGGGCTAACCACATCTTTTTTTATATGCCAGACGGCCCTTTTCATTCAGAATTATTTTTTAGAATAAAATTGCATAAAAGTTACATTTTTAGAAAGATCGTTCAAAAAAATTGTTTGTTTGAGAGTTGAGTTACATTAAAATATGTATACATTCTAAGATAACAAATTAGGTTAACAGCCGATTATATCAATCCACTAGAGTAAATAAACACAGGAGATTCGTTCATTATGAGTCATAAAAATATTAAACCATGGAGGTAATCATTCTCAAAGTACGATCTCCTTTTTGAATGTTGTAGTGCTGTCTGGGGTAGAAAAAAAATTCGCATTTGTAAACATGGCATACGTAATAAGAAAAAAGCATGTTCATTTCGCTCATAGCAGACGATATAATTCATTTCACTGATTAAAAAGGATGATTTTTTTTACATTGTGAAACTAGTTATAAAACGAACACTCCACTGTCACGTTTAACGTACAATTTCCAACTTGTTTCGAAGCGCTGTTGCCCATTTGTTCTTATGGCGGCATATCTTTTTAATATTATTTTATATTGAATATTAATAAATCAAAATAAGCACATAAATGAATGAGTGGTCCGAGTAAGGCATATCAACTTGAGGTTTAATACGCAAACAACAAGACATAACGTTTACATTACAAACATTACATTCAAAGATTAACTACAGTACAATAAAAAACTAATCGTTGGGGGGGGGGGGGGTGCACCGTAATACTTACCCATCATGGATATGCATAATATAAAATATGAAAATAAAACACGTGTAAAATATTTATAAAATGCATTGCAAATGCATGCGAATAAAATCGTGGCTGGATGACGTCCTAAACTTTAAATGCTCTATTACACCAAAATTGATTATCATATTAACTAACGGTTTACTGCGGCGTAGGATGAAGCGTCTCATTTCCAATTAAAATATATCTTTGAATTGAAATTTGAAGGAAATACAGGGTCATGAAAAATCGGGAAAATATAATTAGAAATATCTTGCAACTAATTATCCAATCGACGTCATTTTCGATGCAAAATGTATGTATTTTTACTGTCTTTTATATTCCCTCCTTAAAATAAACAATTTCGAAAATTTTTATAGATCTTTTATCAGAACAAATATTTCGAGAATCCGAAAAAAAATAGTTCCGGTTAATCGAGGTGATTGAAATTCAATAAGCTTCTTCCCATTATTACATACTAAGTGCATGCCAAATTTCAAGTCTCTATCTCAATTTGTTTGGGAGATAGAGCGTAATGTTATACTATATAGAGTGAATCGTATTTGATTCATAAGGTAGTCAATGTATTCAAAAGTTTATACAAATGTTATACAATAGAATTTAAAAGGAAATTTTGTAGAATGCGTTTTCGGAAAAAAAATGTGTGTATAGTTTAAAGAGTTTAAAAAGTTCGGTTTAGCGGCAGTTCGTTACAGCGACATATTGGTCGCTGTAACTTTTCTAATAATTCGATTTTTTTTTAAATCGCTTTTGGACTATATTATAGATACTACCAGGGCTTTACAAATTTCATAAAATCTGATAGCCAGCAAAAGATTGTAGTCGCCAGTAAAAGATACTCTACCTCCTCTCCCGTCATTGATTTTCAAAAACCACAAAAGTTTTTTATGAATTAATTGAGAAAAAATAACAACAAGCATAGTTTAGAATTATTAGTCACATAGCTTAGAATAGTACGTAATTTAGTTTACAGATTTATTTCAAATGAATTACTTATAATCACTTATATGTTATTATTCTTTAAAAGGAGTATGATATGAACATTATTCCTATACATGATATGCATTTAGTTTTATTTTAATAAAATATTTGAAAAATTTAGCAAAACCTAACGACTGTAAATGTAATTTTGAACTTTTTGGCAGACATGTTGCTTAAAACTAATTTTTTTCTTATTTAGTGATGTTATCTGCATTCACACTTCATAATTAATATTACCTAAACCAACAATTATTGCTGTAATGACTTAAAATATACTTTATTTATGAAATTTCGTGCTAAAAATTAAAGCTGAACATATGGTAGCAGATATGCTACCATGGAAATTTCAGGGTTAATCAGTTTTAATTCTGAACACAAAACTCTGACAAAAAAACAGACAAAAAAAAACTGACAAACAAAAAACTTTACTAACAAACAACTTTAAACTGACAAAAAAAAAGAGCATTTTTAAGCATTGTATCCAATTTTAGATGCCGCAGAGGCTGGATTTACACTATTTCTTATTGTTTTATTGAAACCCTCTTCCCCACATTCTAGTTACGTGAGATGCTAGCTGGCTAGAGAGGCAAAGAATGGCGATTTCTAAGCATAGGATGGAAAATACCTTTAAAACTTTGTTCTTCCATTGAAAGTATGAGAGAAAAGCAAGATCACTGCTTACCGCGCACAAAAAAAATTGCCGTTTGTGCTCATTTCATAGGTATATATATTTTTTAAATAAAGAAAAAAAACGCCAAATTAAATAGCATGATCGGCAGTGGCGATCTGGCGACCTTTTTTGTCACTACAAACTATTATAAAATAAAAAAATTCAAATAAAATCTATTTTTTGAAAATTTGAAGCGGGTATGCCCTTTAAAATCTTTTTTGAAAAAAAAAAGAACGTATGAGATTTATTTAATATTTGTCTAATAAAATATAATCTGTTTTATGGTATTTGACACCATGAAAAATTTCTATATTATTTTGTAATTAATTTACTAATTTTTTTCTTTATAACGCATTACGAAGTATTTATTTAAAACCATTTCATTTTTCTCATATATTCACTATCATGCATAAAATATTTTTCATGCGAAATTTTGACGTGGAATATCAATTTCAAACCAATTGAAAACTATTTTTCTCAGAAAAGTTTCAAGAAGTTTTGGAGATACGATATATATATCTCTGTAAATAGAGAATATATTTTTAAGGGTTTTTCTTTTTTTTTTTTTTTCAAAGTTTAATATTTTTCTGAAAATTATTTCAAAAAGTATTCAACATATAGTATTTCTCTGTGCAGGTAAAAAATAGGTTTAAGATTTTTTAAAAAAAGTTTTGTCTCAAGAATTTGTATTTCTGAAGAAATGAAAATCTTTTTCGTGAAAGGAAAGAAGAAAATGACTTTGTTTTAAGAGAGATTGCTCAGTAAAAATTTCTAAAACCCTTTTCTAAATAAAATATCTAAATTTATATGCATTAATACTTAGATATTATGTTACTATATAGTTATATATAAAAATACAGTCAGATATATATATATATATATATATATATATATATATATATATATATATATATAGTAACATTTTGAGATTATTGTGAGACTTTTAATATGTTTATTGTACTTTTTTGAAAAAAAGGACGATTTCGATTTCTTAAAATTTTCAAATAATTTGAGGTTAATTAAATGATATTTAACACTATTAAAACTTTTCTCTTTTCTTATATTGAAATTACTTATTTTGCACGTATGCCATATTACGAGGTAATAATTTAAAATATTTTCCTTTATTTTACACATGTTTGCTATTTAACTTAAAATATTTCATTCAACAAATATTTTCGACTGAAATTTCAATTTCAAAGAATATCAAAATTGAAAAATATTTCTCTTAGAAACGTTTCAAGACATATTTGGCATGTAATATATCTCGGAGCAAACGGAGGATGTATTTTTAAGGATTTTTTTTCAAAGTTTTTGCTTTTTTCTGAAAAATATTTTAAAACATATTTAACATACAGTATTTCATTGTGCAGATAAAGAATAAATTTTTTCTTGCCTTTTCTTAAATTTTGTTTTCAAAGAGATGTTTTTCTGTAAAAATGAAAAGCTTATTTTGTAGAAAAAATATTTAAATTTAGCATCTTTGGATAAAATATAAAAGCATTTACTATTTCCAATTTTCTTTGTTGAAGTAAGTATAGTATTTACAACGTTGTTTTATGAGAGTTCTTTTGATATATATATATATATATATATATATATACTATATATTCTAAAATTTGCATGCAGTAATATGTGAATACTGTATGTATATTATTATTTCAACAATTTTTATAGGTTTTTAACGTGTTTAATGTCTTTTTCAAAAAAAAAAAAAAAAAAAAAAAAAAAAAACGCATACAATTCTTTAATTTTTTCAAATGAAATGATATTAATTAAATGGCATTTAACATCATTTAGAGGTTACTTCTATTTTATACTTAAATTGATTGTTTTTTGTTATAACATATTACCAGGTATTCATTTAAAGCACGTTCTCTTTAGTTCCATATGTTTACTGCCACATGCAAAATATTTTATTCTGTGACTTATTGTGTTATGGAATTGCAATTTTAAAGTATATCCAAATTGAAAAATATTTTTACTCATATAATATATTGCTGTATAAATAGATAAAGTATTTTTATAGGTTTTTTAAAAGTTTAATATTTTTATGCGAATATTTCAAAACCTATTCAACATAGAGTACTTCCATGTAAAGATAAATAATCTATGTTGTTTTGTTTTTAAACTTTTGTCTCAATAAGATGTTATGAAAATGCAAAGCTCTTTTCTGAAAGAGGATTACACATAACATCTTTGGATTATGTATAAAAGCATTTATTATTTTCATTTCTTACCGTTGAAGCAAGTATAGGATTTGCTATATTGATTTATGAGATATATATGTATTCTTTCTTTTTTGAAGCGAACATACTTTACAACGTTGTTTTATGAGAGTTCTTTTGATATATATACATATGTAGGATTTCAGTTTAAACACTTCATTTCCTTTATGACGTACATGATCATCAAATTAACTGACGCTCTAGTATTATTATTATCCATGATTTAAATGCACGATGCAAATTGAAAAATATTTTTACACATATAATATATTGCTGTATAAATAGAGAAAGTATTTTTAAAGGTTTTTTAAAAGTTTAATATTTTTCTGCGAATATTTCAAAACTTTTTCAACAGAGAGTACTTCCATGTAGAGATAAAGAATCTATGTTGTTTTGTTTTTAAACATTTGTCTCAATGTAAGATGTTATGAAAATGCAAAGATCTCTTTTGAAAGAGGATTACATATAACATCTTTGGATCATATATAAAAGCATTTATTATTTCCATTTCTTTCCGTTGAAGCAAGTATAGGATTTGCTATATTGATTTATGAGATATTTATATACTTTCTTTTTTGAAGAAAATATCTAAAGTATATATTTTTATATTTATGGTATGTTTTCGTGTACAATTTGTTAGAACGTAAATGAATTGTTTGCCTATTTATCCATTTATCTATTTAGAAAAGAACTTCTAATGAGTTTAATGAAAACAAATTGTCGAATATTTAAAATTTTTTACTATCCAATAATTTGTTTTTAAATTATTAGATATTTACAAATAAGTAATATATAACTAAATATCTAATATTTAAAAGTTTTATCTAGAAATTGCATGTAATAGATAATGTATTAAAAAAAGGAAGTGCATTAATGTATCTTAAGAACATTAATACAAAGTATATCACATAATTATCTGCAATGTTATCATATCGTACGGAGATAACAATTTTATAAATTTGAATTAAAAAAAACAGCATTCTTTCGATTTTATGTTTTTATTTTACATAATAATAACAATTTAAATTTCTTCTTTCATTGCAAATTTAAATGTTTCTTCATTTTAAATTTTCGCCATCTTTGCAACTATGCTTTCTACTTTAGGGTACTTTGCTAGTGGGGGGAGGGGGGAGTACATACATAAAAAATACATTTTTACATTGGAAACAAAGTATCAAAAATAAGTTATAGCTTAAACTAGCCAAATCTGCAGGCACAGGATATGGTGCCCAAATTTTCATTGTATATAATCTCATAGCCCTGAAACAATCTTATTGTACCTTCTTCATCATCGGATAGCTGCCAGATGGTAAAACTCATCTCGGCGTCAGCGAAAAATAATGTAAGTTATAATTTAACAAACAATATTTTCGGTTAAAAGACTAGCAAAGTAAGATGTTTTTGGATGGTTATCAATAACTAATAATAATAATAAAAAGATTCCCGTTCAATAAAGAGCTAGTCACAATGGGCGCCCAGTAGAGCTTCGGTGATGTCAGCGGTAAGTAACCGGTGAGATCGGTTTGTTACCAAGCCGTGCAATGCTGCTATCGGATCCGCAACCAATGTCGTTCAGTGGAAGTGACCAAAGTCAGTGGTGAAAAACCGAACTCACCGGTAAAACATCTCGGTTAATTGGGTCAGGTGATCGGTTACAAGAAAATTTATTTAAATTGAATTGTCAACAATCAATTTCGGCACTTGCTGAACACAGAGTTCAGATATAGATAAAGATGCCTTATACCGTCAAAGCGGCTGGTAATATAAAGCCAGTTATCGCTCAAATCATTCTGCCCAAAGAAGCCAAGCACTTGGAAGAAGGGCTGAATTCATTGGACGGGAAAATGCTTTTCAACGAAAGTCGCCAGTTGTTTGGGCTGACTTTAAGGTTACATTTTTAGCTTCACGCCAAACTGATACATTTCATCTCTATTTATTCTCTGAACTCTGTGTTTATGACTTGATGATTGAGATAGAGATAAACAACAACAAAACAATACTTACGATGAAGAAATATAGATGGCGCCACAGTCTGGTAAATACCGTCCACTAAGTTTGTTGACCGGTTAGACATCGTTTACATACAGTGACGTAAGAAAGTGGTTACATCGGTCACTTTGGATAGTTCCACTGAATGCGGCCAATGTTTGGCACGGCTTGCAATGCAAATCCCTTGCTCGGTCAGCGTTGCAGTAAATGGCGCAATAGCGTTCATTTGATATGTAATTGGAATAACGGAAAAGTATCTTAAGTCGTAACTTACATTTATTATGAACGTTAAGATGGATTTTACCATTTGCAATTACCTAATGATGACGAAGGTGCAACAAAATTGTTTCGGCACTTTGGATACACAAAAAAAGTTTTTATTCAACAAAACCACGAACGTCTTCTATAAAAAATAATTGAAATGTTTACTTCATTGTCAAGAGACGTTTACAATTTCACGCCTACTGCTTAAATTGAGTTTTATTTTATTATTTTATTTATAAGTATTTATTTATATTAATTTAATAAAATGGTTCCGGAATTTTTAAATGTTATATTTTTAAATGCTCAATTTTGTGCCTACAGTGTTCTTTCTCTTTTTTGCAAATGGTTTATTTCACTTGAATTTCTTTTTGCGCCAACTATTACGCTTGGCGACAATGTTGTTGGTATAATGGAAAAGTATTAAAATATATTTTTGAATAAAAGATACTGGTCAGATTATCTTTGATCCATTCATTGCATTTTCATTATTTTTATAGTTTATTATACATTATTTTATTCTCTTCTTTTTTTATCTTTTGCCTTTAAGGTGGTTCCAAACAAAATACGGTACTTTTCCAGTATAGGGGCCTTGGTGTTATCTTAAAAAGCTTGGCGCAATTTGGACTTCAGAAAGTGAGATTTATTGCTAAATGTTTTAATTCTGATTTTTACTGTTCATTTTTCTGTATCTTAAATAATTAAATAAGTTCATATTCATTAGAGAAAATGTTTCCGTAAGTTTAATGACTCTGGAAGAATAATTGTTTTTTTCTAATATGCCGTCATTTTCCTTGACAGAAACATGCCTTTCTCATATTAAAATTATTTATAGAAGTTCTCAATAGAATATTTATTTAAAAATGACGTCATTTTTGCTAGTGAAAATATTAATTCATTTGAAGTTTCAATCAATATACTCTAAAAGTATTATTTTAGAGCTGATGGAATGAAGAAATTTTGGAAATGATGTAATTTTTCCATAATTAAAGGAAAATATTACTATTTTATGAATTAATATAGGTGAATCAATTTATGATGAAAAAAAATGACGTGATTTCCAGTTTAGGTTCATGAAGCTTCTTGACGTCTTAAGCAAATGCAAACTAGTTTTATTTTTATTCTAAAAAGAAAATGACACCAATAAAGATAAATAAACTGCATTATTTCTGTTTTCCCTGCAACATTAGAAATAATACAATTGCCACAATTTTGAAGAAATTTCATAAAAAAAACATTAAAAAATAAAATATAAAATATAAAATTGGGAATATTTAAAAAATACCTAGTGTGAATATATACCGCATCTACAAAGAAACAACTTTTATATAAAAAAAATATTAATAATTAGCAATATTCGTTCAGATGAAATCTCAGAGCAGATGATTTATTTAATCTGTCGTTTAATCAGTCGGTTCATAAAATCGTTTCACAAATTCTTTTCATTAGGATTATATATATATATATATATATATATATATATATATATACAGGGTGTTTTTTTTTAACTGACACTGTTCAGAGCCGTCTGTAGCTCGTTCTAATAACTGGATTGACACAAAATTTTGTGAATGGACTAAGAAAACCATGGGAAAAAAGATTTCAGCAAAAAAAAAAAATTAGTTCCAATCACCACCGATAGGGGGAAATGTGGCGCTGTGGTCATTTATGCAACTGGGAATTAGCATAAAATACGGGCAAAAAATGAAAATGCAAATTTTTACTTACGCGAGCGACAGTAGCGCCAATAGTTTAAGTTATAAATGCATGCGAAAAACACCGAGAAACAATTTCAGCTCAGGTTGAAAATGAATCTTACGTTACCGCAGCGCGCGTTACTTGTGAAGTTCTTATATTGTAACCAGTACAATGCACCAGCCGCTCTTCGTTTACTTAGAACACGCCATAAACTGCGCAAAGGACCTTTATCCGTTAATGTATTGAAAGCAATGATTCTGAAATTCGAAGAAACAGGCTCACTAGCAGTTCGGTCAGGCAGAGGACGTAAACCGGTGGCAGAAAAAGTGATAATGGATGTTTCAACTGCGATCAACGAAAGGGAAAGTGTAAATGATGAATAAAACGTGGCATTTTATCCAAATTATTAATTTTGTCTGTTTCTGATGGGTTTTTTTTTCAATGTACAGCGCCACATTTCCCCCTATCGGCGGTGATTGGAACTAATTTTTTTTTGTTGGATTCTTTTTTCCCATGGTTTTCTTAGTCCATGCACAAAATTTTGTGTCAATCCAGTTATTAGAAGGAGCTACAGACGGCTCTGAATAGTGTCAGTTTAAAAAAAAACACCCTGTATATATAGGGTAGATAATCAAGTGATATCAGAATGACAGATTGATAAAAGAAGAAAAATGTGAGATGTAACGACATTTTTTGAAAGTATTACATGAGTACTTTTCTTTTAGCAATATATAAAGTTTCTCTTTTCAAGTACAATGGAAAATTTGGTTATTAATCGAAAGTTTCAGATTTAAAAAGTGCAATATATATCCCTTTTTTATTTTGTATAAAAGCTTAAAAACGGTTGCTTAAATATTTATTAACTGCATAGCAAATATCCTTATTTCTTAAATTTGCCATTTTTATGACGTTAATTTATAAGAAATGGTATGTTCAAAGCTAATAAATGAAACCATCCCAAATGTACAAAGTATCTAGTACTACATCTACTGTAATCAGATTGCAGAAAGTATTCCTGATGGAACAGAACAGTTGTAAAATTTCAATGGAACTCCGTACTTACTCATGATTTCAAAATTATTTCTTTTATCTTTAGAAACCATAGGAGAGGGGTCAATAAGGAACCTCAGAAAACTGCAGGTTTTGAAGGTTTGTGGAAAAGTTTCTGTATATTGTAAATACTCTCTCCTCCTTTGCTGTCTGAAAATTTCGCGAAAAACGTTTCTATTAATTTCGGAAACTGTTGGTTTTTGCATATTATATTTTTCCCCCGATAGGTATCCGAAGATAACTACGAGGTTTCAACGACCTTCCGAAATTGCGTCTTTTAAATCCGAAAATGTTGTCCCAACCTTTTTTACAGTACAATCAAGTATTTAATAGGAAAAAAAATGCCCAGTTAAACTGAGGGCATTGAGCTCGCAGGCTATTCACACTAATTGTATATTATACTCTTAGTTCAAAGAATTTGAAATAAGCCCCTCGAAAAATAAAGAAATCGACAATATATTAAGGGGGTGGGGTTAATCCCCTCATAGTTAACTAATGAACCCCTTAAACTAATCAGGAAAGCCTCTAATTACAATGAATATATATATACAAAATTTGAAGAAAACCGGATATTTTTGCATGAAAAACCCATTTATCTAAGTTAAGGGGGGATTAGCCTCCCACTTTCCTCTTTTATACTTAACCAATGAACCCCCAAAACTATTCAGAGAAGTGCATTATCACAATGAACCTATATACAAAATTTAAAGAAAATCGGATAATTCTGCATGAAAAACTCATTTATCTAAATTAAGGGGGGGGGGAATTATCCCTCCTTTCCCCCTTTATACTTAACCAATGAACCCCCAAAACTATTCACAGAAGCGCATTATCAAAATATACCTGTATGCAAAATTTGAAGGAAATGTGATAATTCTGCATGAAAAACCTATTTATCTAAATTAAGGTGGTTAGCCCCCCGTTCCCCCCTTTTTATACTTAACCAATGAACCCCCAAAACTAATCAGGGAAGCGCCTTATCACAATGAACATAAAAAACAAAATTTGAAGCAAAACGGTTATTTCTATCAAGAGTTATCGCGTTACGTACATACGTACATACATTCAGAACGGGCGGGCACATTAGCTCTCAGGCTTTGATAGCCTGTGAGCTAAAAACTAAGAAATCAACATGAATTCACACATTTACTCTGATTAAACTTTAAACTTGTTTCATCCGTAATGATATTGAAATTGTACTATGTAATGGAGCCATCTGCAATGATTCTGTGTCTTTTGAATTATCTATGATGTGGCATTAACTTTTTTACGTTGAAAAATGCAAATCAGAATGCAATTGATAATGAAATCCATTGATGTTCATAGATGGCTCTCTCAGCACACTGTCTCTGTTTGTTTATAGCTTGAAAGTAAAAATGAAACCGGTTGGTATTGAAAGACATGTTGGTAATCATAATAATTTTTTAGCGACTTTTGTGTTCACTTTTTAGCATAATAATTTTGGTACTTTTCCATTGTACCAACGCCATGCCAAAATGTATGCTAATGCGCAATTTATTTCAACTCTGACTGTGCAAAGGATTTGGTATTTGCAAACCGTGCCAAACATTTTGACTCGCTATCTATTGAACGGGAATATTTTTACCATTATTATTATTTCATCATAACCATGCAAAACTTCTTAATGAGCAATTTTTTAAATTGAAAATAATTTTATCAAGTTATAACTTCCATTTTTCATTAACACTGACATGGATTATACCATCAGGCAGTTATCTGATGATGAAGAAGTTGCAATAAAATGTTTCAAGGTATAAGGAATTATATACAAAGAAAGTTTCTTTGGTACTTTTCGGTTCGCCAGTGATATATATACACACAAACATATATATAGACATATATCTACACATATACATATATATACATACATATATATATGCACATATATGTATGAATATATGTATATACAGGGTGTTCTAGAAAGGACTCCCCAACTTTTAAATGACATAACTTCGAAACAGTGAGAGATAGAAATGTGAAACAAGTTGAATGTTAAACAAATAGGTCTGGAATTTGTTATACACGAATGTGAAAAAATAGTTCCAATATTGGATAATAGGTGGCAGCAGAAGCACATGGAACTTTAAATGGTACTCAGAAGGACAGAAATTTCATTCGTGCGTCTATTTCATTGCTGACACGTGTAAAAAAGTTGTATAGAATTAGAGAATAATTCGGAATTCAAGAATATCATGCCGTATTCACCATATTCCCCGGGTCTGAATCCATGCGACTTCTTTTTGTGGGGTTACTTGAAGGACGCTGTTTATTCTAAGAATCCCCAAACGTTGGAATAGCTCTAACAATTCATCTGTGAGGCATGTGCATCCATTTCAATAGAAGTATTGCAACAAGTGATTTCGAACGTTACCTGTAGGTTGCGTCATGTTGTTGCTGAAAAAGGTAACCATATCGAAACCATTGTAATGTGATTTTTATCTCAGTTCAAACAGCTCACTTTCAGGAACTATTTCAAAGACACAGCTTTGTGGTTGCAGCGCCCTCTCGTGTCCAATATTGGAACTATTTTTTTAAATTGATGTATAAAAAATTCCAGACCTATCTGTCTAATATTCAACTTGTTTCACATTTCTATCTCTCACTGTTTCGAAGTTATGTCATTTCAAAGTTGGGGAGTCCTTTCTAGAACACCCTGTATGTACATACATATATATTTATATATGTACATCACTGGCGCCCGGCTAACCGAAAAGTACCGTTTTTTTTTCTTTTTGCAAGATGCCGGCTACGGGAATTTAACAGTGAATCACAAGAATAATTTCATTGACACCAAATTGAGTTTTATTTTAATATTTTATTATATAATATTTATTTTCTTATTTTAAGTATATGCATGCATTGATTTAATGAAATAATTACTTAAGATGTGTAATTTTGAAATATAAAAATTTTAAATTATCACTTTCGCACCAAAAACGTTATTTTTTTCTAATGTTTCATTTGGCACTAGCTATTACGCTTGGCGAGAATGGTGTTGGTATAACGAAGAAGTACCTTAATTTTTGTATGAAATAACATAAAATGATTTGATATGTTTATAAAAGTACTTTGTTTAAACATGATATTGTGTTAAAGCGCTGAAAATACTTTTTATGTTATAATGACTGCTTTTCATTTCAGAAAGAGCTAAATTAATTGATATTTTTATTAAATGTATCTATGCATAAAAGTAAGAAATATTTTGATCTTAGTTTTTGAATTAAAACAATATGTTTTAAAATATCGATGTGAAATGCAAAATTATCACCGAATTGTCAAAGAATAATTAACGAAAATAGCCAATGGACTAGATATTGTATATATTTTCAATTTATGTTAAAAAAGTCCTTCCGGCCTGTACCGGGAGTAAAAGGTAGCTTTCCTATATCTTCATTTAAAATTTTTAGCTAATGTTACACAAAAACAGCAAGTTAAAATGCAAAGAAAACGTTTACAAAAGATTCGTTAATACTGAATTTGAATAAGAAATTCGCCAAATTATTGAGCAATAGCCAAATTGGCTTCATTTATGAAGACTTATTTTGGTCGCCAAATTTGGCGATATTTCGCAAAATGTCGCCAAGTTTGGCGAGAATTTGGCGCTAACGGATATGAATATATAGTTTTATGCGTATGATTGGAAAAATTATTACAACAATGAAAATTTTTGTAATGTGCTGTCTTGTTTCAAAATGTCAGCCACCCTAGAATTTCAAACTGCTCTATCTCAGCCATTTTTTAAGATAGAGGTAAACTAAAAAATGCTCTGGAATCCTCGTATCAAGGCCTAACACTTAATTAAAAAATAAATTTGAATTTTTAACTTTTTTGTATATTTATATATATATATATATATATATATATATATATATATATATATGGATATATATATATATATATATATATATATATATATATATATATATATATATATATATATATGGATATATCTATATATATAAATCAACATTTGAACGGAGGGTGGTTTTGGGGTCTGGGGGTCATGATCGGTGAAAATATATCGAAATTTTCCGGAACTGCTTTCCTCCGAACGGCTGCAATAGGTAGCTTTATACTTTTAGGTAGCTTTCAATACAAAAATGTATAAAGCTACCTATTGCAGCCGTTCGGAGGAAAGCAGTTCCGGAAAATTTCGATATATTTTCACTGATCATGACCCCCAGACCCCAAAACCACCCTCCGTTCAAATGTTGATTTATATATATAGATATATCCATATATATATATATATATATATATATATATATATATCTGACCTATGTCATACGATAACGCTCGTGTTTATAAATCGATTTTGATGAAACTAATTGTGTGTATTAAGGTCACCAATGTCTCGACCGAGTTCGTTGGCCAGCTTGGTCCGACATTTTGTTTCAAGATGGCGGCCATTTAAAAATTTAAAACTAAAATAAATATACAAAAAAGTTAAAAATTCAAATTTATTTTTTAATTACGTGTTAGGCCTTGATACAAGGATTCCAGAGCATTTTTTGGTTTACCTCTATCTTAAAAAATGGCTGAGATAGAGCAGTTTGAAATTCTAGGGTGGCTGACATTTTGAAACAAAACAGCACATTAACGCGATTACTCGCAAATTATTTTCTTTCATTGTTGTAATAATTTTCTCAATCATACGCGTAAAACTATATATTCATATACGTTAGCACCAAAATTGGCGACATTGGCGACAAAATTAGTAAAATTTGTGACATTTGGCGAAATATCGCCAAATTTGGCGACCAAAATAAGTCTTTATAAATGAAGCCAATTTGGCTATTGCTCAATAATTTGGCGAACTTCTTATTCAAATTCAGTATTAACGAATCTTCTGTAAACGTTTCTTTGCATTTTAACTTGCTGTTTTCGTGTAACATTAGCTAAAATTTTAAAACGAAGATATAGGAAAGCTACCTTTTCCTCCCGGTACAGCCGGAAGGACTTTTTTGTATTGAAAGCTACCTAAAACGAAGTATATGGGTGTCGTCTTTATACAGAAATTACACCCAATTCTGAAATTGTCAGTACGAACTCTTATTTTTGACATCATATTTGACTTTTTCGGTAAATTTTACTTTAGGACACCTAACGGAAAGTCATTCTGTCATATAGTTTAGATTTAATGAAGGTTTAAATTTGAAATTCCTAATTTTTAATTCATTTCTAATCGCTGCAAAACGGTTTGCAATTTCGGTAGTTTTTTTAAGTATAACTGAAAAAAGTAATTGGCGGAATGAGCAGTAATTTTAGATTCGCACATTTTTAGCTTGTAGATATCAATTTCTATTAAAAAAAGTTATATGTTATATTCAAACATTTTTTTCGAAAATTTACTTCAAAAATATCTATTTTTTTAAATTAAATTTCGAAAAAATATAAATTATAACCTGTATTTTTCTTTTTTACAGATTTTTTTTTCTAAAAGTTCCAATTATGTACATTCAAAATTACAGCTCATTACACCATATATGTGTTGAGTTGTTCTTAAAACACTACCCGCATTTAGATCTGTTTTGTAACGGTTGCAAATGAATTTACCAAGCGTACTCACCGTCGTTTTCGTTCATATAATTTTTGAATTCAAAGGCTAATTTAACGAACATTTTATATTAACGTGAATTTTTTTCAACGTTTAAGAAAAATAAATACGCAAGGTACTCAAATACAAAAACCTATATCAATGCTTTTCATAGCTATTTTTTTTTATGTTTTTTTTAACATACATGAAAATTTATACCGGACGCTTAAAAGGTTAAGAAGTTCCAAACTTTAAACCTTCATAAATCCTTTAATGACTTCTTGTTTGGTATCAGAATGTAAAATTTACCGAAGAGTCTAAATATGATATTAAAATGAGTTGTTAGTTTTGACAATATTAAACTTTATTGCAATTTCTATATGTAGACGTCCGCCTAAGAAAAAAATAATTATTGCGTTAATTAGTAGATGTTATTATTAATCGATTGATACCAGTCAAATTTTTTTGCAAAGTTTTACGGTAGTGGGTGATCACAGTTTTCCAGGATTGTACAACCACCACCAATAACATATATTTATTACAATTTACCAATTTTCATATAGTGATATTCCGTTTGCTACCCTAAGATAAAATTTATCGCAATAACCAAACATTTATATCAAAAGTAGGTGTTCGTAATGTCAATTTTAAAGTTTATTGCAATTTATATATGTTTACGTCCACCTAAGTAAATTTCAAGTACAGCGTTACCACTAATCAGGTACAGTTACCACTAATCGATCGATACAAACAATCAATATATACAGTCAAATTTTTATGCGATTTTTTACGGCAGGGTTAATAGTGGGTGATCACTTTATTTCTGGGGTTGGTACAACCTGATTGGTACACTGACAGCATATATTTTATAAAGTTTATAAGTTTTCATATAATAACTTCCCGTTTGCTACCCTAAGTTAAAATGTTCCACAAAAGCCAAATATGATGTCAAAATTAGATATTCGTAGTGAAAATTTCAGAGTTTGGTATAATTTTTACTTGAAGATGACTTCTTAAACTTATTTTTTTTTTAAACATAAATTGATAAAAGACATAATTTACAGTCGATTGGCTATTTTCGTATTTTTTTGTCACAATTTGGGCTATATAATGTATGGTAAGTTCTCCTTTCTTTGGAACGACTCAACTTTGTATAATAAGATGAATCCTTTATATTGTATAAGTAATAATTTTTACTTTAATAAGGGGTAGGATTCAATTTATTTATAAATGCAGTTTTACGTTGGTAATAAGTTCTAAATTTAAAAGCAATATCAAAATTTAAGAATAATATTTTTCTTTATTCAGTATATAATTCTAAATGCTTTTTATTTTACTACATTAAGTGATTTAATCATTTTAATATATTAATAGATAAGTAAAAATTGTGTTTTGGGAAAATTCTGAACAATTTCCTGAAAATTGCGTAACAAATTTATTTATTTTATGTATATATTTAAAGAGTTATAAATTCTTACTCATAATTAAACTTGACAGGTACTTTTTAATAAAAAATAACTAGTACATATTGTTGGTAGTTTTGATTTATTGCATTATGTCTGTAGGCATATATGCATAAAGAAAAAGTTTTTTTTAACTTAGAAACTAAGAAAAATACAATAAATCAAATCAGAAACTGCTTCTGTAATGTATCTCTAAACGAAAGAAGTTTAGTTTTTGACAGTTCATAAAAGAAAACAATGAAAATTCGTGTGAAATGGCAGGAAAGATAAAGTAGATTCACATTTTTGAAAGCATTTCTAGATGTCTATAAAGAATAAAATAAAATCGGTTTTATAAACAATACTGTATTTATACAGAGTGCCCAAAATGCCCTTGACACATTTTAAAATTCAATAAAAGATCAAGCAATTGGCGTACGAGAGTGCGATTTGAACGAAAATGATTCTTATGATCTGAAATTTTGTTTCAGCAAATAAAAAATTAGTTCCAAAAACTTTTCATAGATATCGCTGCTTCTGGAAAGCTATCAAATAGATAGAATGTCTTTATACATCACAATGGCGAAAGACGCACAATGCATATGCACAGTTTTTGTCCAAACTAGGGCAACCCATATTCCAGAAGTTAACAGTACTCGTCTATCCATCCTCATTCGTTTAATCGAACTCAGGAGGGCGAGTATTGTTAAGTTCTGTAAAGTGGGTTGCCATAGTTCGGACAAAAATTGTGCATACGCATTGTGCGTCTTTTGCCATTGTTATGTATAAAGGCATTCTACCTAATCGATAACATTCCAGAAGTAGCGCCATCTATGAGTAATTTTGGAAAATAGTTTTATATTTGGTCAAACAAAATTTGCGATCATAAGAAGCATTTTCATCCAAACCGCACTCTCGCACGCCAACTGCTTGATCTTTTATTGAATTTTAAAATGTATCAAGTACTTTTGGGACACCTTGTATATTACACCTACTATACACCTATTTTAGAAAGCTGGTACTTTTGCTTTGTTAAAATCGCATATTCAATGGTAGGCTAAGAATTTCTTTTTACTTGCTTCTATCTATAATAGAAGAAAGTATTGTAATAGAAATTTATTTTGAACACAATACTTTACGGTAGGTTTTTGACGGATTTACATATTTTAGGGGTCAGATCACAAAAAAAATGTCTGTACAAAATATCTGTCTGTTTTCATTGTATCATCGAAAAGTGTATCAAGATGTGCAGAGAATTTAACCAAATTTTATTTATAGGTTTTTGGCTATGACCAGCAGGTCCCGGTTGAATTTCGGTATATTCCGACAGAAAGAGTCACTGTGATAGACACTTAAATATTTCAAATTCAAAAAGATGTGCAAAAAATTAGCAACCCTAAAAAGTTTGTCCGATAAATATTCGGTCTTGATTTAAGGATTCCGGAGCAATTTTTCTTTTGCCACTATCTTAAAAAATGGCTGAGCTATAGAATTTTGGAATTTTAGGTTGAGTGACATTTCACAACAAGATAGCAAGATTCCTCCGTAAATGAATTTAATTTTTTAATTTTAGTGAACATGGGTTTCTGGGAAATTTTTTTCATTGTTTCATTGTTGTCCGATTTTTCCAACTCTTATATGCTTAACACGAAATATTCATACTCGCCAGCATCAATTTCTCGTCAAACTTGGCGACCTTTGGTGAAATATCGCCAAATTTTGCGACAAAAATAGGTTGACATGTGTGATACCAACTTGGCTATAGCTGACTAATTTGGAGAAATTCTCATTCAAATTCAATATTGAAGAGAACTAAAAATGAATCTTCTGTAATCAAATTCGACGTGTATTAGCTTCGTGTTTTCCAGTAAAATTAACTAAAATCTAAAAACAAAGGAATAGCTAGAATATCTTTTCCTGGTGGTACAGGCCAATGTTTCTTTTCGTAATTGTGTTGTACACCGGTTGCTCGAATTCAAGTAACCCGACGATTCCCAAGAAGCTGACGTACAACAGAATGATGAAACATATTGGTTTTATTAGCGATGTCATAACGAATTTTGAAGTGCATGAGAGTTTTGAGTATAGGTTTTAGCACGTATGAGATAGAAGAAAGTTTTGAGATTGGCACATCCGAATAGTTTCTGTTTGCATTAAGGAGGCATACATCACATCAAATCAAGATTTTTGTACTCTTTAGATTGATATCACTGAAGTTCAAGTAACGGAGTTACGTAATAATACGGTGTGGGGTCTTCCTATTCTGTTTGACATTAGTTTTATAAATCTATGTAAAACATACTGGTGCTCGTGGCCTTTTATCGCAAGTATAGAACCACATATTACATAAGACTCGTGAAAGTCGTGCGTGTCATAGTTTCATAAACCTAAAATGGACTAAGCGTTTAAAAAAATTAATAACAAGAAAACTAAGACAACTATTGAAGTTATTCTTGTAAAAGATTGCAGTACGAAGTCGGGAATTCTTTTATTATGCTTCCTGGTTTTGGTTCAAAATATCACCAGTAGATGACACTAAATTGCCCCAAGCTGTTAGACTGCCCTAACGTAATTAATTTGATTAAGATTAATTATTACGATTAAGTCGGGAATCTTTTTGACCATGCTTGTGAGGCAGTTAATTAATGATTAAGATTAATGTGTTAAGTCGGTAATTTCTTTACTACGCTTCCTTTTTTCGGTTCCAAATATCACCGGTAGATGGTACTACGCTGTCTCAAGCTGCTAGAACGTAACTTCTAAAAGTGGATCAAAATTCACTCAGAATTCAATTTCATTCTATTTAGTTATTGAAACACAAAAACAATTGTTTACGTTTGAAATTGCAATGTTATTTTGAACAATAAAGACTCTAAAATGCATGATGTCATTAACGATTGCCGTTGGCATGCATTTCCTGGCTGTTGCTGTGCTTTTCTTGGCGGCAACACTATCACTCAATGGTAAACTTACCCAGAAACTGGTTGTTTGTTCAGAACCATTTGACTATATGTCATCACACTTTTAGGCAGACCACACACCGAGGCGACAAGCAACGTAGTTCACGACTTCTGAAAATTCAAACCTGTTTCTTGTTTGTTTTCCAACTTTTTTCCAACTGTTTCTTCTCCTTAGTAGCGAGATGTGTTGTTTATAGCCACGGTGTGCGGCCTGACTGAGAGTCTTTTACAGTGTGATACAGAATTTCGCCATCTGTGGGTGACTGTTAAAATTAAAACAAGAAAGCGTTGTAAAGAAATTCTTGATTTCACAAATTATTTTCCTCTAATTAACCCATTAGTTAATAATAATAATAAAAGACATTCTGTCTATTTTAGGTCATGCTGTATGTTTGTATCTTTCAGTTGTAATCTTTCTTTGAATTCGAAAAAAAAAAAAATGTAGTTTTCCTTATTAATGTCTTAAAACTACATATAAACAAAAGCAAATCCAGAAATATGAAAATAAATTTGCAAACAAAAATTATGATGCACAGTTTATATTTCGGAATAAATATTTGTGAGATATGAAAAGTTGGCTCTGAGAATATTTTAACGATACAAAGTTTTAAAAATAAGCATAATTATAAAATAATAAAATATGTTTTATAAATGGATAATATAACATTTTATAATCCATCTACACGTAAATTAAGCCAAATAACTAACTAATGTAAAAACAAGCATGATTATTTCTTAAAATAAAAGAAAAACAATTGCCAATGCTGTATAATGTAAATAGACATACTCAAAGGTATTTTTTCAATTTAGCGGTGTTCTACTCATATTCCTTATACATAAAGTAAGTTTATATATATTCTGTCAAAATATCTCCAAATGCACCAAAATGCATATACAAGATGTATATAAAAGATGTATTTAAATATATGTTTATATACAATATAGTAAATACATAAAAGTATATATAGTAAATATAGTAAATCTAAGCAATGAAGAATGTAGAGTAAATGTAGTAAATATACTAAATACAGAGTAAATATAGTAAATAAAGCATATATAGTAAATGTAGTAAATATGGTAAATACATAGTATATATAGTAAATTTATATTTACTATATAGTATATATAATTATACTATATTTATAATATTTATATTCACTATACATTACATATAGTATAGTTATATACTATATTTTTATTATTTACATTTATATTATTTATACTATATTTATACTATTTACATTTACTATACAGTGTGCAATATGTTATCTATCGCCGACCTTTAATTTCTCAACCGTTTGCCGTAGACATATAGTCCCAATTACAAAAACGTTTCAAATGAGGTAAATATTCATGTTGTGGCATTGCTAAAAGTAAAAAATAATTTTTAAAAAAATTACGAAATCTAACTTTTTTTACGGTCTCCCAATCTCTATAGTTATATTTAGTAAAAGTTTACACATATCATATCAGATATAACACAAAAAGTTTGACTTATGTATTACAAAAATTGATACAGTTATTTAATTTCAAAGTTAGAGATTTTTGCACATAATTTTGTCTTTTATTGAGGGATACGTTAAAAAGTGAACTAAGTAGTTCGAGATCGAAATCAGGGTACAATTTCCTTTTTACAGCGGAATCACCGTTAGATGATATCGCCAAATCGGGGTCGGGGAATCAACAAAGATGTTTACATCTAAAAATTTGAGCTAACTTTTAGGAGTCGAACAACATTCAAAAGTCGAAGTAGGTAGAATCGACAGCCGGAAAATAAAACATACTCACTAAAAACTATATAAATGGCAGTGGAATGCAAATGACCAGCCGAGCTATAACGAGCATGAAAATCGGGATTATGCAAATTACTATAGTACCTCAGCGCCACATGTTCGGGATAAAACACGAGCCATCTAGCAGTGGACATGCTAGTCAGCGCTGAGATCGTGATGGCAGGCTACACATACACGCAATATGGCAAAATGATACTTATTTATGGTGAATGTCAAAGGAATGCCAGAGCGGCTGCGAGGGTTTATTCAGAACGTTTCCCTATGGATTACCATCCAACGCATGAAACTATAACTGATGCATTGCACCGTCTTAAAGAGACCGGCCCTGTTGCACCACGGCCCAGAACAAACAGAAGGGCAAGATGTAATATTCGAGTAACAACGGAGGACGTGCTGGCATTCGCCCTTTTAAATCCACATATGAGCACGGCAGAAATAAGCGAGAAATGTGGATAGATGCGTCAGCCTGTCTGAGATTTGTTACATGCACATGGTGCGCATCCATACCATCCGACACTGGTGCAAGCATTGGTGCTGGAGGAACACGCACGGCGATTTGATTGTTGTAATTTCATGCTCAACACCTTAGAGGAAAATCCGTCGTTCCTTTGTAACATTCTGTGGACATATGAGTCAACGTTTACATGGTGTGGCATTGTGATGCCCACATTGCTCACACAGTACGACACCAGCTACGATGGTCGACGAACGTGTGATGCGGTATATGGGGAACTCAGATTGTTGGACCCATCTTCTACGATGGGACCTTAACGGGTGATCGTTACCTGCAGCTGCTACAAAACAGGTACGTAACAGGTATGAAGAGCTGCCTCACCGACATTCATGCCGGGTGTGGTTTCAACATGATGGGGCCCCACCGCATAAAGCATCAAACATCCGTGCGTATCTAGCCACCGAATTCGGTCAACAGATCATTGGAAATGGTGGTCCGATAACGTGGCCACCGTGTTCGCCGGATTTGGCTCCCATGGACTTTTACCTCTGGGGTTACATCAAGGCACAGATATATGTTACTGACCCTACTTCTCTGGTTGATTTGAAGCAGCGCATCATCCTTGCTTGACGCACAGTTACACCTGCTATGCTCCAACGTATCCAGAACTCAGTACTGTCACGCATTTAATTGCGTATTACCATCAGTGGGGAGAGATCACCTTCATCAATATTTCTAGTAGATCCCGGCGTTTGATGTATTCATTTTTTATAGTGGACCGTTTTCTGATATGATGATAAATTGATATTTATTTTTCTGTATAATTTCAATATTTCATTTATCGCTTGGTATATGGCCCCTAAAAGTCAACTCAAATTGTTAGATGAAATAATTCTCTTTGGTGATATCGAATAAATGTGGTTTCACCGTAAAAGTAACAATGCACCCTGATTTCGATCTCGAATTACTTTAATTCATTTTTTAACTTATCCTTCAATGAAAGACAAAATTATGTGCAAAAATCTCAAACTTTGAAATTTAATAACTCTGCAAATTTTTGCAGCACAGATGTCAAACTTTTTTTTATATCTGTTATGATATGAGTAAACTTTTACTAAATATAACTATAGGGATTGGGGGACCATATAAAAAGTTAGATTTTGTAATTTTTATAAAATTGATTTATTACTTTAAACAATGCCACAACATGAATATTTAGTTCATTTGAAACGTTTTTGTAACTGGAACTATACGTCTATAACCAAGGGTTGAGAAATTAAATGTCGGCAATAGATAACATATTGCACCCTGTATAATAATATAGTAAATGTATATACAAGAATATATACAAATGTTTATACAATATCTCATATACAACAATTCTATTCAAACTCTGTTATATAATTAATAGTAGCTCATAATAAATCAAATTGTTCATATTTTGAACCTTCTTTGTTGCAACATTTATTCATAATCACAAAAATGACACATGGCATTACCTCATTTTGTTTCAAAATGGAACAAAAAGAAAAGCACAAATATTCCATTTGTACGATATAATAATATTATTTCAATGTTTAGAGCCGTGTCATTTTATGTTTCAGTCAAAACTTTAATTTGTCTAACATTTATTTACAATTTTTAATTAATTTTTCAATGAATTAAAATATTATTTAAAAATTGTATGTGTTCACATATGCTGAGCTTTGTTTCATATCATATTTGCCACAGGTTTGTGTGCTCATGGAAGCTTTTCCATCTTGTGCTGCGGTTGTAGTCTTACCGACCTATGTGAGTGAGAGACGTCGGGCCTACTCCTCGTAGCACAGTGGTAGAGCATTGGAGCGTTATTCCAATGACCCGGGTTCGATTCCCGGCATGGACATTTTTCACTCTGTTGCTTCTACACTTAGTTAGTAATGTGAAAAGTTACGTATTTAATATTCAATAACAATCATTTATTAACATTTTATTATGACTGATGATGAAAAATTTCAAATTTTCATAACTGCAGATTTTTTAACAGAAACAACCCATTTATAAGCTATTTGGCGATATTCGGTTATTACAGAAAAATATAGGCTGTAGACCAGTGTTGGGCAAATTTGTAATTGCAATTATCTGCAACGCAATTACAATTTAATTGTATGTAATTACAATTACATGTCGCAAAATATTCTTGCAGCGCTGTACTGGAACCATCCCCCCATACCATTATTTGATGAAATTTCTGTGTGAAGTGTCTTGAACGTGTGTAACTGTAATCAATTACATACAATTAAATTGTAATTACATTCCAGATAATTGCAATTACAAATTTGCCTAACTCTGCTACAGACCAACGGTTCTTAAAATTTTGCCCGCGCACGTCGAGGGGACCCCAGCGCGTTTTTAGAACGTCCTTAAAGGCATCGTGTTAAGTGTAAAAAATTTCAGTTATATAGAGTTCGAGAGCAGTCTTGTGAAAGAAATGAAAGTAGAAACTGAGAATAATGTTTAAATATTCTGTACAATTATTTTCTGTATTTCTATTAGTTTATATATCTTGTATTTGATATACAGAGTGAGTAAAAGGCATTTACTTTTGAGCACCACTATTTTTGAATAGTAATTTTTGCCTTACTTAATAACAGAAAAATTTTTACGAATCCTGTGATTAAATAAGGTGAAAGCTACTATTCAGAAACAATCGTGATTGAAAGTTAGGTTAGTACGCATCCTGGATTTATTAATGTGTATGAATAACTTCAGTTTTAAATCGCAGGAGTCTGCGAGGATATAGTAAATATGAAAAAGGGTAATTGGTAACCAAGAGTTTAATAATCCCTGCTATAGACTATGTCACTCGGGAAGCGTGGGCGCAAAAAACAAACATTTTAAAACTAAAGTTATTAAAATCCCTTTCTTTATATATAAGGTACGTGGCGGCAAAAAAGCGGTTATTTCTCTTTTCTCGATGGCAACGAGTGGTTTGTTTACAAAATCAAACCTGCTAAACATAACGATAGATGACTTCGTCATTTGTTGCATTAAGAAAGGTATTTGAAGTAGGTATCAATTCGAAACTCACAGTATATGCGTAATTTATTTTTCTGATTCCAAAAATACAAATTTTGTGAAAATCGGACGGTAACTTTTCTTAATTTTGGCCAAAAACTGACCCACCTTAAATCAAATAATCCAGATATTGGGTCGTATTTAATTTATTTCACTTCGGGGTCCGTCTCTCTATTTACTTTTTGATTGAAGAAAGTGTTACCAGAGGAAGGGTTTCGTGCAGGGATTTTTAGAGGGTTTTCGCATTTTGCACTATTTTTTGATGGGACCGGGCAACGTCAGGCGGATCAGCTAGTAATACTAAATATTATTGGTTTAATTATGTCTCCATTTTATTATGGAATAAAGAATCTTACATTGTACACTGTAAAGAAAAACATTAACCACTTTTTCTGCGCGCCGTCGTCGGGTAAAAATTAAGTAAACACAACATTTATATTCTCATATGAAGTAGAAAGCTTTAATTTTTTGACAGTTTGAAGGTCGCTTATACTACATCAGCATATATCATAAGTATTTGTTGACAAACAATAAATCTAAGAAAATACTTTTGGAAACCATTCATTTCTTTGAGAGAAACTACTGCAGAACATACTTTTGCACTTAGCGCTCGCGTTGTTCTTTTACCGTGAAAAATGGATTAGGTACATTGAACGTCTTGTTGTATGAAAGGTAATATATTAAATGAACTTGAAGTTTTGTATAGGGTTAATTAAAATAATAAACAAAGAATGTTTTTGAAGAAACTCTTAGCGAAATATGCAGTTTATACAACAGAAAACAAAATATTAACAAGCATTTATTATCATGATCATAGAGTTTTTTCTTTTTTTTTACAGATATATTCAAAATTAATGAATATTTTTAAATATAACTCAAAGAGAAAACCCATAGATGCAGCAAGTATTGCCCCCTATGTAGGGTAAATATTTAGTTTACATTTTTGCATTAAAAATATTCAAAAATATAATACTGCATATTTTTACGACATTTAAGAAATTGTGTAAATATCGTAATTTATTGTTAAGTTTAGACCAAAAACACCTTCCCTAATATTAACTATTTGCCAATCTTTGTGAGTACCAAATAAATATTACAATATTGATTTCATTTCCACCGATATAACCGAATATTGACTCAACATAGTGGAAATATTGCATTCATTTATTTTATCTTGAATGCATTTAAAGCATAACATCAATATTGATTGATTATCAAGCCGTATTGTTGAGTTTATACCTAAGATGTCACCAACTTTTTATTGTATATAATTAATATAACTATTCAGAGTCATTAGTATTCACACTCAGTAGTTTCGAATGATATGACCTAACTCGAAAGTGAGTTTTCGAGATGATTAATACAGAAGGCATTCCATAAAAACTAAGAGTTATATTTTTATGTAGCGGCAACACCGCGAAACGAAAAAATAAAACTGCAGACAATATTTTTAAACTGTTCAAACATTTTTCAAATGAAGCTGTACGTTTACAAATATTTTAAATGAAGCAGACGATTTTATTTTCATAGTTTCGTGCTTGTTTAAAGAACTGTTTTTATTGCCCTTCAGAAATGGAGGTGAGTGATTCAGAGTTAAAAAAACGAAATTCGTTGTGCCATAAAATGTTGCTATCGTTTGGGCAAAGTATCTCCAGAAACAGTTAAGTTAATGAAAGAATCTTACAAAGACAAATGTTTTGTTAAGTCTACGATTTTTAGATGGCATGGTGATTTTTTTAAAAAAGGACGTTTGTCTGAAGAAATGGCTCCTAAGCTTGGCCGATCAGAAAGTGTTGTGAATGATAGAAATGTTAACACTGTGTAGGCAAACTTGCAAGAAAATCGACGAATGACATGTGAGGAGATAGCGTCATCAACTAACATTTCGAAAATGTCGATATTTTGCATTCAACGCAACAATTTACAGGTTCGTCACGTTTGTTCCAGATGGGTTCCTCATCACCTTGCTGAAGAACAAATGAAAACAAGAATTCATCAATGTTATGAGTGGAAACAGATGCTGCAAAATGATCCGAATTTACTAAAGACTGTAATAAAAGGTGATGAAACTTGGGTGCATCATTTTGATCCTCTTACCAAGTTTGCAACAAGTGTATGGAAACACACTGATTCTCCGACTCCGAAAAAAATCCGACAAACCAAATCTGTTGGAAAGGTCGTGATGATTATTTTCTTTGATCAAAAAGTAATCTATCATCATCCTGTGGCTACAAAAACTACTGTGAGTGGTGAACATTATATTTCAGTTTTGAAAATTTTGCGACAACACATATCGAGAAAGCGTCATGAACTGGTAAGTAATTTGACATTACATCACAATGATACTCTCCCTCTTGTCGCTATTTCTGTTCAGCAATATATCTGTTCAGCTTAGTAAATTCAATATTAAAATCATGCCACATCCTCTTTACAGTCCAGATCTTGCACCATGTGATTTCTGGCTGTTTCTGACGTTGAAAGAGAAGCTTCGTGGCGGAAAATTTAATACAGTTTCTGAAGTTATTTCAGCAGTGCAGGGTTCTTTGAAGCAGCTTCCAGTAAAAAGGTTTATTTACTTGCTTGAAAAGTGGGTTGAACAATGGGACCATTGCATATCATCTGAGGGAAGGTATTTTGAAAAATAATGAAGCATGTTTTTCTGTAAATATATTTCTTGATTTTGTATGATTTTTCTCTAAATTTTTATGGAACGCTCTTTGTATTTATTATTTAGTATTATGCATATCTGTATGCATATGTGTTATGTATGTATTTGGGTTCATGTATTTTTGAGCTTAAACATAGGATACGGGTCAGAGATAAATTCAAATTTATTATTAAACCTCACGTTTTGATTGAACCCCAAAAACGTTTATGATTACAAACACCAATCAATGTTTTGTAAATATTGCTGGTTTTAAGGGTTATTCAAATAAATTATTTACGCATTAATTAAAAGTTCTTTTATTTCAGTTTTTTCTTTAAATTTTTCTGTTGTTTCAATTAGAGTGACTTTAAACTTTTTTTTAAATTTCAATATTATGTAATACTTTTCTATATATTACTAAACGACTTTATGAAGGTTAAGTTATTTAAACAAGAGAAAATACGATTCTTGTGCTAAAGTTTGAAAAATATGCGTTTTTTATTGTATTACATTCATTTCTTTTGTTTTTAAAGAAAATCCTCAGTTTAGTTTTATTAATCTAACATTTAAAAACCTGTTTCAGAATTTACAATTACTTACGTTGTTATAACATGAGATGTTTTGTGTTCGAACCGAAAAAATAATTATAGGATTAAATTCTAAATACCCGTTATTTATCAAATAAAGGAGCCTTTTACACTAGAAAGTATATTTCCTGTTTGTCTGTCAGTGACACTTGACATGTTACAAGTTGGAGACATCTCTTGTGTGTCTTTTTGGTCGTATAAACACAATTAATCAACTTTCTTTGTGTAAATTTACAGGAAAATTAAGAAAACTTTATTTAGTTGAAAATTTTGGAAAAGACTATTCAATTCTATTTAATGAAACATTTCCTTTGACGCTTGAATTTGCCTTAAAAGGAATCTTAACAAAGATTTATTGAAATGTGTAGTGAAATTTTTGTATTCGAAATGAAATCTTTGTAATGGTAGGTTCCGTAGCAATTTCTAATTTTCAAAATGAAATATAAAGGGAGTAAAAACAATTTAATATTATGAAAATAGAATATATTTCAAATTTATATAATTAAAAAAATACGACGTCGCGATTTTGTGTTGCGCTTTTATGGAAGATAGAAATCGATTTTTTCACCATGTAGCGTATACCAAGTTTTCCAGGATTCCGAAAGAAATGAAAATGTTACGTTCCTTTCTACACTCAACCCCGTGACGTACAGAATTTTTAATCTTTTAACATGAGTAATCCCAAGTAAAAATATTTACCTATTTTAATCCCAGAAGTTCTGCCTCTTGTAAGGCAACATTTACTTCTAAAAAGCAATTGTAGGAGAGGTTCCTAATTATACGCATTCTTTACGTCACATTTACTCGACGCTCTTCGTGAACGGGTTAAAGTGCCCTAGTAACAAACCAGTATTAGCCATATATTGGGCCAATATTTTATTTATTGGGAGTTTTTGAAATGAAATGCCAAAATGGGCAAATTGGAAATATTTCCAATCAAACACCAATATTGTACAAATATTGGCTTTACACAGGAAATATGTCCAATCAAACTCCAATATCGTGCACATACTTTTTTACAAAGAAAATGTTTCAAATCACATGTCAATATCGTACAAATAGTGGCTTTATACTGGAAATATGTCCAATCAAATTCCAATATCGTGCACATACTTTCTTTAGAAAGAAAATATTTCAAATCACACGTCAGTATTGTACAAATAGTGGTTTTACCTTGAAAATATTTCCAATCTAACGCCAATATCTTATATATTAGCTTAATATCGAAACTATTTCCTTCTAAACACCAATACTGTCTGAATGTTGGTAGCTTTTGCAAAATTACTTCGACACAATATAGAGATAATTGGAGGATACACCAGAAACTTGTTAATTAATAACATTTGGTCCATTGCTTTTTGATACTTAAAAATGAAAACAGTAACATTTCAAGGAATATTCGTGCAAATATCTACAGTAAAATCAGTATATACTACTTTTTACGAGTTTAAATGATCGAACTGTAAATATCTGAGAAAAGAGATGTATATGGAGAATTTGCAATTCTAGATTTGAAAATATAGTCGGTCATTATCAAGCGCATGTGCGAGATTAAATTCTATCTGGATTTAGTTGTCAATATTTTTATCCCTTCTTTATTTCCTGAATTTCAAATGAATAAAGCAGATTTTTCCCAAAACTTTAATTCCAACTTCCTTGTAGATAAGAATTTATGTCACGCTGGGCATGAATTAAAAAATGTATATTTCAGTCAATAAAAGTTTAAGATAACTTAAACTCATGCGAACTGATAAAAAATTCTATTTTAAAAATGACTCTAATTAAATAATGGAAAAATGAGTAATGCAAATTAATATCACGTGTCCTTATAAGCGTCGGAATTTAATTAATTTAAAGGAAACATATATATATATATATATATATATATATATAAACATATATATATATATATTTATATATTAGTTTAACCTTAACTGTTCTAGTTTGATCCAATTCAACTTTAACTAACAATTTGGTATATTTTTTACATTTTAAGGCTATACTCTCATTTTGTAGTTCGCGATTCAACGGGAAATAGCATACAATACATAAAGAAAATAAATTTTAGAAACTCTTTTCTTTATATGCCTATTTATAGTTTGATTTACTTTATATTAGCTATTTTATTCCCCGGAAAACATAGAAAATGTATAGAAAGCATAGAATATTTTCATAGGATAAACTAGAATAACTTTGCGAAAATGAGTTGGGTAAATAAGGTTCATGTTTACTCACCACCCCCTCCCCCCGTTCGATAGGCTCAAAAGAATTTTCCCTTTATCTAAGATGTTTTCACTGTTTTTAATATAATTTAGAATCTGTATTTACTGCATCTTTGATTGACTTTTGTAAAACTTTCTTAAATATGTTATCAAGAGCAAAAACATGGTTCTTTTAATAGATTTTAATATTTTTCTATTGTATCAATTTGAATTTTTGTTTTCGATATGAAGCGTTCTTAACACCATCGTAGTTTTTTATTTGTTAATATGTTTATCAAAAGTACTATACCGTGCAAATTAATTAAGACAAGTTATTTTTTTCTCGGAATTATAATGCGATTTTCAGTTTATGTGTTTAACTGACTTAAACCAGTTTATCTACTACCTTGAGGTGAGATGACAGTTAAAACGTGATAATAAGAATGCAATTTGATTGGTTTCAAACTGGAAATAGTCATTTGAGTTTCAATTGCAGGATTTTGTGTGTGAGAGGTGTATGTTAGTTTTTGCTCTGTCAGATGCGTATTCTTTTCATGGATTTAAAAATGGATATTACTCCAAAGAAGCCTGAAAAAATAATTGCTCTTAAGGATCACACTTCCCTTACAGTGAGAGATACTCTTTCTGCAGTTGGTGTAGGCAAATCAAGTGTATCAAGAATTTTTACGAGATATGTATAATGTATCTGCATAATTGTCTGAAAAAAGGAGAGTTAAATGAGGAAGAAAATGTAAAACAAGTCCACGTTCTGATAAATGTCTAATCAGAAATAGTAAACTAAATCTGACAAAAATAGGATCAGACATTCAAGGAGATTTATTTGCTATTGGTTTTGATGTTAGCGATTCATCTGTATGCCGTGGGTATCTGGAAGCTGTCCGAAATGCATGAAGACCAAAGATAAAACAATACTTGAATGCTAAAATGATGAAAAAGCTTTTAGAATGGACCAACAAATGTAAATCATGGCCTACTGAGGACTGGTAAAAGTAAAATCGATTGTACAACCAAAGAATGCGTATAAAAATGTGATTGCATGATAAAGAAGTCATAAATATGTATTCCCATTCACTTTACATCAACGGATAAAAACCACGTGTGCTTCCTCGGACTCCTATTTCGCCAGAATATATATTTTTGGCTATTTTTATTCATCAACATCTATTTATGAGCTGAAAGGGTTTGTAGTTAGTTTCTATACAGATACTTTGTTCCATCTCTGCGTATTTGTAAACATGTAATATTTTGCCTACTCTATAGCACCGGTGTTTATGCCCGACTTTGTCTTGTGTTTCGATTTAAAGAACCTGGATTATAATAAAAAGAACTTGTACTAAGAATCGAGGATTTCCTGCATTCTTAGATAATGGTAATCACGGCTCTAGTTTATTTAAATTTGTTAAATAGACAAAAATTTCGTCGCAAATATCACCACTGGACCTTCTTTACAGCATAGATCAACAAATGTAAATCATGGCCTGCTGAGGACTGGAAAAAGTAAAATGGACTATACAACCGAAGAACGAATATAAAAGTGTGGTTACACGATGATGAATTCAGATATATGTGTACTAAATTAGTGGAATTGATGCTAAAACAGATTCATGATTTCTGAACATACATACATCATACTAAAAAAGGTATTATTTAGTGTATATCAAGACATAAAATGATATAAAGGTATAGGTTTTATAAAAGAGTGATTCTTTACTCTGTCCCAATTAAGTTGGACAGGTATGTAAATCATATAAATCTACGTTGTGTTATCTAAATAAAATAAAATTAATACAATTGGAATACATCAAAATCTTCTAAATAAACCTATGTTTGTGATCTTGTGTAACACATTTAAAGAATATTCAAACAAAAATCAACCAGAAAGGCAGAAAATGGGCATTCGAATTTATATTAAAACAATCAAAACATATTAGAAAAAATTTAAATTCTTTTGAGTCTATCATGGAGGTGGGGGCAAAAATGAATTTTATCTACCCGAATCTTCTCTTCAACACTTATATAGTAAGTTACCTTCTGTATAAAGAAAGGTGTTTCATTAATATATTTGTTTTAAGGGAGAGGGGCATAAGTGACTTAATTTTTAAAGTATTTTGTGATTAAAACAGGTGGATGTATCGTTCTGGAAAAAAAGAGGGATTACACCAACTAACTTTGCTACAAATCATCGTATAAAAATGTGACTGATACCAATCGATTAGAAATAACGTCTACTAATTAATGGTATACATTCATTTTGATTAATGGGTTATCTACAGATAGAAATCGTAACTTTTCTATGCTAATAACTAATTTTGACATCATATTCGGATTCTTCGGTAACACTTTACCTCAGGATACCAAACGGGACATCCTGTTTGCTGTCCGGTAATTGGCTCAAGTAACTAAAGAATTATGCAATTTTAAAGTTTGGAAATGTTAAATACGTTTTTAATCAATACGTGAATTTTCACATTGCTAATTAAGCTTAAAACCAACTGAATGAAAAAATGTCCAAGCTGGGAATCGAACTCAGACCATTGGAATAACGCTACAATTCTCTTCCATTGAGCTACGAGGACGACATCCAGTCCGGCACATCTCACTCAAATATGTCAGTAAGGCTGCAACCGCAGTACACAAAATGAAAATGTCATCATGAGCACATAAACACTATGGCAAACTTGAGACGACACATAAAGCCCAGCTTAGGTCAAGACATATATGTAATTTTAATTAATTTTTCATTTTATCTTCAGCAGTGAAATTAACCCGAAATTACGCAAAGGTGTCGTCCTCGTAGCTCAATGGTAGAGCCATTATTCCAAGAGCTCAATGGTGGACCATTATTCCAAGGGCCCGGGATTCCCTGCTTGGAAAATTTTCGCTCAATTGGTTTTACGCTTATTTAGAAATGTGAAAATTCACTTGTTTATTATTCAATAATTTCGGGCGAATTTCACTGCTGAAAATTAATCGAAAAATTAAATAAATTTACCTACATTGTTTTTAATTGTTGCAAAACAGATTGAAATGTGTGTATATTTTTCAGCGTAAACCAAAATACTACTTGTCGGAATAAACTGTGATTTTTTTAGTCGCGTATTTGAAACTTTTAGAAATGAATTTCAGTTAAAAATTTCATTTGTTACAATTCATATTTTTTTGAAAAACAATTTCAAAATATTTATTTATTTTTTTAAATTATATATATATATATATATATATATATATATATATATATATATATATATATATATATATATGGATTGTAACTTGTAAATCTTTAACATAAATCTATTTTTAAAAGCTTCAAATATTCGAATCCAAAATAATAGTGAAATACGCCAAGTAGTGTTTATGTTATGCTTAAACAATTTCACGCATTTCAGTCTGATTTCCAACGATTGAAAAATAATTTAAAAAAGGGATAAAAAGTATAACAATTTTAAAGTTTGTTGCAATTTTTGTATGTAGACTTCCCCTAAATTTTAAGTATAGCTTTAATTATTAGACGGCATTACTAATCGATCGATACCAGTAATATTTTTATACGACGATTTAAGGCAGAGTCAAAAGGGGTGATAACTTTTTTCCAGGATTGCACTGGTAACCTATATTTTTATACTTTACAAATTTTCATATAATAATTTAAATTTAGAACTAATTGTAATTTTTTATTATTTGTGAACCATTGTGATCA